>CM030358.1:211333682-211508682 GCA_017893485.1 Hemerocallis citrina | reverse complement strand
AAACAACAATGGCATGGATAAAACAACCAGAAAGCAACAAAAGCATGGATAACATGGCATGAGGGTAACAACAGTAAAATCGTACTAGAAACAGCCGGTCCAAGACTGCCTTCAAAGAGTACTTCGTTAGGGATGTCTTGCCATGCCAATACCTCCAGTCCAAGAAGGGCATCACTAACGCTCTTCTCTTCCTAGGTCATTACCAACTCCGCTCTCGACATCGATACATATGGTTACCCCATCGGTTAAATGCTATTAATGAGAATAATAATTCATTATTCTTAACAATAGGTCCTGGGGACTGTTCCCCTGCAAGTAGTGGGGATCCCCCACGGCTCAGCACTGCGAACAATAAGAAATTTCTCCTTCCAACATCTAATTGATCTAGGAGCATTGATTAACCCCCAATTCTTACGAGGGATAATGTACCAATGCTCCTCCACTTTACTTAGTTGGATGAGTTTGAAATGACGTATGAACACTACAAGACTCGGCTCAGCTTCGAGCTAACGACATTTCATGACAAATCTGACAACGTGCCTCCATGTGTTCGGCATCAGCTGCACCGGACACAGCCCTACCGCACACAACCGTACCAGTTGAGCACCTCTTTAACGAAGGGGTGGAGGAGCAAGCGAAGCCCCGATAAGAAGGCATCGCCTGGAAAGAAACAGTATTCCTCAGATATGGTGTAACACGCCCTAACTCCAGGACCTGGCAAGAGTAAGCTGTACTCGCAAGGAATGCCAAAACCCATTCTAATCACGGCAAGCTCATCCCGTGTTAGAATGGTGGCAGCATAATTAGCCTCGGTAGTGTGGACGGGAACTGGCTCGTCATATTCCATGCCGCTCCTAAGAAATTGTTGGTCAACTACCGGATACTCCCTAATTAGTTCTCGGACAAGGAACAACAGGGTGTTAAGCGTACTTCTCATGTCTCTCTCAGGTTCGACGATCGTTTTCACAATAGTAGAACGGTCAGTTTCATCACGCACACTTCTCTCTCAAGTAAAATGGTTGAACACAACACCCTCTTCTCCATCTAGACCAACTGATCTAGTAGAAGCACAGATCGATGAAATGCTAGACATAATGAACAGTGATCGCAAGAATGTTACCTAGCCAAAGTGGTTAAAACTCCGAATCGACAGCTGAAACTAGCACCACCGTCAAGCACCAGACAAGCCACCAGCACCGCCCAGTAAAACACCTCAATTTCTAGAGAGAGAAGCTCTCAAAATTTTCTAGAGAGAGAAAGTGAAGGTGGTAAATGAAGGAGTGGAAGGTGGAATCAACCCCTATATATAGAACCACAGAGATCAAATCGCCACGTGGCAAGATCTAATCTCTCCCCAAGATTCAACGATCAGATCACACTACACCAGGTCATTTAGGAACAGTAACTTATTAACAGGACAGTCGATCGGCAAAACGAGTGAACATCACAGCACTCGACCGATGGAAAAAGCAGTCTGATGAGGCAAACAATTTCACAAACACTTGGTGGACGCGATGGGGTGAACAATTTCACAAACACTTGGTGGACGTGATGAGGCAAACAATTTCGCAAACACTTGGTGGGCGCCATATTCACCACCAACAGAAGAAAACCCATCACTAATCAAGCTTCCTTGTGATAAAGCCTACTAGCCCCGGGGAGCCCCCAAGTCCATTCAACCTCTCTCGACCAAAATCAACTCAAACTTCAAAGAGATGATCAAATCCAAAAACCCTAGCACTCCTACCTTGGAGTAAGCAAAGGGACTCCGTCCAAGACAACTCAACACCAAGCAAAGCAAGCTCCTTGCCGAATCGAAGCTTCAATCTATTCTCCAAAAAACTCCCAAAAACACCAAGTATATGCAAGTCCAAGTCCAAAAAGTCTCCAACAAGTGCACACGGTTTTGAAAGAGGAAGAAAGATATAAGTGTCTTCAGACCGGGTCGGGTTTCCGAACCGAACCTGCAAATTAAATCCAAAGGAAAATAATAAAGGGGCAAAACGGGTATGGGTTTCGAACCCGCTATCCAAGCCCGTTTATACAAAACCCACCTCCACCTTCTCTTCTCTTTTAGCTCTATTTTCCTAAGACATGAAGTACAGCTGCCGAGCACCCCCGTGACTCGTGGCCGAGGTGCTCCTTCCATGTCATTGCCTCACTCACCGAAAAAAGGGGCCACGACAGTGTGGGTCGACTAACTCCATAGCTCGGCAAAACTTTGAAACCCCATAGCTCGGCGAGAACCAAGGGGTACATAGCTCGAGGATGGTAGCTCAGTGAAGGGTCCATAGCTCAATGAGAGCGAGGAGATCCATAGCATGGCGAGATAACCATCTTCGTAGCTTGGCGAGCTCATCCACCCTAGCTTGGCTGAAGCTCGTCCCCTATGGCTCGACAGCTCGACCGAACGAAAAGCAGAGCTCGACTTAAACATCGCGACTCCAACTCTGAAGTCTCTCATTTCGACCAAAGCTCCTCCTAACTCACTGTTCGACCAAATCAATCAGAAACCATAGCTCGACTGAATGATGATAAAGCTCGGCAAGAAATTCAAGAGGCCATAACTCATAGCTCGGCGAGACATTCAAGCCCATAGCTTGCCAACTCCTCCATAGCTCTGTCGATGCGAGCTATTTCCATAGCTTGACCAAGAACAAAGCCCCGTAGCTCGACGAGGGGGATAAGTCGACAAAGAGATGATTCGACGTTATCATGGCTCGATGAGGACGAGAATCTATATCTCTGCGAACACACAGGCTCCCCGTAGCTCAGCAAAGCCCTCTATGTTCAAAAAAAAATGGCCATGCCTCGGCCAAATGGTCGGCCGAGCTAAGGGGTCCCTCCTGCAATTCCAGGCCATTGGATCCCTCTAAAATTCAAGCTCAATTATAATGAGCAGCTCAGATGTGCCCACATTGACCTTCGTCTTCCCCGATGCTCTGCTCAATCTTCCGCCGTCTGATCCCACTCAGCAGACGAGCTGAGTTATGATTGACGTCCCTGATGCCGCCATGCCACCACCTCATTAGATCCTTGCATCACCTCCGTTGAAATCCCTCAGCAGGCGAGTTCCCATCTGATGTTCGCTCTCGAACGAGCCACGTAGCCCCTCATCACAGTGATCAGATCTCGGCCTATGATTCAACTCAGCGCGCGAGTCAAAGCTGATCAACGCTGCCAGTTGTGCCAAAAATCGTGCTCAGGTCTGATTATTCACTAAAAATCCAAAAAATCATTTAAAATTCAGAAAATTAATTAAAAAACCAAAAATAATTATTTAAATTTGGAAAATTAATTTAAAATTCCAAAAAAGTAATTTAAAATTGGATTCATTAATTATAAAATTCGAAAAAGTGATTTTAAAATTCAGAAAAATTCAGAAAAATTCGAAACAATATGGTAAAATCCATGAATATATTCACTGCCTTCAGAAGCCACAAATCAGTTCCAGATATCTCCGAACATCCTGACGGCTAAGATTATGTTGTAGAGTCCAAAAGTAAGACGTACTACTCTCGAAAGCCAAAAAAATTACCTTCCAGGAGTGGGGGGGCTTATGATGATGGTAAAAATCGCAACAAATCAGGGCTATATGATTCATGCAAATATCTCAAAGCTTCTACATGAAGATTAATCATAACGGGTCTCTTTAACAGGTCCGGGCCTTCTCGAAGATATGGGCATCTTTCAAGTCAAAAAAAAATGCCAGACTAGGCCCACTAGGAGAGACACCCAGCTCATGCAGGCTAGGAGTCAAATCTATTATCCCCTAACAAGAGAACTTATCTCTTGAGGGGGAGAAACATGAACGAGATAAGGAATTCATATCGATCCAACGGATCTAAATCAATCTCTTGATATGTTTCTCAGGCTTATAAATACCCTTCCCCCTCCACAGTCAGAAGGTAATCAACAATTCGCCAGTTTCTCTCCCATACTCTCTTTCTCTATCTGATTCTGACTTGAGCATCGGAAGGGTCCGTGCCCCCCCCCCCCCCCCCCCCCGGGGATGTTTCAGGCTTTTTTAAGGTCCATCGGCCGCATCAACAACCGTTGGATTCAGATCACGGTGGTCAATCAACGATCCAAATTCAATCTCAGGAGCTATAACCGCATTTCACAGCCAAGATCAAAGGTCAGATTTTTAGTAGTTTCCATCAATTATTAACTCACTATCTATTTGCTCCCACACCAAAATAAGCTGCAACAACAGGTTCTTGGTGAAAGTATTGTAACTCTTGTATCTTCTCTAGTTGAATAATATCTTGATTATTTCTTACCAGATTAGGTTTGCAGAACTTGTAAGACCCCACAAAATAGTCTATATCTATTTTTTATTTTTAATCCGTGCACAATTAAGAGTTGCACATATTAATGGATTTTTCTAAATTTTAGTTAAGTGTTGGAACGTATTATTATTCGATATGTTTTGAACTCAACGAAGGTGCAATTGTAGAATCGGGGTTGAGCTATCTTCTCAATTAAATCGTATATTAGTCTTAACTATAATTCAGTTACGACGTATAATATTGAATTATTATTTTGTATGGTGATAATACGATTTCATGAGTGTTATTACAAATGGTATGTACAAATTGTATTGATATTATTTGTGTGTATTTCAATTTCTATTTGATTGAAACTGTGTGTGATATTGTTGTGATTTAAATCATCTAATTAAACCCAATATGACTCACCTAGACCCAAACAAACACACTCTAGCTTGAACCTAAGTTGACCCAACCTAACTTAACATGTTTTGTGCATGGCATGAACAAAATTTTGTGCACATGCACTAGTTTTGGCCAGCCATCATGTTTAGGGAATGAGGGATAGGGTTTTGATTTTTTAAATTAGAATCTATGGCTTTTGATGAGACTCAAAACACTTGAGTGTTTGAGAAACCCGAAGAGGCAATACCACTCTCACACTCCACCTACCCTCCCCTCCAATGCATATTAGCCTCACCCTCACACACACTCTCTCTCTCTACATCAGATCAATCTTCTCAAACTCTCCCCTTCTCACTCTATTTAAACTCTCTTGCAAACACTAGCTCCATTTTCTCATTCTACTATCTCCAAACTATCTTCTACTATACTTATATACTACGTATAAGGAGTTATCCACTGAATTGGAGGAAGAGCAAGGAGTAGGAAAAGGAGTCAGGAAAGAAAGGAGGCCAAACTTGGAGAGTACATTTCATCTACAAACAAAATGTGGGTGTTTCTAAACCTTTGTGGTGTTTAATTTTTTGTGGTGAAATCTTGATATGGTCTTGATAGCATGAGTGAGTCATGAAATATGTGATTAAGTGTTAAAATTTGTTGCATGGTAGTTTCATTTTGGAAGACTAGATAAAAACCCAGTAAAAAGCTGAAGAGAAAAGTGTGTTGGGTCTGGATGCTATAACTCTGAAATTTCTTAGAGTTTGAGCTTGAAATTTTAAATATAGATTCTTACGAATGTTATACACCTTAATTCCAAATTTCATAATTTTTGGAATTTATTTACTATTTTAATTAAATATGAACTAGAACACTGACTGTGCAGAAAAGAGATTTAGCGTAGGTTCTGACTATGATTTTCCAAAGCTCATAACTCTGTAACCACTTGAGGTCTATTCTTGAAATCTTAGTTAGTGTTTCTAGCATCTGTTTAGTTCATGAATATAAAATTTCACAATTTTTGGACATCGTTTGCTATTTTTAATAAATCTGTAACCATTGGCTGTTCTGAAAAGAAAGGACAGAATGAAGATGATCTGTTCTGTTTTTAGCTAATGTTCAAGAGATCATTACTTGAAAAATACTTTGTAGAATCACTTAAAATTTAAATATATTCTGTTACCATGTATGAAGAACTTATGTTTCAAATTTCATGAAGTTTAGATATCATTAGATATTTTAAAAGTATTTTTATGTTAGCAATGGTCGGTTGTTGCTCTGTTCTGGAAATTATTGCATGCATATTAAATAATGACTCATTTGATCACTTTAACGACTTAATCTGAAGAAGCATGTAATTATAAAGTTGTAGTAGACACATAGGTATTTTTGTAATGCCTAAGAATTCAAGATTTGGATATATACACGAATTATAATGAATTTTGTAGTGATAATAGAATCACACAGATTTTTAAAGCTCATTGTTTGCCACTATGCCTATGAAATTGAAATTAGAACTTGTAGATTTGAGTTTTTAGTTGTTGTTTGTGAGTTATGAATCATGTTGTGAATGTGGAAATGAATTAAGTCATAAACTTACTAAGTTTTATGTTGCGAGTAGCTCACATTTGCTTTGTAGAGCTATAATTTAGACATACTTGTTCAATGTTTTGAAGAGGATGTTGTGTTAAGTGATTGTGTGTTGATGTGGACCATTTTGGGATGAGATTCATGCCCAATTAGTGCTTGTGCTTGCTGTCTACTTTGAGTAGAAGCATGGGGATCGAGTTTCTCCAATGAAACAGGACCGGGAACGAGTCCTTTTTGGCATGAATGCAAATTGTATGCTTGTTGTTTGGGAATATAATTTTCTATTTTTAAAGCTTTTTAGCACTCTTTTTGGGTATTCATTGTGTAGAGTTTATTCCTAGAGTAGTTTACCCTTGTTGAGCTTCTTTGGTTGAGTTTGAGACTCTAGGATTAAGTCTTATATTATATCTAGACGGGTAGAATAGGAACCTGTGTCGCATCGAACGCGTGGGAGGAGATGACTCATGTGCCGACGTGCTCGCCGTTCATGGAATGATTCTATATTTGTGTTTGATGCTACCACTTGTCGATGACCGTGGAGCGTGAGGATAGTGGGAGCAACGTGTTTAGGTTGGCCGAGGTTGCGATCGAACTCCAAGCATAGATGGCGGTTACGGTGATCGACGGAGTCGGTTCGTCGTTGGTTCAGGCCAACTGTGGGCCAAGGCAGGCCAACCCTTGGGCCAGATTTGAGAGCTAGATTGAGTCCTATTGTGGGATGGGTTAAGTCCTAATAATGAAAAAGTAATTAACTAGAAAAGATTCTACAAGTAGAACTTAACTAGTTGTTCATAATAAACAAAGTTATTTACTAAGTTAGGGCTTGGAAATACTTGATAGACCACCTAACTAAGAGAATTGGTTAAAATAAAATAGACCTAGACTCGCCTAATAATTCATACATCCAATGAGATAATGAAACAGTATTAAAATTGATTAGAGTCTTGGATTTCAGATAAGCAGATAAGCAGATAAAAATCTAGTAATCGTTTAATTAACTTTATTCTTAATCTTAGTCCTAGAGTGGGTTAGCACTTGTACCTTGGGTTTTTGGTATTGCAGGATTAGTTCGAGTTGATGTTGAATGTAAGGACAGGCTTTATAGGGTGTTATGTTCTCCTATCAGGGGGGCGAGTGGCGTCTTCACACCTGGCTGAATCCTAGATTCGTTTAATGCAGGCAGAGGACTTAGAGACTGCTCTGTGATTGAACTCTGTGGGGGCTCTATTATCTTCAGCGTGAATGCCTTTATGTCTGTAAAAACCTTTAAGGAGGTTTAGAGTGGCGATGTCGTCTTGACTGCAAGTTCTGGTCTAGTGTAAGGACGAGTACAGCGGAGAGTTGGAGAAACCCTAATATCCATCAAGTCCTATGTTGATCAATGTGGGCAGAGAACTTAGAGACCACTCTGTGAGTGAACTTTGTGGGGGCTCTAAAACAACGTCTCGGCGAGGAGACCTAGTATCCGTACATCAGCTTTTGGTGAGGTCCGGAGATGCGGAATTACTTCAACCTACTATGGGTGTTAGCCGCTACAGAGTAAACCGCGCAACTACGACCACGGGCATAATGGATAAAACATGAAGTATTGGATACCACCAGCGTGGCAGCGACTGGAATAAACCGGATGACTACAACCTCATCATCACTAGAGTATCAGAGACAGGAGAGAGCACAAGAGTAGGATGCATAGTGGGAGATCGAACTCCATCAATTGAAGTATGTCATCTGATTGAGGAATGTGTAGTATGGGATGCATATCTCTCCAATTAGGCGTGCATTTGAATAAGAGCATCATGTGCATTTTTTTGTGCATTAGATCTAGGCCATGGCATACACTAACACTTGGTTTGACATCACTTTTCCTTTTGCATCAAATTCTGGTTGCTGAGGTTTGGAAATGCTATATTATAGCATAGTGAGGATCGCTGTATTGTAGCATTGTCAGTTGTATTCAACTGATGTGCCCACAATTTATTAGATTTGCAAGATTGCTGATCGTGGAGCAGGAGATTCGAGCTGTGGAAGGTACTTAGTGAAGAGACATTATCCAATTCCTTGATGAGGTTCCTAATTGTTGTACAATGTAATTTGTTGATGGAAATGATCGATGTAAATTCATGATGTAAATTTTGTTGAACAATTTTGTACGTTGTAATAACAGTTGTGGCAATGAAAGTTTTTTTAATTCCTGTGATTTTTCTGTGTTATTGACTCATTTGAAGTAAGATTCTGGCTTGTGTCTCGAGTTTCCAGGTTGAGGAATTCGGGGCGCTACAGAACTAACACAAACTTTTGTGCTTTTGTGATTGGTGTCTACGTTGCGTGGTTGTTTGTTATGATCGGTTGTCGCCTCTTTTTCTAACCCTTCATTGCGTTGAAATTCCCTAACAACTGTTATTAATGGAAATATTGCTCGAGTTCCTTGGTGAAGATGACAGATCATGGTTTTTCGAAGATCAACTTTAATCTCTAAAAGGTGGACATGTATGACGTATTGGTTCAACAAGCCCTAGAAAGAGATAAAGGGAAGTCATCTAACATGAAATAGGTGGAGTGGGAAGCGATTTGTTTAAAACCTTTGAGTTTAATCCAGTTATCATCGACAGACGAAGTCAAGTGCAACTTTATTAAGGAGACAAACACAGCGAGTCTGTGGGTAAGACTAATAATCGAGTATTCGGGATCATCATTACTTGACCGGGTGTACTGAAAGATAAAACTATTTCTTTTCTTAATGAAGTAAGGTACTACTCTTCATGATCATATAGTGGAATTCAATAAGGTGTTATCCAAATTGTAGGCAATAAAAGCATATGACCTCAGTGAAGAGAATAAAGCAATCAACTTGATATATTCACTTTCATATTCATACGAGCATTTGATAATCACCATGCTACATAGGAAATCTGCCAAGAAGAGGCTCTCAGTGGTCGGTGTGATCTTGAAGGATAATGAACTTAGGAAGGAAATACAGAAATCATAATTTACTTCTATGAGTTGCATGGCGGTTGAGGGAACTTTAATTGGAAGAGGTAATGTGCAAAACGGTGAGGTTCGTTGCCACCATTGCAGAGGGATTGTCATAAAATTTTGAATCAGAATGGTGCCAACATAGTCATTGCCGCTAAATTAGGTCGTTCTGTGAGAACGATGACTGGTGAGAATTATGATGTAGTGGATGAGGGATGAGGGAACAGTTGAGTTGGAGGTGCCAGATGGAAAGGGTTGACATTGGAGAATGTCATGCATGTTGATATTGGAAAAGGTCATGCATGTTCCTTTATTAAAGAGGAATCTAATATCATTGGGAACTCTAGAAGCATGGAAGTGCATGTACATAGCTCGATGTGGAGTTCTATCGGTTTGGGAAGGTCGTCGAAGGGGGAGGGGGGGAGTTGTTCAACACAACCTTTACAAGATTTGTTTTGTGGGAGCAGGATGACTCAACCGAGCGTTTTAAAGCCTATAGTTATTAAAGCATGTAGTCCACCGCCACTAGAGTCACTGAAGTGAGATCACGGCATTTGAATATCGTCGAGATGTGGAGGATGCCTCGAGGTAGGTGGAGTTCGTGCAGATGATGGTACTTCTGTGTTGGAGCCTACTAGGTATATTCTTGAGGGGCATACGATTGGAGAAATAACAAGTGCGGTAAATTTTACTAGCAATAGAAGTCATTGAATCATGTTGTTTACAAGAGGAGAAATGGAAGAGTCTAGAATCAACTAATGTAACCCTCATTTCTATTTATACAAAATATTTTTGTATTCTTGTATTCCGCTCATTTATATAGTTTTCTCTTGTTCTTTTGAACTCATTGCAAACAATTTAATTATTTGTTGATTAGTCCTATAGCTTAATTTTATCATACTTGTGGAGCTCATATTTGATTTCAAATCTTTTCAATTCTTATCTATAAATTTTGTCATTCTTTTGAAACCAATCTTATTTATTTTGTGAACCCAGAATCATAATCCATACTATTATATAGTTATTTTTTGATTATTTTAATTTTTGAGTAAAAGCACATTCTTATTTGATTATGTATTTATATTAAAGCCCATAGATCAAGTCCATACAAATTTAAACCCTAAACCAACTAATCTTATTCTCTATATAAAAACCCCTAAACCCTCAACCCGAAATCCCCATAACTGCCTAACCTCTCCTCTAATCCTAACCACCCACTAATCCATGATTATCTCTAACCAATCCTAACTAATCCCTTATTATCCAAACCCTAATCTTCTACTACTCCTGTCAGCCGCAACCTCCTCCTTCTCATCTTCTTCCTCTGCTTCAAACTCTGAAACCCATCTTTTTCAATCCTCGACTCCTCTTCTTGTTGCACCCCGCTGCCACTGCCCTATCTTCTCTCCATCGCACACCACAACCCCGATGCCGCCGACTACCTACACCCCGGAAGCTGCACCTCCCACTGCCTCACTTCCTCCATTGCCTTGCCGCCAATAATCTTCATCACTGCACTCCTCTCCACAACAGCCGACCCTAGCACCCGATGCCAGCCTCTGCAACAACCCCGAACACCACTACAGCCCACAACCCCGAGTTCATCTTCATCCTGCAGCACTTCGGAGTCCGCAAACCCCTCATCGAACATTTTTGGTGCCCTTCAATAACTACACCGCAGCCCGTCCTTGTCCCTTGCCACCTCGTCCACACTGCGACCACCTGCTCTATAACACCCCAAATTCCAAACAAGACTAAATTCGAAGTTCCACAGGATCTTTACACTTCATTTCGTACAATTTTACAGGGAATTTAAAACTTTTATTACAACACAGTATTTTACATCAACACGCAGTGGAAAGAAATAAAACACAGCAATAATAAATGTATAATTGTAACAAATTTAACATTTAAATAATCATTAGCAACAAATTCATCTTTGAGTCTTCTTGTAAACTCCAAGTCCTAAATATAAAACGGTGGGCACGTCAGTTGCTTACAACCGACGAAATATTATACACGACCATCCTTGCTATGCCGAACAGTATAATGATTCTTAAATACTTTAACAAATACAAACTTGATCACAAACAAAGCTACAAGAGGACTATCCTATTGATGTCGTGCGTACTGTGCACTTAATCCTTAATGCAGTTATTTATATTACATGACACTAATGCGCACTTGTTCGGATTCTATGCATCCCATACTACATAGGTCCGAGGGCAAGCCCTTAATCCTTCTTCATCTTGTAGGATTCAATCCCTCGCCATCACTTAAACTACTACGGTAACTATGGTAAGTATCCTAAATGTTCTATGAGTTACGATCCCATGTCCAGACAGCCTGAAGGGGAATCCCATATCATGACACGACGCATCGTGTAGAACCTATGGACAATTCAGCCTCCGTCATGGGACATGGCACCACCTGTAGTCACCAAATACCCCACAAGCATCGCCTGCGGTACGAAATCCTGAAAATGTATCCACGTCATGATATGACGCATCATGTAGACAGCCTGTGAATACTCTCACATCGTAGCTCCGAGGCCCTCATACTATTGTTTTTCTCTTACTTTCATCACATCTTTACTATAGTGCAGTCCTTACAATTTTAGTTTGTTTTAAAAGAAAATCATCACAACATCGAGCTAGCTTACCCTACCGGACTTAAACCGAAACAAAAGTGACAGTCAGCCTACCTTGCTACTTCTCAAGAGATGCTCAACCCACACTGATTAGCTCTCAAATTATAAATAAAACTGCCGGTCACTAGGATCTCGCCTAGCCTCTAGATTCCAACAACTATCCCTTTCTAGAGATCAACAATATTTCATATTCAATCTCCAAAATAATTATTTAATTTTTTTATTCATAAACTCTTTCTCAAAGAGAAACATTTCCTTTATAAACTTATAACATAAAGAATCTCAATCACATGAAATAATTTAATTCAACCTCTTTTATAAATTAATTGCTTATAACCTTGTACACATTTCAAATAATCTTTAAATCACATGTTAATAGCCATAAAATCTCATTAAGAAGAATCTAAATGCATTCCCAATTTTCATCTCTCTTCAATTATACAAGAGTCACAATTTTCAATAAAAAATAACTTCTTATTCTTTAAATCGAATAAACTCGAGTTCTTTAATGTAAAATCCCCCTTTTAATCTCACAAAATACATCCAAATAATGTAGAAATAATTTTCATAAAGTATAAACAATTTTAGAAAATTTTATAGGATTTTTTCCAATTTTATTTCACTTAAAAACTCAATAAAACACAAAAAAATCACAAAGAAATAAAGTGGCAGGTCGGGATTCGAACTCAAAACCTCTGAGCCCAACCCGTCATGAATAGTATCAGTCTTAAAGCGTACCAGCTAACTAATAAGTCCAAGACAACTAATTGATATGAGTCGAACTTAAATTATACTTATTTATGGTCTCGGTAATTTATTTAAAATTGAAATTCATAAAAACAGAGTCTCTAACAAGACTCAAACCCAGGCCGATTGGCTTCGCCGAATTACAGTAACATTACTAAAACGCATCCGAAAACCAACTGGTCTCAAGTGACTAAATGTCACAAAATGAGTTGGATTTTGTAAAATCCGACTCTCTGTTTTCCTCTATATTTTAACTCATTTATAAATTTCGATTTCTACCTTTTGTCTCAAAAATATTTGTTCATAAAAATACATGTCTACATTCCCAAAACGATTTTATATTAATTTTATTTATAATAAGGTAAATCCATATCTAATAAATTCAAATTAGTAATTTATGAAAACTCTTATACACATTAATTAACCCTACTACTCTTTATAGAAAAAATAGCATGAATGTATTTTTCTCATAATTATTATGTGGGTTGATGGAGAAACTTTCACATCTCTTTATAATTGTAATTTATCCCAAATAAGGCACATTTTTACCCCTTTCAAAAACACTTAAAATTCATCTACAAAATCTAATCACAGTATACTCCAATTTGTATGACATCAATTTAATTTACTCTAATAAAATTGTAGTTTGTCTACATAGCAATTTCACATTTCAATTTGCATGTATTCTTTCACAATAATATTTACACACATCATAGCACAATTATATCAAAGTTATGCACTCTACAAATTAACATACCAATCACAATTTAACAACTAAATTATATATTATCTAGCATGCAAATTTACTCCTATATTAGAAAGGATTTTAAAATCACCCACCCAAGGAATTTAACTCCTAGCAATTTGAACTCCTAGACTGAGAGCTCCTAGAAACTCCGCTTCGCCTCCTCGAATTTTGCACACCAAGAGAACTCCAACTTCCATTTTCGGCCAAGCACAGTGAGCCCTCATCCTCCTTCATTTTTACGGCAGAGCGCAGTGAGAGCATCTCCACTTCTCATTTTCAGCAAATACAAGGATAGCACTAACTCATCGTTATATACATATATGTATATAACTATGTATATATATTTACTTATATATACATAATGTACGGTGGAAATTAGTGCAAAAGGCACAGAAAAGTGGCTGGATGGATGGGCTTTTGGATGACAGAGAAGGAAAAGGAAGAGAATGAGAGTGTGCATTAGGATTAGGAGGTATAAGTATATATATATATATATATATATATATATATATATATATATATATATATATATACACACACACACACACACAAGAGTGGTGAAGCAAAGAGTTTGCTGGGCGGTTGGTGCGGCAGAGCAACAGAGAAGAAGGTAGGTAGGTTGAGTAGAAATGTGAAGGATTGTTGGGGTATTATATAAGTAATAATAGGAGATAGTTACAATAACCACCCCCCATTAACAACAATAACACCACTCACAAAATTCAAAATCATTATTTCCCTCCATCAAAGAATAGTCGGCCACTTTCTTGGTTGAGTGTGCACATTGCACGTGTGCACATGCACGTGCTTTGTGTACACTACAAAATAAATTATTTATTTAATTTAAAATATATATGTATATAATATATAGGATGCATATAAAATTAACTTAATTAAGAATTATATTTTTTCATGCAAAAATAAAATAAATACACACACATCTCAAAATTTTATTTTGAAAACGAATACGCTTAAATACGTGCACCGCAAATACGTGTGTCGCACGTAAAAATACCGAAATATAAAATTCAACTTTATCAACAAAAAATTATTAAAATATAATCAAAAACATCATAAGAAAAATATATCTATTAATTTTATATATTCCATGACGAAATCACTACGTACATAGAAAATACATGAATTACACGTACAAAAGTATTTTAATCAAAAAAAGAGGATAATGAATTTCCATTTATAAAACGAATTCGAATACGAAAAATAATTTAAGCATATTAAAATATTACTCGTAGCGGTGGAAAAATACGTAATCGATAGTGCAATAATACGTAAAAACACAGAGATTGAAATTCTATATTTTAGTTAACACAAATAGGTTCTTAAGAAGACAGGAAAACGCATAAATAGTCAGAATCCAAAATATGTAGTGAAAATATGTACAAATATTACCAGTAATGGGACAAAATACACGTGTGTAAAACACGAGGGCAAAATTGTCATTTTCAATTTTGCGGAGTGTTACATGCTTTCCCGGCAACAACCAACCCTTCTTCGTCAGCCACCCCATTGTTTTTCCTCGCCTGCATGCCTGTTGCTTCCTACCATCACCACCGTCCACCATCGCCAACTCGCGCATCCCTATGCCCGTCACTGCGTCACCCTACTGCCTTGTTGTTGCCACTTTCGAACACTACAACCACCGACTGCGTCTTCTCCACTTCTGGGCACCGCAACCACCGACTGCATCTCCTCCATAGCCTATCACCTCTACCACCACCTAAACTCGAACCCTGCCTTCCCACCGAGCTCCACCGATAGCAACTTCCCGTCACCTTGCTACTTTCAACATCCCGACCTCTATCATAATCGACAACCACATCCATCTTACTAGTTTCTGCACACCACCACTGCAACTGCCATCCTGCTGCCCTCATCGTCGCAGTCCACCCCCGACTAGCCAACAACAACACCACAATCACAGCCGCCCCCGACTAGCCAACAACAACACCACAATCAAGCACCATTGCATCCCTTCGTCCCGACGCCACCAAAGCTCCTTGCTTCCTTGTGGATTGTTGCTACCGCACTCTATTGTTGCTGCCAACTGCTTGTTGTTGTCGTCGCTCTTGCATATTGTCTCCACCGTAGTGCTCGTACTCGTCGCTCAATAAGACAAGCATCCCCTGTACATTCTTTTTATTTCCGTAGAAGATTTTCTTTGAACACTGCAAGTACGTTTCTTTGGTTGATTCATTGCATTATAGATTATTTTTCCTTCCCTTCATGTGTCGCTTGATCTTGATTCGTTAATATATGTATTTCTACTTGATTCTTGCTAATCCTATACTCGTTGAATGATGATAAATATTCCTTGTTATTACATGCATTACACGAACACATGATAAAGAAATATAGGTATAAAGATACATGTCAAGATTGATGATTTGATCGTGTTATGATGTAGTGGTGTAAGTAATTAATTTTAAGTTTAATGTCGTCAAAAGAATGATTCTTGCTATGCTAACGATACAAATCCACCCTAAACTATTGAATATGAATGCTTGATTGAGTTCTATTATAAGATTACATGTTTTGGGTATTTTGATTGTTGCAAATGAAAATATTAGGTTGTTTCCCTGCTGTGTATTTAAACTTTTAGTGAGATTATGACCTAGTTATAGATAATATCAATTAGGAAATAAAAGTTGTAGTCCCCTGAATCTAGTTTCTGGAACTTTTGATGGATTTAAAGTCTGACTTGTAGAGTGCAATATATTCTGATTTTAGTATGGTTAGGTTTTAAATTTCAGATTACTGTTTATAACCATATCAGTGTGGTTAACTAACTAAAATAATATGTTATCAGTAGATTTAAGACCTGAGATTAACTAGGATGTTACTAGGCATATTTAGGAGTTAATTTATAATTTTTGTAAGATTTTTAAATGAATTTACAGTCAACTTATATATATAAGAATTTGACCCTAACATGGTGCATGAACACGAAACCAGTAAAGATTGAAATTATACACATAACTATTTTGACTATAATATATTGTGTGAATATGTGTTGGAACTAAAAGGGAGTCTAGTTTCTGGAACCCCTAACGGAACCTGATTCGCCTTCCCTTAGCAGCGGGAAAGTGAGTTTCTGTACATCAACGTATTACTGTCCAAAATTGTATCTTCATGTTTTTAAATATAAATATGTTTGTTCTTTGCATTTTATGAACTAAAATATATTACATGCATTGCATAGTCCTTGATACCTCCTTGATCCTGTCCAGATACCATTCTCATTGTGCATGTTCATATTTAATTGTAGTAAAATAATGACAAGCCAGGGTAATAAGGAAAAAACTTAGTAGTAGACAATATAGAAGAGTGTACTCGGAAGGAGACCCATATTTCCCGTAATAGTGACTCATTATATGGTTACACGATATGATATGATTCATGGTTACACGATATGATATAACTTCTGGTTACATGATATGATATGATTCCTGGTTACATGATATGATATGATTCCTATTACTGCCATTGCAAGACCCGGGTACATGACCTTATAGAATTCATCATTAGAGTCTAAATGTTCATATGTTTGTATGCACCCGAATCTGTGGTATGAGATGCATGATTGAGTACATTAGTTAGGATTGATAAAAGATTTATAGGCTTAAGATTAACATTGTGCACGTGCATGTCCTGTTTACAAGTTACATAATTCCTGTTTACAAGTTGCATGATTACTATTTACATGACATGTTTCCCGTTGCATGATTCCTTAGCAGCGGAAAAGTGAGTTTCTGTACATCAACGTATTACTGTCCAAAATTGTATCTTCATATTTTTAAATATAAATATGTTTGTCTTTTGCATTTTATGGACTAAAATATATTACATGCATTGCATAGTCCTTGATACCTCCTTGATCCTGTCCAGATACCATTCTCATTGTGCATGTTCATGTTTAATAGTAGTAAAATAATGACAAGCTAGGGTAATAAGGGAAAAACCTAGTAGTGGACAATATAGAAGAGTTTACTCGAAAGGAGACCCGTGTTTCCCGTAATAGTGACTCATTATATGGTTACACAATATGATATGATTCATGGTTACACGATATGATATAACTTCTGGTTACATGATATGATATGATTTCTATTACTGCCATTGCAAGACCCGGGTACATGACCTTATAGAATTCATCATTAGAGTCTAAATGTTCATATGTTTGTATGCACCGGTATCTATGGTATGGGATGCAGGATTGATTACATTAGTTAGTAATATGGCTAAAAATGGGATTAAATCAGGGCCATTCAAATCGGGCACGAATCTTAAAGCTCAGGGGTAAAACGGTAATTTCACATACAAACGGGTCTGAAATGGGAACTGGGTCTTTCTTCAAAGCCCAATAACCCATGAACGGATCTGTCTTACTAGGTACGGGTCCCAACCCATTACAAACCAGTTCAGAAGGATAAAAAAGAATTGAGATTCATAATTATCCCTAAGAAGTGATCTTAACCGCTTCTATCCATTCACACCGGAAAGTAGAGATATGTTCATATCTCGAAACAGATCCCTAAGGCGACTATAAATACCCCTCTCCCCCACTGTTACCAGGTAATCAATATTTTTTTAATAAAAACTCTTTTTTAATCATTCAGATTACTGACAAGAGCGTCGGATGGTGCATCGCCGAGATCCATCCCGGTATTTCGCACTTTTTGCAGGTTCGCAGCAGCGGCAAGAGACCAAGCCAACACATCGGTGAAGATCAACAGGTCAACAGGTTTGCTTTATTGTTTTCTTCAAAAATCCACAAATTCATCTGTTTGCTCTCACACCAAAATCAACAGCAACAGTTAGGATTGATAAAAGATTGATAGACTTAAGATTAACATTGTGCACGTGCATGTCCTGTTTACAAGTTACATAATTCCTGTTTACAAGTTGCATAATTACTGTTTACATGATATATTTTCCGTTACATGATTCCTTGTTATCGATTGAATGTACATTGAAGTCATGCTTACCTGATTCTCAGTTTACAAGTTACACAATTCCTACTTATAAGTCAAGTTTACATGATCCCCATTTATATGTTTGCATTTTTTCGTTACATGACACGTTTCCTGTAGACATGATTCCTTATTCTTGTTTTCATTTTCTTGTACTACTTACGGCCCATTGCTTGCTCTAACGGGTACTCCATCATTTCTTTTCAGTTAATGTTTATACAGATACAAACGATGGGATACTGAAGGAACTTGGCGAACTGTTTACTACATCGTATACTCTCGAACTTTTTTTAAGTTCTTTTATCTCAGATATTGGTTATTTATTCCATTCCTGTTAATGTGATTTTTATTGTCATCTATGTTGTTGAGCTTGATGGTATTGTACAGCTTATGGATGATATGAGTTGGAATACTTATATCATTCGTTGGACCTCAGTTATGTATTTGTGCTTCCGATTAATGGGAAGCGGGGTGTGACACCTAATCAAATAGGTGTAGAAGCATATGCAATCCAAAGTGAAGATTGTTGGGTTTCTGTCTTACATACTAGGTTCGGTGTGAAGAGAATAGGGCAAAGCGAGAAGATGCTTGAAGCAAATAAGGGAGGTGAAGAGTGGCTATTTCACGCTGGGAAGACGATGACAATCAGTCGACCGCAAGCACCTGGGTGCTCCTCAACTTCAAGTGCAGTCAACTGCTTTTTTGTGCTACTGACCGCAAGTAGGCAATAGCAGCAATTATTGGGCTTATTCTGTGGGGAACTGTTTGAGCCAAGTTTGTGCTCCAAGTAATATCGCACAACTCCTATCATGTGGCTTTTTCTTCACGATATATCGCATTGTGAAGGATTAGGACTACAACATAGGGTTTTCATAGATCTCTATAAAACAATGTAATAGCCACTTTGAGAGGTAGTACTTTATCTGAGAGTTTTCCATTATAAACAGCAGAGTATCTTCTAGTGAGGCTTGAGAGATAGATGAGTTCCTGATGAGAGCATTCAACTCTTGTATCTTCTCTAGTTGAATAATATCTCGGATATTTTTTCCCGGAATTAGGTTGCCGAATTGGGACAAATTTGTGTGCTTTTGTATTTGGTGTGGTCTATTATTGCTTGACTGTCCATAATGATCAGTTGTCTTATAACTCAGCGCCTAAAGACTTCCGTTGTGTCAATTAGTTTGCTCTATATGCCACCCCTAAAGGCGACCACTGAATTTCGATCAAAATTCAAAAGTCAATATTTGATTTTCATAGAGAAAATATACATCAAAGGCGGACACATTCAGGCTCTGTTGGTGTTGTGTTTGGAGTGCAAAAGCTCTTTTAAAGACCTAAAAGCGGTTTGGTTTGAAAATTCGGTGTTTGACAGTTTTTATAAAAAAAACTCATTTGGGCCAAAGAGATTTTCAAAACCTTTATTTTCTCTCCAAAATTCCACCACACTAATTTGAGGCTCTAGGCTTCTAAAAAAGTTTTTTTTAGAGGGAGGTTTCATATTCGAGGCTAAACTACGTTGTAATATTTACTAAAAAAACTAGTTTTAACCTGAAGCACTCAAAAATATCAAAATAAATATTTTGGTGATGAAACAAATCAGAAGAAACTTTTTCAAATCTTATTTCTTCATATAAATAATTCATGTTCGTACATTTTTTCCTCCCACATTCCCCCTGCCTGTTCTTCATCGCAAAAAGATAAAGAGGGAGAAATTTATATCCCCCTCTCCCTCCTCTCTCGTCTCTTTTACCTTCCTCTCCTCACTCTTAAGGGCTCATTCTCCCTCTTCTCAATTCTAAAATCAGAATTTCACGGTTGACTGAAATTTTATAATCCAATTCATGATGCCAAAGTCAATATTTCAATTTTCTGATTTGATTAAAATACAGAAAATTAAATTATTAAATTTATGCAGTTATTTAGAAATATTAAAGTTGAAAAAGAATACTTAAGAAAATTTTATTTTTTTTTAACATTTCAGTTCTTTTACACTATAATTTTTTAAAATTTATATCATTAAAGAAGTTGCATAACCTCACGGAATTTATCTAAAATAATTTATCGAACAATTATTCATAAAAAAATATTTTTATTATTCAGACAGCAGTTTTACAACTGTTGTTGTTAAATAGTTCTGATTCATGAAAAATATTTTCTATTCACTGCACTTTTGGTCCACTATTATTTTGGTCCACAGCACAACTAGTCCTACAACAATGCCAACAGGAGCCGTAATTCCTTAAATAAAGGACTAAATTTTGAAAATCCCTTGCTCGCTCAACTATTGCTCATTCTTTATAAACCGCCTTCAACTAATTTTTTATATATAAACCTAAATCAACTTAGTTTCTTAGTTTCTCAGGTTTATCCACTTTTTTTTGGGATCGGAAAGGCATATATTTAAAATTAAGAGTTTTTCGCAATTTAGTCCCTTGATTAACGGATATTTGTTATTTAGTCTCCAACTAGAATGACTTAATTGTATGTTTTTCTAATTTAGTCCTTTAACTAATAGGTATTTGCAGTTTAGTCCAACAAATTGTAGCATTTGTAAATTAGTCTTTCAATTATAATGACTTATTCCTACTAACTAAGAGCTTAGTAGTTATAATTAGTAGTTCTACTTATAAATTTTTAGGGCTGTAAACACTTCACTGCTTTAACAGTATGTTGGCTGGAGTTCGATCCTTTGGAGTAGTATCTTCTCTTTTCAAAAAACAGAGAACACCACCACCACCACCACCACCACCACCACATTCCCTTTGCGGCTAAAACTTTCTATGGTTTGTTCTTGTATTGTATTTAATTAAAAAATAAAAATAAATGAAATAAAAATACCTTGAAGTGAGAATGAACATGAAAGCAACTCCCATCGAGGTGTAATATTTAGTTTGGTTTGATGCTGGTATTATGAAAGTGTAACATAATTTATAATTGATGTTGTTTAGTTGAAGGCAAATTTTCTTGTCTTAGGAGATCTAAGTTCAAGCCTTAGATGATGCACTTGATTATGATTGTATCTACTAATTAAATACTCTTTTTCATATGTTTTAGTACATGGTTGGGTTGGAAGTGGGTTCGGGATGGCTCAAAATCTTTTGCGGACTTTACATACTTAGGGCTGTAAGTAAGCTTTATATTGTCCTCATGTTAAAACCTTAGCAATGGACCTTGTGGATAGGCCATGGATGGAGATCGTTTTGGGCCAAGCCAAAAAACTAAGCCCGATAATAAAAAAAAAATTGGGGCCTTTTTATTCTTATGAAACTCATTCTCAACATAAAGGGCTGTTCTTTAGAGCATCCACAGTCGTTTGCTATATATCCCATATTCCCATTTTATAGCAAACGAATAGCAAAATTGCGCTGTAGTCGTTTCTCATTTTTCCATTTTTTTGGCAAAGCTCCTATTCTCATTTCTCAAATATGAGAAACGAAATGAACTTTCTCAAAATATAAAGGACGGGGTATGATACCCCGTCTCTTCGATTTAATTATTTTTTAATCGATTCAGACGGACGATCATATACCGTCTCTCCTATTTTCTTAAATTTTTTTTTTCAAAAGGTCGGACGGGGATACATACCCCGGACGGGGTATGATACCCCGTCTCTCCAAATAAAAAATGATTTTTTTTAGTAATCCCTCAGACGGGGAATGATACCCCGGACGGGGTATCAAACCCCGTCTCTCACTTTTTTTTTATTTGTTTTCTTTTTTTTCTTTTTTTTAATAAAACTAACGGCCAGGATTGAGTGATAGGAAAAAATATATATATATATTTGTGGGACGGGGATACATACCCCGGACGGGGTATGATACCCCGTCCATGAAAGGTGCTGCCATAATTAATGCTGATTGGGTGATTGGGGATAATTTAGAGTAGTTATTAGTAGTTATTAGGTTTAGTTAGTATATTAATTAGGTTTAGTTATTTTTATATTATTTAATTTAGTTAATTAATATAGTTTAATAGTTAATAAGTAATTAACTTTTTTTAATTTATTTGAAACGATCGGACGGTATATCATATACCGTCTCTCTAAAAAATAGAAAAAATATAGCAAACGACGACTGCAGTGAACGATCGTATTTGCTATTACTGTAGCTGCCATATTATAGCAAATGAGAAAAACGACTGTGGATGCTCCTAGCGTGGAATCCCACTTTTTGGTTGTCCATGTGGAAACAACTTCCAGACATTCATACGGAGAATAAGATTTTTCACCACCTTTAAATCAACTAAAATGAACTCTTACATGCCAGGTACTTACAAGGTAATTAGCAAGATTTCTCACTCTTAAATGAAAGGTAATAAATTCGATTTTGGCCTTAGACAAATTATTTCAGGATGTTTCCTCTCTCCCAATGTGAGCGGCTACGACAAAAAGCTACAGAAAAAAAAAATTCTCACACAACGTTGGGCTTAGATTGAACAAGAATAATATTAGTTGTTGTTGCTGCTTATTTTGGTGTGGGAGCAAACAGACAGTAAGTTTATATTATGAAGCAAACTACTAAACATCTAAACTTTGATCGTCGCCATAAAAAGTGGTTAGAGCTCATGAGATTGAATCTGCAATTTCTTCATCAAACTCTATTTCTCTCTATGGTTCTGAATTGAATATCGATCGGAGGGTCAGTCACCGGAGTCATCCCCGGAGTTTCAGGCTTCTGTAGGTCCATCAATCGCTTCAACAATGGTTCGACGGTTACTAACTCAGCTGATGGACCTGCAAAAAGTATGAAACACCGGGGATGGTGCCGGTGACAGACCCTCCGACGCTCAAGTCAGAACCAGAGAGAGAAAGAGAGTTTGAGAAAGAAATTGCATATTACCTTCTGACTGAGGAGGGAGAAGGGTATTTATAGGCATGAGAAACTGTTTAGGAGATTGATATGAATCCATTAGATTGACATGAATTCTTTATCCCCTATTGATTCTCCCCTTTAAGAGATAAACTCTCATGTCTGGGGATAAGAGATTTAACTTACTGTCCTCATGGCTAAGTGTCTCTCCTAGTGGGCTTAGTCGCTTTTAATGGGTTTGAAATAGGCTCATGTCTTATAGATGAGCCTGAAGAAGGCCTGGCCCTGTTAAATAGGCTTGTTACGATTAATCCTCCTGTAGATGTTTTAGGATCTGTGCTGGAATCATACAGCCCTAATTTGCTGTGATTTTACCATTATCATAAGCCCCCCACTCCCCGAAGACAATTATCTTGACTTTTGTGAAGTAGTTCACCTTATTTTAGAATTCTGTGGTACAACCATAGCTTTTAGCGACGATTGGAGATACCTAGAACTGTTCAGAAGCTTCTAGATGCGGCGAATATTTTACTGGGGTTTTCCAATTTTTTCTGGATTTTTCCATAATTTTTTTTCATATTATTAATAAATTTTCCCTAAATAATAATTGCTATTTCTAATTTATTTAATTAATTATTCCATTTTAATTATTTTTCAAAATTGTTAATTAATTTTTACAAATTTTATTAATTATTTTTGGAATTTTTAATTGAAATTTTGAATTGTAATTGAAATTAAGGGATTTTTTATTGATTTATCTGACCTGCACAAATTTTGGAGTAATCAGAGGCGTTGATCAGGTGGAGCTCGCCCGCTGAGTGAGATCGAACGGGCGAGATGGGAAGCAAAATCAAGCAGCGATGTGACAAAATCTTGTGTGTCGATCTTGAGTGCGCACGAATTTCCTGGAGAACTGTTGGTTGTAATCGACTGTAGGAACCCCCTAGCTCGCCTGACCATTTGGGTAAGCCACTATTCGTTTTCCCCATTTCGGATTTTTCTTTCAGTATCCTATGCTTTGGGTGACCTCCACGGTGATGTCGACCAGCTCTCCTTAGTCGAGCGTGGTGGTTCGGGGACCTCCCCATTGTCGAGCCAGGCCTCCAACAAGCATTTCTTTGGTCTTGTCGAGCTCGTTTTGGGCGAGCTTGGCGAGCTATTCTTCGACGCGACCTCCGGCGACATTGGAGCCCTGGGCGAGCTCCTTCATTGAGCTAGTGAGGTGGCGAGTTCGGAGCTTCATGGCGACCTAGGAGCTTCGTCGAGCTATGGTGCAGGCATACCGAGCTGGGGATTCTTGTCGGTGAGGTCTTCTTTGAGCTGATGAGTCAGCGAGCTCGGAGCTTCGTGGCGACTTTGGAGTTTGGGCGAGCTCTGTCTTCGAGCGACCTCGGAGCTCGGGGTGCTCCCTTTTTTGTCGACCTCCTCTTGGTCGAGCTTGGCTTTGTTGAGCAAGGAAGTTGGTGAGCTTGGCTCTTCAGTGAGGCCAAGCTTCAGGCGACCTCAAGTTTTATGTGACCTCAAGTTTTGTGTGTACTTCTATTGAGTTCAAGCTTTATGTGACTTCCTAAATCGGTTGTTCATCATCTGCCATTTGTTGCAAAATTTGCCTTTGTTGATGCTGTTAATGCTAGAGATGATTGTTGGGGTTTGGCCAATCATTAAAGCTTCATCGGGTTGGTTTTGACCAAGTATGGAATTTTATTCAAGCTCGTGTTTTTGCCCACACTGAAGCTTTGTAGGGTTCGGGTCTTGACCAAATTAAAGTTTTCTGGCGACTCTGATGTCTTGTTAGGCTCGGGTTTGGGTTTAACTCTGGTAGCCAACCTACGGTTTTGGTTGATTCTGACAAGTTGGTGATCATCTCAGGTGAAATTTGGATTTGGTTTGGAGATTCCTTGAGTTTTTGCCTGCCAAAAGTTTATTGAGCGGTCGACCAAGCGTTGTGTTGTTCACTTTTTTTTCATTTGAGCATTTCGTTGTTGGACGAGTGTTCTATTGGACATTGTGTATGTAGTTAACCTGGAAGAGCTGTTGCAAGACCAAACTTTGGAAGGTGGTCGGACTACAGACTTGCTGTTTGAACTCAGCAAGTTTATTGAGGCAACTCTGGATGGAGTTGAAGGTTTGAACTTGCCATTTGTGCCCAAAAAAATTGGAGAGGCAACTTTGGGATGGAGTTAGATGTACAGCTTGCTGTTTGTGCCCATCAAGTTTGTAAAGGCAACTCTGAGGTGGAGTTTTTCGTTTGAACCTGTTGTTTGCATCCATCAGGTTTGTAGAGGCAACTCTTAGATGGGGTTGCTGTTGAACCTACTGTTTGCGCCCGATAAGTGAGTAGAGGCAACTCTATGATGGAGTTAGATGTTTGAACTTGTTGTTTGCGACCAACAAGTTTGGATAGCTAACTCTATATGGAGTTGAGAGTAGAGCTTGTTGTTTGATCCCATCGAGTTTATAGAGACAACTTTCAGACTGAGTTAGACGTTTGAACTCTTTGTTTGCACCCAGCTAGTTTGGAGAGATAACTCTTGGATGTAGTCAGTGTAGAACTTGTTGTTTGTGCCTAACAAGTTTGTAGAGGCAACTCTCGGATGGGGTTGCTGTTGAACCTACTGTTTGCGCCCGATAAGTGAGTAGAGGCAACTCTATGATGGAGTTAGATGTTTGAACTTGTTGTTTGCGACCAACAAGTTTGGATAGCTAACTCTATATGGAGTTGAGAGTAGAGCTTGTTGTTTGATCCCATCGAGTTTATAGAGACAACTTTCAGACTGAGTTAGACGTTTGAACTCTTTGTTTGCACCCAGCTAGTTTGGAGAGATAACTCTTGGATGTAGTCAATGTAGAACTTGTTGTTTGTGCCTAACAAGTTTGTAGAGGCAACTCTCGGACGAAGTTGAACTTGCCGTTTGGGCCTAGCAAGTTTTGTAAAGGTAACTCTGAGACGAAGTTGGTCATAGAGCTTGTCGTTTGATCTCGGCAAGTTTAGAGAGACAACTCTGAGATGGAGTTGAACGTAGTGCTTGATGTTTGATCCCAGAAAGATTGGAGAGGTAACTCTGAGATGGAGTTGGTCGTAGAGCTTGTAATTTGATACCGGCAAGTTTGGATAGACAACTCTAAGACGGAGTTGAACGTAGAGCTTGCAGTTAGAATCCAACAAGTTTGGAGAGGAAACTCTGAGATAGAGTTAGATGTTTGAACTTGTTGTTTGCACCCAACAAGCTTGGAGAGGCAAGTTTGGGATGGAGTTGGATGTAGGGCTCATTGTTTGATCCCAGCAAGTTTATATGGACGACTGTGAGATGTAGTTAGTCGTAGAGCTCGTTATTTGATCCTAGCAAGTTTGTAGAGATAATTCTAGGCCGGCGTTGGATGCCTAGTCTATTGCATGCAGATAAGGGGTTGTTGGAAGAACTAGAGTGAAAAGCGGGGTGCTGAACGAGTTAATGATGGGGCTCGAGCAAAGATCAAGGCGTTCAGCTTGTTGTATGGAGTTAACGAGCTGTCGACGAAGCTCAAGGGAAGAGCAAGATGTGGAACTCGTTGTTTGCAGTGAATGAGCTGTTGATGGAGCTTGTGCAAAGGTGCGTTGAACTCATTATTTGGGGACAACAATTTGTTGATGGAGCTTGAGCGGAGAGCAGAGCATCGAACTCGTCATCTGGGATCAACCAGTTATTGATGGAGCTTGAGCGGAGAGCAGAGTGTCAAACTCATTGTTTGGGGTCAACAAGTTGTTGATAGAGTTGTTCGGAGAGCAAGGCATCAAACTCATTGTTCGAAGTTAACAAGTTGTTGAGGGAGCCTAAGTAGAGAGAAGAGTATCGAACTTGTTATTTGGATTCAACAAGTTGCTGATGGAGCTCGAGCAAAGGGTGAGGGATTGAACTCATTGTTTGGAGTGAACGAGTTGTTGATGGAGCTCGAGCTAAAAGCAGGTCATTGAACTCGTTGTATCGAGCTAACGAGTTGATGATGGAGCCGGAGTGAAGAACAAGGCATTGAACTCGTTATCTGGAGCTAACCAGTTGTTGATGAAGCTCGAGCAGCAAGCAAGGCGTCGAACTAGTTGTTTGGAGTTAATGAGTTGCTAATGGAGCTCAAGCGAAGAGCAGTGCATTTAACTCGTTGTTTGGAGTGAACAAGCTGTTGATGGAGCTCAAGCGTAGAGCAGGACATTGAACTCGTTGTATAGTGCTAACAAGATGTTGATGGAGCTTGAGCGGAGAACAAGGCGCTGAATTGGTTGTATGGAACTAAGAGTTGTTGATGGAGCCTGAGCGGTGAGCAAGGCATCGATCTTGTTGTTTGGAATCAGCAGGTTGCTGATGGAGCTCGAGCGGGGACCAAGGAGTTAAACTCCGTCAACGAGTTGCTGATGGAGCTCGGGCAGTGTGCAAGATGTCAAATGTAGCGCCCCGATTTCCGTACATTGGAAACTTGAGACATATTCCAGAATCTTTTCTTCAAATGAGTACATAACATAGATAAATCATAGGAAATTAAAAACATCTTTTTTTCAATGTTATTACAACAATGTACAATTGTTACAAACTTTCATTATGAAATACAAGTAGTAAACGTACGCTTTCATTTTCCCACTTGGATGTTTCACACAGCTTGAGTCCCCTGCTCCCACGATCAGGTAGTCTTGCAACTAACCAACTGTGGGCATGTTAGTTGAATGCAACTAACGCAATACCGATGAAAGCAGCGATCTCCAATTTCTCAACAATAAATATTGATGCAAAAATGTGAAAATTATATCAATAGAAGTGTCGGTGTATGTTATGACCTAAAATCTAATGCATAACTCAAATGCACATGATGCTCTTATTCTATAGCACACTTGATTGGAAATGCATGCATCCCATACTACATACTCCCCAATCAAGGTTTAACGTACTTCTGATTATAGGGCTCGATCCCTCGCAATGCAACTACTATTGTAGAACCCCATATTTTCAAATATTATTTTAATTATTTGGAAATGAATTTAAATAATTTTGAGGATTTAAATAAATATTTTCTAAAAGATTTATCTTTTGTACACGTGCAAAACACGTGCAAATGGCCTTTCAGAAGTTTGGAAATTTTAGTTTTCCTTATGAAAAATCATTATTTAATTATTTGGGATTTATTTAGTATTTTTCCAGATTTTTCTGAAATAAATCGATACTATTTGCAATTTTTGGGAAAAGAAGGACTTATTTGCAAAATTGACATTTTGAGGGTTTAGAGTGCAAAATGTATTTGCTTGACATTCCGATCAGATATATTTTCTATTAGATCCTAATTTAAATGATATTTGATTGAATTTTCAAGACTAAACCTATGAATGTAAAATTGTATGCTTAAAAGGATTATTTTGCAAAGTGGGAATAAAACCCTAATATTTTACCCCGGCATATTTAAGGGAAATTCTTCCCAGCCGTCATTGATATATTCAGAATTTCTTGAGATTTATTTTGAAGAGCGAAAAGGAGGACTTTGGATCTAGCAAGGAGGAGCTTTTGTGGATCTTTTCTTCAAATCAAAAGTGAGTGGTTTGTTTGTTTTGTCTTGTTTGTTTGTTTTGATTGATGAATGACATGAGACCTTTGTTTCGCTTGTTTGTGATCGTTATACTATTTATTTGTTAGGCTCGTTGTATGTATGATATGGATCTTTAATTTGATATGGATGATGAGAACTTTTATTGATATTTGGACCATGATGAGAAAAAGATTTAGATTGTTGAGGATATGTTGATTTATGAGATCCTGTTGTTAGAAAGCAAATTAAGAACTGATTATGTTGTGATCAGATAGTAATCATCTGGATCTAGTGATTGCAAACCAATCTTGATTATGTGTTGAGGAAGACATTCAGTTTTGTTGAGAAAAACCCTAATCAAAGGATTAAGAGTTTAGATCATGGGGATATGAGTTTTGAGTATTTGATTAATTGAGAAATGTATCCATGATAGAGATTATTAAGAGTTGTTTATTAGCCTGGAAACAATTAAATTTTTATGATCAGTGAATCTTTAGAAAACTCCAGTTTAGTTTTGTGTTCAGACCTATCTTTTGGGAATCTGTAGCCGACAGCCGACTGTCTTACGTAGCAGTCGACTGGTACGAGACTACTGTATATTTTTTTGAGTCTTGAGATTTGTTCGGGACAGTCGACCTAGACTGAGGTCAGTCGACTGATCCTCTGTTTGTAATTTTGTTCAGTCCTTTCGGGACAGTCGACCTAGACTGAGGTCAGTCGACTGATCCTCTGTTTGTGATTTTGTTCAGTCCTTTCGGGACAGTCGACCTATGACCTTTCAGTCGACTTATATACTTAGAATATTTTGATGAGAATTATTTGTATTTGTCTCGGGGCAGTCGACTGATGGCTTCCCAGACGACTGATTATGCCTTAGTTTATTTTTGAGAAATGTTGGATTATGTCCTCTGGACAGTCGACTGATCTGATGTGCAGCCGACTGGTCCTGAAGGATCTTTGTATTTGATTGTGAGATGTTTTGTTTAGTGTTTGATTTTAAGATGTTCAGTTAAGTATTTGTTTTTGAGATGTTCAGTTAAGAACATGATTTTGAGATATTTTATTGAGCCGCTTGTTAAGTGGAATTTGTTCAGATATTTGTTTTTGAGTCTCTAGAGGTAAGTGACCCTAGTATACCGGTGTTTGTTCAGTTATTTGTTGAGGCCCATCGAGGCAAATTTTCAGTTATTCAGATTTTAGTCCGGTAGGGTACACTACTCTAGGAGATTTGTTCAGTGACCCAAATTAATAAGGACAGGCATTAGTAGTGTCATGACGAATGGGAACTTAAGTTATGCACCTCAGTATGGCTTTTGATGTAGGATTTAATCTCCTGAATTATCCAAGTAGTTAACTTGTGATGTGTGATTTATCTCCGGAATTATCCAGGTAGTTAACCTGTGATGCGAGATATTTCTCCTGAATTATCCAAGTAATTATCTTGTGATGTGGGATTGAACTACGGAATTATCGGAGTCGAGGCGACACTTTTGGGGTATTATTGTGATGAGGAGTCTATGTTTAGATGTGGGATGATCTCCTGAATTATCCAGGGAAAATACCTGTGATGTGGGATCAATCTCCGGAATTATCAAGCATGGGCAAATTATCATAGTGTACCTTCATCTCTTAGTAGTCATCGTTGTCAGCATGTAGTCATGATGTTTTCTTGAATCACTCTTATGCATTTGGATTTCCTGTTTTTACACACTTGGCTTTTGGTTTTGGTATCACCCATCATTCTCTGTCGTTACGCCATACTTTATTGTTTGATTATTATTGTTGGACATTATGTTTTAAGCTCATTTAGGTTATTTGTTGTTTTGTTGCCACTCACACCATTTTGATGGCTGACCCCTTTAGTTTGGGGGTTAGGGTTCGACTCTAGCCTCACTTGTTGCAGGTTATTGCTTAGGTCGAAGGTTGGAGGCTTGAGTGAGAAATTTGAGAATATTGGATTATTTAGTGATTTGTGTAAAGCTGTAAAGTATAATTGAGATCATTTTGAGTTGTAAACAAAAAGAAACATTTGTGTTGAGATGATTAGACTTCCGCTGTGATATGTAATAATTGTTGTAATAAAGAAAGAAAAATTTTAGTGGTGTTGTTGGTGTTTATTGTTCTATTGAAGTGGATTGCTGGGATTTCGCCACTTATTTTCTAAGCTCTCATATTAGAAATTTGGGGCGCTACAGAGATTGGTATCAGAGCTCCGCTTCAATGTAATAATAGACATAGTATGACAACCAACCTAGGTGTGGACACTAGAGAGTGAGTACCTAGGTGTGGACATCAGAGTGTGAGTATCACATAGAATTAAATTATGATGTTTGGTTTGAAATTATGGTTTGGGGTATGGTTATGGCTTCGCCATAGGGTAATGATTTGAGTTTGAATTGTATGTGTGCTCTAACTTTACCCTCGTTTTGCAGTAATCACGATGGTTGCACCCAGAGGTAGAAATGGTGGCAACAATGAGGATGGATCAGGTAGTTCTCGAGGAACGGGAATTGACCTAGAAGCTGAGTTTGCCAAAGTATATCAGACGTTGAACACATTGATGGCACTCAATGTGGCGCAGCAGCAAGCGCAGCAGCAGAACCCGCCGCCAAATCATGGAGCTAGTCATGGATTGGTGAATGCCGACCCCATAAAGCAGATTGAATCCTTTAAGAGGATGAGGCCGCCAGTCTTTGAGGGGCAAGCTGATCCAACAGCAGCAGATGATTGGATTAGGAAGATGGAGACGATTTTCGAGGTGTCAGAGACTCCGGCAGCTAGCAAGGTGAAGTTAGCTTCGATGCAGCTCGAGAAAGATGCTGGTGTTTGGTGGGAGTCATTGAAGAGGAACTTGGGAGATCAGCAGCTGACATGGGAAGCTTTTCTGGAGGAGTTCAGAGATCGTTTCTTTCCTCTTGATGTTCAGGAGAAGAAGGCGACTGAGTTTATGAACCTTCAGCAGGGGAGCATGACTGTTCGGGAGTATGAGACGAAATTCGCTCAACTTTCGAGGTATGCACCAGAGTTGGTCATGGACGAAGCGAAGAAGGCCAAAAAGTTTGAGCAGGGCTTGAGGCCGAACTTGAGGTCAAGGATGGTTCCATTAGGCATTAGAAGATTTGACAAGCTGGTCAGGAGGGCCGCAATGACTGAAGAAGATATGGAACTGTTTCAGAAGAAGCAGGAATCATGGAACCGGAACAAGAGGCCAGCATCAGGCCAGAGTGGGAAGGGATTTCCCGCGAAGCAGGCGAAGTTCAGTGGACCGGTGCAGAAGGCACCTGGAGCTCAGGGAGTGACCTGCTACTACTGCAAGGAAGTAGGACATTACAGGTCAGCATGTCCGAAGTTGGCAGAGCATGTTTGTTCTCAGTGTGGGCAGACTGGACACTCAAAGCCCCATTGTCCACAACTGAAGAAGGACGGTTCGGGTGGAAGCAAAGTCCCGAAGAGGCAAGGGCGAGTATTTGCATTGACCGAGGAGGATGCGAAGAACTCGGAAGATGTAATACAGGGTATGCAGGAATTTTGATTTTTTTTATTTTTGAATCAGTGTAATGAATAAAAGCTTTTATTTGAGAACAATTTAAGATTGAGTATCATTCTTATTGTAACAGGAGTTGTTTTAATAAATGGAATTAAAGCAAAGGTTTTGTTTGACACTGGTTCATCGCATACATTTGTATCGCCAAGTTTTGCAAGGATCTTAGGTTTGGAACCTAAGTTATTTCCAGGCAGGGTTTTGTCGGTGACAACGCCGTCAGGTGAAGAGCTAGTAGCGGATCGATATTACGAGGGCTGTGATATCGAGATTGGTGGAAGGATGTTCGGCATCGACTTGATCGAGCTACAAGTGTTGGGAGTGGATGTTATTGTAGGCATCGATTGGATGGCTATATATGATGCAACAATTGATTGCAAGCAGAAGGAGGTGTTGGTGAAAGCACCAGGTGGACCTGCAGTAACTTTCCAAGGGAAGAAGAAGATCCCGCAGGTGGCTGCAATGGTATCTAAGAAGTCTATTGCAGATGAAATCAAGGGCATTCCGGTGGTTCGAAAGTTTCCTCAGGTGTTCTTGGATGACTTCCCAGGATTACCGCCGCAGAGAGATGTAGAGTTTTGCATCAATGTTCAGCCGGGAAGTGCGCCGATTTCCAAGGCTCCGTACAGGATGGCACCTGTAGAGCAAGATGAGGTGAAGAAGCAGATTGAAGAGCTTTTGAGCAAAGGGCTTATCAGACCGAGTTCATCTCCGTGGGGAGCGCCAGTGTTGTTGGTCAAGAAGAAGGATGGGTCGATGAGGATGTGCATTGACTATCGGGAGTTGAATAGGGTGACTATTCAGAACAAATACCCACTGCCGCGGATAGATGATTTGTTCGACAGACTTCGAGGAGCAGCGGTGTTTTCGAAGATTGACTTGAGGTCAGGATATCATCAGGTGCGAGTCAAGGAGGAAGATGTGAGCAAGACAGCGTTCAGGACTCGTCATGGGCTGTATGAGTTTTTGGTGATGCCATTCGGGTTGACGAATGCGCCAGCAGTTTTCATGGATATGATGAATCGGGTGTTGAGGCCATTCATTGATTCCTTCGTGGTGGTCTTCATCGATGATATCTTGGTGTATTCGAAGTCGGAGGAGGATCATTCTAAGCACTTGACAGCGGTATTACAGACATTGCAGGAGCACAGCTTGTACGCCAAATTGTCGAAGTGTGAATTTTGGAAGTCTGAGGTAGCTTTCCTTGGTCACATTCTTTCTCAGGAGGGAGTGGCTACTGACCCTCAGAAAGTGGAAGCGGTGAAGGATTGGCCCAGGCCGACGTCAGTGAAGGAAGTCAGAAGCTTCTTGGGATTAGCTGGTTACTACAGGAGGTTTATTCAGGGGTATTCTCAGATTGCAGTTCCATTGACAGGTTTGACCCGGAAGAGTGTGGCATTTGTGTGGACAGATAAGTGTGAGGAGAGTTTCCTTGAGTTAAAGGAAAGGTTGACTACTGCACCTATATTAGCATTGCCGCAAGCAGGGAAGGATTATGACATCTACAGTGATGCATCTCTCAGAGGTTTGGGATGTGTCTTGATGCAAGAAGGCAAGGTCATTGCTTATGGTTCGAGGCAGTTGCGTCCGCATGAGAAGAATTATCCGACGCATGATTTGGAGCTAGCAGCTATCATATATGCCTTGAAATTATGGAGGCATTATGTCTATGGTGAGAAGGTCAATATGTACACTGACCACAAGAGCCTGAAGTATATCTATCAGCAGAGGGATTTGAATCTTCGGCAGAGAAGGTGGTTGGAGGTATTGGAAGACATTCGTCCTGAGATCAAGTATCATCCGGGCAAGGCGAATGTAGTGGCTGATGGACTTAGCAGGAAGAGTAGTTTGGCAAGGTTGATCACTACTCGAAGGGAGTTGGCAGCAGAGATCGATCAGGCAGGTATCGAGGTGGTACTGCGAGGTTTAGAGGCATCATTGGCTCAGTTGAGGCTGCAGCCGTCCTTGAGAGAGAAGATTGTGGAAGGTCAGAGATTAGATCCAGAGATCCAGAAGATGATGCAGCAGGTTTCAGAAGGCAAGTTATCAGAATTTCGTGTCCAAGATAGAGTTCTTTGGATGGGTGAGAGATTGTGTGTTCCAGATGATGCAGAGTTGAGAGAGAGTATCTTGCAGGAAGCACACAGCACATTGTTATCAGTTCATCCAGGAGGTACGAAGATGTACAGGGATATCAAACCCCATTTTTGGTGGTCTGGTATGAAGCGGGATGTAGCAGAATTTGTGGCAAGGTGTCTGACTTGTCAGCAGATCAAGGCAGAGAATCAGAGACCTGGAGGTTTGTTACAGCCATTACCCATTCCGGAGTGGAAGTGGGAGAACATTAGCATGGACTTTATCACGGGTTTGCCTAGGAGTTTGAAAGGCAATGACTCGATTTGGGTTGTAGAAGACCGATTGACTAAGTCGGCACATTTTCTAGCCATGAAGATTACTTGGTCGATGGAGAAATTGGCTGAGTTGTACATTGAAGAGATTGTGAGACTTCATGGAGTTCTAGTTTCGATTGTGTCTGACAGAGATCCGAGATTTACATCAAGGTTTTGGAGAAGTTTACAAGCAGCTTTGGGCACCAGGACTGATTTCAGTACAGCATTTCATCCGCAGACAGATGGTCAGACGGAGAGGGTGAATCGAGTGCTGGAAGATATGTTGAGAGCTTGTGTTATGGACTTTGGTGGTAGTTGGGAGAGATACTTGGCATTGGTTGAGTTTGCTTATAACAACAGTTACCATGCAAGTATTGGGATGGCACCGTATGAGGCTTTGTATGGACGGAGGTGCAGGACACCTGTTTGTTGGTATGAGGTTGGCGAGAGGCAGATGTATGGTCCTGAGATCGTGCAGCAGACGTCAGAGCAGATTGAGATGATTCGCAAGAGGTTAGTTGAAGCTCAGAGTCGGCAAAAGAGTTATGCTGACACTCGACGAAGAGATTTGGAGTTTGAAGTTGGGGATGCAGTTTTTCTCAAGGTTTCTCCGACCAAAGGAGTGATCAGATTTGGTAAGGGTGGCAAGTTGGCGCCAAGGTATATTGGACCGTACAAGATCGTGAAGAGGATTGGCAAGACCGCATACAGATTGAAACTTCCTGAGGAGTTAGCGCAGGTACATGATGTGTTTCATGTGTCGCTATTAAGGAAGTATGTGGCCGATCAGAATCATCAGTTGGTGGAGGTTCCTGAAGATCTACAGGTGAACTTGAGCTACAAGGAACAGCCTGTTGAGATCGTTGATCGTAGGGAGAAAGTCCTTAGAAGCAAGGTGATACCTATGGTCAAGGTATTGTGGAGGAATCAACAGTTCGAGGAGGCTACTTGGGAGCCAGAGGATCGCATGCTGAGCGATTTTCCTGAATTGTTTGTATGAGTGTATTTCTTGTATGTGATTGGAATTCTTTGAATGATTGAACCATTGATTGATACACGATGTAATCTTTTATTTGATTGTGATGCTATATGAAATTATTTGGATTATGATCTATCTATGAAGTATTGTTTCCTTTTGTTGGTATATGTTTGAACTCATTAGTAGTAGTTCTGAGGACAGAACTCTTCTAAGGAGGGAGTGATGTAGAACCCCATATTTTCAAATATTATTTTAATTATTTGGAAATGAATTTAAATAATTTTGAGGATTTAAATAAATATTTTCTAAAAGATTTATCTTTTGTACACGTGCAAAACACGTGCAAATGGCCTTTCAGAAGTTTGAAATTTTAGTTTTCCTTATGAAAAATCATTATTTAATTATTTGGGATTTATTTAGTATTTTTCCAGATTTTTCTGAAATAAATCGATACTATTTGCAATTTTTGGGAAAAGAAGGACTTATTTGCAAAATTGACATTTTGAGGGTTTAGAGTGCAAAATGTATTTGCTGGACATTCCGATCAGATATATTTTCTATTAGATCCTAATTTAAATGATATTTGATTGAATTTTCAAGACTAAACCTATGAATGTAAAATTGTATGCTTAAAAGGATTATTTTGCAAAGTGAGAATAAAACCCTAATATTTTACCCCGGCATATTTAAGGGAAATTCTTCCCAGCCGTCATTGATATATTCAGAATTTCTTGAGATTTATTTTGAAGAGCGAAAAGGAGGACTTTGGATCTAGCAAGGAGGAGCTTTTGTGGATCTTTTCTTCAAATCAAAAGTGAGTGGTTTGTTTGTTTTGTCTTGTTTGTTTGTTTTGATTGATGAATGATATGAGACCTTTGTTTCGCTTGTTTGTGATCGTTATACTATTTATTTGTTAGGCTCGTTGTATGTATGATATGGATCTTTAATTTGATATGGATGATGAGAACTTTTATTGATATTTGGACCATGATGAGAAAAAGATTTAGATTGTTGAGGATATGTTGATTTATGAGATCCTGTTGTTAGAAAGCAAATTAAGAACTGATTATGTTGTGATCAGATAGTAATCATCTGGATCTAGTGATTGCAAACCAATCTTGATTATGTGTTGAGGAAGACATTCAGTTTTGTTGAGAAAAACCCTAATCAAAGGATTAAGAGTTTAGATCATGGGGATATGAGTTTTGAGTATTTGATTAATTGAGAAATGTATCCATGATAGAGATTATTGAGAGTTGTTTATTAGCCTGGAAACAATTAAATTTTTATGATCAGTGAATCTTTAGAAAACTCCAGTTTAGTTTTGTGTTCAGACCTATCTTTTGGGAATCTGTAGCCGACAGCCGACTGTCTTACGTAGCAGTCGACTGGTACGAGACTACTGTATATTTTTTTGAGTCTTGAGATTTGTTCGGGACAGTCGACCTAGACTGAGGTCAGTCGACTGATCCTCTGTTTGTAATTTTGTTCAGTCCTTTCGGGACAGTCGACCTAGACTGAGGTCAGTCGACTGATCCTCTGTTTGTGATTTTGTTCAGTCCTTTCGAGACAGTCGACCTATGACCTTTCAGTCGACTTATATACTTAGAATATTTTGATGAGAATTATTTGTATTTGTCTCGGGGCAGTCGACTGATGGCTTCCCAGACGACTGATTATGCCTTAGTTTATTTTTGAGAAATGTTGGATTATGTCCTCTGGACAGTCGACTGATCTGATGTGCAGCCGACTGGTCCTGAAGGATCTTTGTATTTGATTGTGAGATGTTTTGTTTAGTGTTTGATTTTAAGATGTTCAGTTAAGTATTTGTTTTTGAGATGTTCAGTTAAGAACATGATTTTGAGATATTTTATTGAGCCGCTTGTTAAGTGGAATTTGTTCAGATATTTGTTTTTGAGTCTCTAGAGGTAAGTGACCCTAGTATACCGGTGTTTGTTCAGTTATTTGTTGAGGCCCATCGAGGCAAATTTTCAGTTATTCAGATTTTAGTCCGGTAGGGTACACTACTCTAGGAGATTTGTTCAGTGACCCAAATTAATAAGGACAGGCATTAGTAGTGTCATGACGAATGGGAACTTAAGTTATGCACCTCAGTATGGCTTTTGATGTAGGATTTAATCTCCTGAATTATCCAAGTAGTTAACTTGTGATGTGTGATTTATCTCCGGAATTATCCAGGTAGTTAACCTGTGATGCGAGATATTTCTCCTGAATTATCCAAGTAATTATCTTGTGATGTGGGATTGAATTACGGAATTATCGGAGTCGAGGCGACACTTTTGGGGTATTATTGTGATGAGGAGTCTATGTTTAGATGTGGGATGATCTCCTGAATTATCCAGGGAAAATACCTGTGATGTGGGATCAATCTCTGGAATTATCAAGCATGGGCAAATTATCATAGTGTACCTTCATCTCTTAGTAGTCATCGTTGTCAGCATGTAGTCATGATGTTTTCTTGAATCACTCTTATGCATTTGGATTTCCTGTTTTTACACACTTGGCTTTTGGTTTTGGTATCACCCATCATTCTCTGTCGTTACGCCATACTTTATTGTTTGATTATTATTGTTGGACATTATGTTTTAAGCTCATTTAGGTTATTTGTTGTTTTGTTGCCACTCACACCATTTTGATGGCTGACCCCTTTAGTTTGGGGGTTAGGGTTCGACTCTAGCCTCACTTGTTGCAGGTTATTGCTTAGGTCGAAGGTTGGAGGCTTGAGTGAGAAATTTGAGAATATTGGATTATTTAGTGATTTGTGTAAAGCTGTAAAGTATAATTGAGATCATTTTGAGTTGTAAACAAAAAGAAACATTTGTGTTGAGATGATTAGACTTCCGCTGTGATATGTAATAATTGTTGTAATAAAGAAAGAAAAATTTTAGTGGTGTTGTTGGTGTTTATTGTTCTATTGAAGTGGATTGCTGGGATTTCGCCACTTATTTTCTAAGCTCTCATATTAGAAATTTGGGGCGCTACAACTATTGTATTCTTACCATGTTTCTAAAATTTATCTAGTGACTAGTAGAGCTTGCAGTTTATGCGGTCCACTTCCGCTACTGCAATCGGACCGGTGGTCTTTCTCCACTCTGAATGATGGTGATCACTCCATTCGCTCAAATCGGTGGTCTCTCTCCATGCTACCCAGGATTAGTGGTCTTTCACTGTAACGCCCCCGCCCCGATCAGCAATTTTAGCAAACAACTGCCCACCACAGGCTGCCTCATAAAAGATGCTATAGCTTATTGGTGACCTCTAATCCCAGGCAATTATATACATATATTTAATTAATCTTTCAAATCCCCGATATGGAATAATTCAATCCCACGTTAGAGACCTCTCGCGAGGTGCTGACGTCAGCCAACACCTCCTGACCGAGCCCACACGTGTCACTGCGCACGGAAGCAACAATATTCCCCTTTCACTCTCCTGGGCCCCACCACATGTCCACATCACACCCACGTGAGTGAACAAGGCAGCAACCCCAACATTCTTAAACTCATTTAATTCCTACAATATCCCCCCATAAATCTCTCCTATAGGACACCATTCCAATTGTAACCCCTGTTTCTCATTTTTCGTATTTTTTGAGTGTATTTTTTTGTTTTGGTGTATTTTCTCTCTTGTATTTTTCTGAACCGTATATTGGAGTTGTTTTCAATATATATTCATTTTATTTTATTTTGAGCTCTTTGTGTTTGATTGGTCGTCTCTTTTGTTTCGTTCTTCATTATTTTGATTCTTTCTTCATTTTTGGTCTCGTCTCTTTATTTTTATTTTTCTTGGTAATTGTGGTGGTGATGGATCGTCCTATTTTTCAACCTTTTGTTTGAACCCTATTTGACTACCAAAGCCAAATTAAACTGTCCAATCCTATTTGTATTCCTAATTGACTGCCCCAATATCCAAAACCCATTAGTAAACCTACTACTACCCACAACCCAATACTCACAAACCCACAAACTAAACCCTATATATATAAACTCCTATCCACAAACCCTAAACCCTAACCCTAAACTCTCTCTCTCTCTCAATCCCGGCCCCCTCCAACTCTCCCCCTCTCCCCCTCTCCCCGTTTGTTTGCGCCGCAACCCAGCCCGGCCACCACCTCATGCCGAGCCACCCACACCCAGGCTGAGCGACCCCTTCCTCGGCTACTCCACTTCGGCACACCCTACAACCCGAGCCCCTCTCCTTGACCAATACTGACCACCTCCTACTCCACCATCATTAACCCTCTTGCACCATTTAATTCTCCTACTCTCTCGTGGTGTTCTCTTGTGGCCACGAGCCACTTTGATCATCTCGCTTTTGGAAGCTTCGTTCGTGTGGAGATTCTTGCTCGAGTGCTTGGATTCGTGGATTAGCGGATTATCGTTCATGGGTTTTGCTCCTACTCTTGATTTCATTGTTCTTCATCCCGATTAAGGCAAGTAACTTGTATTCCAATTCATTTGTTTGATACAAGTCAAAAAGTTCACCTATAGTGTAGTTGGGTCTAGAGACGACTCCTGTTTGTGTTTTTCTGGATGGGTTTTGTCTCGATTGTGAAAACTTGACCATAGATGACTCACGACACAAATCTTGACATGAATTAACTTAGCTTTACCCGTTCTTGATTTTGTTCATGTATGTGAGACTAGTTGTGAGAATTCGTGATTTGGTTGAGAACCATGTGTTATATTTGGTGTGGACATGCTAGATACCCTAATTCATGATGTTTAGATACTTGGTAGACTCGATTTCATGTTTGGATGTGTTTAGATCAATTTTCTTGAATCTATGTAGAATTTGTTTTTATGTGAAAAATCTGTATTTTGTTGCTGTTCTGTTTTGTTTGCTGTTTTGGACTATCTTGATGTCAGTATCTTAATTTCGGTATAAAACGTGAGTTTTAGATAATTTCGTCTACTTTCAAACTCTTCTGACCTTGTTTGATTTTTTTTCGTATGACTGAGTTATGACGGTTTTACTACAGAGGTGTCGACCTTTTTCAGATTCTGTTTTTTGGTAATTTTGATGACAAATCATTTTAAAGAACTATGCTAAATATATTATTTTGATCCAAAACTTTGGTCAGTGTTTCTTTATCTAGTTAGGGATTACCCAAAATTTTGGAGATTTTTTTTTGATGAGTTTTATGTGATGATTCATGCTCGTTTATGAAATCTATACTTGCTATATTTTGCTCGCTATTCTATAAAGAACCTTATTTTCACTATGTTTTCTTATACTGTATGAAAAATGTTTGTGAAATATGAAAGTTAGTTTGTTTTATCTATTTTCATCTCCCTTTGGCAGATTGAATTTCGTTTCATGGCTTTCTAGATATTTCAGTTTTCGTACAGTAGTGTTGGGAATTTCAGATTGGCCAAAGTATCATTTCTTGATGTTTTCTTATTTTTGATGACTGAACTAATTTTACTGGAATATTATGAAACTTTATATTTTGATTCTAGACATATAGGGGAATACCCCAGATTTTTTGTGGATTTATTTGATGAGTTTTGATGCTGTTTTCTTGACTTTGAATTCGTTTTCCTGATTCCTGCTGAACGTGTTTTCTGTTTTCAAATCAGTTTTGAGTTATGATCTTCTCAAACACTATATGACTTAATTATATTCGTTGGATTCATGTGTATGTCTAGTTTCCAGATCCTTTGACGGATCCAGATTTTCATTTCAGTAGCGACGGGATTCACTATTTTAGTATTTTACTGTCTTGCTGTCCTGAATATGAACATACACTGTTTTGCTCATTTATGTGATTGTAAATTATCTATGTATGTTTATTTATTTCCCTGAACCTAATACTGATTATACCATATTAGTTTGAAACTATTTCATGCACTATCATATTTGTTGATAACCATAATAAAAGTAATCAAGCCGGAGTTTATGGGAAAGATCTAGTAGTGGGAAAGCATAGAAATGTGTACTTAGAAGGGGGCTCGTGTTTCCCATATGATTATCTATTATATGTTATCTGACCCTGTCTACATTACTTCTTATATGAAGGTGTAGAGGAGAAGAGAACCACTAGGTTCTATCTCTCTGTCTAGATCCGTTATCTGACCCTGTCTACATTACTTCCTATAGAAGGTGTAGAGAAGAAGAAAACCACTAGGTTCTATCTGTCTAAACTGATTATCTAATATCTGTCTGAACCCTGAGTACACGGCCTTATATGATCCTCAACGAAATCTACAAGCGTAACTGATTTGAATGTAGTAACCATGTGATAAGAGGATGGCACATGAAGTACTACCTAGTTAGTAATTAATATAAGACTTATAAAAATCTGTATCTGTATCTGAAACCTGAATCTGAATCTGTTATATGTATTTGGCTATCAGTTATCTGATCATCTGATTACCGGTTATCTGTCTGATATTATCACTTGACACTATTATTTAACACTATCTGTATATCAGTTTGCATACTATTTGACATTTGACACTTGACACATGTTAGTATACCATGCTAGATCTGTTTCTGCTATTAATTAGATTTGTTTAGTTTTTTTCCATGTACTTATATCCTACATTATAAGTGTCCCGTAACTTGCAATTGACGGGTACTTGTTTTCTCTTTCTTTCTCCTGCAAATTTACTAATTGCAGATCAGGATGGTCGACTGCCAGATGGTATTGGCGAGATGACGTATTAGTGCTGGAGTTTCTACTTTATTATTATTATTATTATTTGTTACTTGAACTTGAATAAAAATGTACTTGATTACTTGGATATTTATTTGTATTTGGGCGATGTGACCCAGGATATTTGACTCGTTCAGAATTTGATTATTTGAGATTATTATATTTGGTTTCAAGTAATTTCTGTTGGTATCTTGTTTCAATTATGCATGTTGGTTGATACTTTTCTGGCTTCCGACTCTGATTATTTCTATGATATGTTGGAAAGATTCTTGAACAGCTTATGGATGATGAAAATCATTCGCTAGGCTTTTGTCGCATATCCGTATTTCGTATTCCTTTTTGGAAAGAGGGGCGTGACACCAATTATATATATATATATATATATATATATATATATATATATATATATATATATATATATATATTCTAAACACGGGGTGTTACAAACACCCCCCTTAGGAATTCAGCGTCACAGCTGAAGCCGGGACTTGCAACGTAGCGCAGGATCCTCCTTTCTAGCCAATGTGGAATGGCGTACCCTGATTCTACTAGCTATACAGTACCCTGATTTTGCGTGTTGTCCAGTCCACTAGCCCACCTCAGTGGATTTACCGGGCGACCGACCCAACCCTGCTCTCTCTCAGGCATACTTACCAGTACATCTTCTAGCTCCATCTCAGGCATAACCACCACTCTGTACCCACACACGATGTCAAAAGTCGGCTCTAATACCATTTGTAATGCCCCGGCCCCGATCAGCGATTTTAGCAAACAACTACAAACCACAGGCTACCTCATAAAATGTGCTATAGCTTGTTGGTGACCTCTAATAGAAAGATTAATTTTATATATATATATATATATATATATATATATATATATATATATATATATATATATATATATATATAATTAACCTTTCTAATCCCCGATATGGGACAATTCAATCCCACATCCGAGACCTCTCGCGAGGTGCTGACGTCAGCCAACACCTCTAGACTGGGCCCACACGTGTCACTGCGCACGGCAGCAACAATATCCCCTTTTTCACTCTCCTGGGCCCCACCACATGCCCACATCACACCCATGTGAGTGAACAAGGCAGCAACCCCGACATTCTTAAACTCATTTAATTCATACAATATCCCCCCAAACATCTCTCCTATAGAAATCTCTATAAGACACCATTCCAATTAATTATATATATATATATATATATATATATATATATATATATATATATATATATATATATATATATATATATTCTTAACACGGGATGTTACATTCACCACTCTCAGTCAGGCCGGTGATCATTCAGCTCTACCAGAGTCGATGGTCTCTCTCCACTCCTGGACCCTACCAAAGTTATTCGAACATGAGGCAAATCAGGAAACCTTTCCCTACTCCGCCGAAAGGCGCAGAGTTAAACTCTTGATTCCCGTTCGTACTGATAACTTAGAACATAGACGTACCCTTAAGGTTCTATCGCCTAGGTTTCGACAGTACCTTGCGGCCTATACATACGTGTCAGTTCTTATCACTAGATCCCAGATACTAACAGTCGAGACAACGCCGAACATGTCCCCTTGACAGGTGATTACATGCCCAACTAGTGTTTTTCCTTTTAAACAATAGTTACACGATCTAGAGCTACTACACCCAGACTTCTAAGGAGCCCTAGAACTAGTTAATGTAGTTGTACTATATCGGCTCATTTATTTGCTAGCTTTACCCGATTCTAATGGCTCTGTTATCACCACTTCTAGTTTCTTATTCTGACATTTATATTATTAGTTAATTAATTGTGCTCCAAGTCCCAACTTTTATTATTCTACAAGTTCACTTAACTAGGTTAACTTAATAATCGAACACTAAGAGAATCCAATCTAGTTTCATATGTTAATCAAACTAATTAAATTTACAACAAGTCTCATCTCGACTTACTTAGGGTTCAACCTAGTTCAATGTGGCTACCCAATTCATAACCATGGGTTGGCCCAAACTTGGCCCAAATCTTCCCTAATGAAAAGACCGTGAATTAAACACTTTGAAACGGTAAATACCATATGACAAATCTGCCATTAATGAACTCTTCTCGAACCCATTCCAAAGATTTATTCCAGCCTGAACATGGACCAACTAGTACACACAATATACACCACTATCATGCATGAGATGGGGGTATTTACTTCACAACCCATACACAACAAGTTTGATCATTCTCAACCATATAATTACACTATATATCATGTACCTGCACATACACAAGCATTACATCAATCACCTCAAAGCAATCATACTTACAATTTCTTCCACACAATGTTATTTCACACAAGTATATGTACTAACTCACATTTGCAACTTTGTTTCTCATAACTTTTTAATCTACTAGACTTTCTTCTTCACATATACATACATCTTCATTCAGATATTTTATCAAATACCTCATTTTCACTCCTTCCTTTACATAACTCCCACAATAAAACCATTTATAAATATATTTATTCACATAATTGTTCTATATGTTTGTTCCAAATTACAAAATTGTGAATCCAACATGAAAACATTAGAATTTAACCTGGCGATAACTACATCTTTCCTTCCTAGCCATTCCATCTACTAGCAAGTTCCTTCCACTTAGTTTCTTTTATTGTTGTGTACATGAGCTTCAACCATACACACAACGATTCATTCTATTAGCAATTTTCATTCCACATGAGCTACATCAAGCAATAAATTCATGAAAATAACATACAAAGGTTAGGAGAACACCCACCTTACTATGGAGAGTTCAACACAACTCTTTCCTCCAAGCTTGAATTTCTTCTCCTCCTAGCTTGTTTGTTCTCCTCCTAGCTTGCTCCAAATAGCTAAATAACACTTTAGAGAAAATGTGAGAATATTTGTAATGAAGACAAGGGTGGAATGTGAGCTAGGGTGTTCTCCATGCCTTCCTTTATATAGTGGTGGGCCATGGGTAGGGTAGGGGGTGTAGGGTTTTTGCTAGGGTTGCTTAGTGTCCATCCTAATACCCTAGATCTTATGAAAATACCCTAGACTTTATGGTACACATAATCTATCCTTGGCACACCTAAATCCTTCCAAGGGTAATCCTAAGCCAATCCTAGGGTACACTTAAGCCCTCCTAGGGTACACCTAAGCCAACCCTTCCTCCAAGTCAAAATTGTTGGGCTCCCCTTGTTCACACTTGTAGCATGCTTATGCTTCCTATTGTAATGTGTTCATGAACAAAATTATAATGGTTGTGTAACACCCCGCAAAATTGAGTAATGACAATTTTTTCCCTCGTGTGTTACACACGTATATTTTGTGTCGTTACGGATAATATCCGTAACGTAATTCAATATGTATTTTGTATTTTGCCTATTTGTGCATTTCCGTCTTCTCAAAATTCATTTTTTATCCTATTTGAGCCAACTCAAATATTAAATTTTCAATTTTTGTATTTTTACGTGCGTTGCACGTGTTATCGTTGCACGTGTCAATTACATATATTCTACCGTTACATGTAATATTTTGGATGTGTTTCAATTATTTATTTTATGACCTGTTCGAATTTATTTTATAAACAGAAATTCATTTTTCTCCTATTTTGATTTAAAAATATTTTATACGTGCAGTGCACGTGTTTTTCATGTACATGTTGATTTTATTATTGGATATATATATATATATATATATATATATATATATATATAGTTAATGAAATTTATTTTTCATATGTATATTTCGATTATTTACAAAAAATTTCCCCATCGACAAAATATATTTCGTATTTTAATATTTTACGTGCAACGCATGTGTTTGTAGTGCATATAATAGTTGCATTCTCTTTCAAAATAAAATTTGTGGAGTATGTATGTGTCTATTTTATTCATGCATGAAAACTATAATTTTTAATTAAATTAAACTAATTTTAGTTTAAAAATAAAAATAATTAAAATTGAGTGTGGTGTACACAAGTGCGTGCATGTGCACACGTGCAATGTGCACACTAAGAAAGAGAGGCCGGCTGTTTATGGTGAGTAGGGAGAGAATGGAGTTTATTAGTGGGTGGTTTTAAGTTAGTGGGTTAAATTAAATTAATTTATATTCATTAATTAAACTTTCCCTTTTATAAAACCTACCCAACCCCCACTCCTATTCAGTCAAAAACAAAACCAGCCTCAAAATAAAAATGAATGGGTTGTGCTTTCGGGAACTTGCTGTTGTTGGTTTTCTGAAGAGGATTTGCTTGGTTTTTTTTGTGTGGTTATTGGAGTGCTTTTGTGAAGGGGATTGCTACTTGTACACTTCTTTGGGTGGGTGTTTGTATATACTTTCTAATTTGTAGTTTAATTGTGTGTTTAGGAGATTTATATTGCAATTGTAGATGTAAATTGGTTAGTTTATTCTCTAATTCTTGATGTGATGTCATGCAAATTTCAATTTAGTGTGAGTATATTTTTTAGACAAATTGTGAAGGAAATCGGTTTATGCATGAATTGAATTAATTAAAAAATTTTGGGGGAAAATTTCCCATCTTGTTAATTGCCATTGAAAAGAGAAAAATGTATGAATGTGTTGTAGAATTATATTTTATAATTTAGTGAATGCATATGGTGTTGGAATGTTCTCAATTTGTTAGAAACCTTTAAATTGTGTAGAATCACTTTATTGCATGAAAACTCTGTATGATTTTGTTACTGGACGTTTTAGATTGTGTGATATGAATAAATTAAATTAACGTGAATAATTGAAGCTTGTTTGATTGTTTATGTTTTAAACAGTGGATTAAACTAATAGTACATACTTAAATAATCTAACCCCTATTAGGTCAGGATGTGTTGTTGGGCTTTGTGGCTAGCGCATGCGCCTATTCGCTAGGCATTGCCATGTGGCAGCCTGGGGTCTGTGGTTGCGGGTTCGAGTTCCTTTGTGGGCTCTTTGGTTTTTTTCAAACTTTTTTTAAAAGTCAGAGAAGAAGGAAATTGGAGTATTTAATAACTCAAAGCCATGTAGGGTTGTGATCTGAGCTTCAGCTCAGTGTGTAGGCGCTTTGACGCCTGGCTATTGGTGTTGGTTCGAGCCAGACCCTTGCTGTTTGTGAAAAAAAATATTTTTTTGATGTTTTGAAAATATTTTGGGAAGGGAAAAGTGGTATAAAATCCAAAAAATAATACTAGAATAATTGTGGTTTATTTTACGCTGTTTTAAAAAATATTTTTGATGATTTAAGGGGCATGTTAAGTGCATTTCAAGTTGGAGTTCGAATTAAAATGAATATGGTTGAAATATTAAAATTATTCTCTTTGAAATTTAATGGCAAAGTTTTGAGTGGGAAAATCGAGAAATTTATATGATGATTTTAAAGGAGTTTTGATGCAAAAAATAAACGATGTTAATTAAAGATATAGATTATTTGTTTGAAAATGGTGAATTTTGAAGAAATGAGTTTCGAGAGAATTTTGGAAGTGATTGGTTTGTTTTATTAATTAAAAAGTTGTTTATAAGAAATTTGACTGGAAATTATGGTTGAATAAATTATAAAAGTTGAATACTTCATGTATGAAGAAAATTGTTGAATAAAGGTTGAAATATTATTGTTGAGGTTGGATATAACCTTTTTTGATCTCTAGAATGAGATGACTGTTGGAGTCTAGAGGCTAGGCGAGAACCTAGTGACCGGCAGTTGTGATTAATAAGATTTTGAGAATAACCATTGTGCGTTGACTCTCTCTTTGAGAAGTAGCCAGTGTGGGCTGACTTTCTCTTGTGTTGGTTTAAGTCCTATAGGGTTAGCTTGCTCTAAGTTGTGATGATTTTAACTAAACTTAAGGACAGGCACTAGTTGGTGACATGATGAAACAAGAGCAAACGTGAGTTATGGACTCCAGAATGATCCTTTGAGAGAGACAAACCCCAGTATTCCGGGACGATGGATGTAAGGGCCACAAAATGATCCACGGAGCGGGAATGATCTCCAGTATTCCGAGGTGAGGGCGACGCACATGGGATGTTTGTGCAATGAGAGCTCCAGAATGACCTGTGGAGGCTCCAAAATAACTTGCAGAGTGAGACAATCCCCAGTATTTCTGGACGATAGACGTAAGGGCCACAAAATGATCTACGGAGTGGGATTGGTCTCCAGTATTCCAAGGACGAGAGGCAATACTTGCAAAGTGTCTAAATCTTGTAGTAGTCATAGTAGTAGGTTGCGTAGCGAGGGACTCAACCCTATAATGTGTAGTACATAGGTGCTTGCCCTTGGACCTATGTAGAATGGGATGCATAAAATCCGAACAAGTATGCATTAGTGTCATCATAGCATAAACACCTGCATTTGGCATTAAGCCATTGCATACTCCGACATGTTTAGGATAGTCACTTTTCACACTTAGTTTTACATTCAAGTTTGTGTTTGCTATAGTATAAAGAATCATTATATTACGGCATAGTGAGGATCATTATTTTATAATATTGCGTCGGTTGTAAGAAACTGACATGCCCACAGTTTTCAGTGCATGACTTGGATTGTCAAAAGAACACAAAGATGAATTAGGGCTAAAGATTAGTTTCAGATTTAAGTGTTGTCATTCAAGGTGTATTTATCCTCTCTTCGTCCGGTGTTGGGGTAACTTTTCTGCCAGCTCTGAGCTATCTCTAGCCTTTTTCTGATCATCTCAATTTTCTCAGAAGTCTGCTGCACGATTTCTGGTCTAAACATCGGCCTTTCTTATACTTCATACCAGCACGCTGGTGCTCGACACTTCCTATCATAGAGTGCTTCATACAGAGCCATACCAATACTAGCCTGATAGCTATTGTTGTAAGCAAATTCTACCAATGCTAATTACTTGTCGCAGTTCCCTCTGAAATCCATAACCCACACCCTCAGCATATCTTACAAAACTCGGTTCACCCTCTCAGTATGTCCGTCTGTCTGTTGGTGAAAAGTTGTGTTGAAATCTGTTCTTGTTCCCAAGGCTGTCTGTAGACTTTACCAAAAATTGCGAAATGAATCTTGCATCCCTGTCGGAAACTATTGATATGGGCACACCATGCAGCTACACTATTCCTTTGATGTATACTTTTGCTAATTTCTCTAGTAACCAAGTAATCTTCACAGGTAGGAAATGAGCTGATTTTTTTAATTGGTCGACTACAACCCAGATCGTATCATTTCCCTCAGGACTTCTGGGTAAACCTGTGATGAATTCCATATTGATATTCTCTCACTTCCATGGAATGGGCAACGGCTGTCACAATCCTTCGGGTTTCTGGTTTTTTTCTTTAATCTTCTGACATGTCAGACATCTAGCCACAAACTCGGTTATGTCGCTTCATTCTTGCCCACCAATAGTATTGCTCCACATCTCGGTACATTTTGGCACTCCCTGGGTGAACTGCAAGTAAAGTAGTGTGTGCCTCTTCCATGATTTCTTTCCTCATGTCATCCACCTTCGGCACGCACAATTTGTTCCAGAACCATAACAGTCCTTTCTTTATATTAAACTCAGGAAATTTCCCTATGTTCACTCGCTCCTTAAGTGCTAGAATCCCCGAATCTTCTTCTTGACTCTTCTTAACTCACTCCTATAGGCTTGGTTATAGTTCAAGCCGTGCTAAGATCCCACCCAAACCTTATGTAACCACTTCGATACCAGCTCGTTTTATTTCATCCTCTAGCTCCTTCCTCGTCGCAATCAATGTAGCTAAACTCCTCTTCCCACTAAGTGCATCTGCCACCGCATTAGCTTTTTTCGGATGGTACTTAATTTTTGGTCTAATGTCCTCCAATACTTCCAGCCATTGCCTTTGTCGTAGATTCAAATCCTTCTGCAGATATATATACTTCAGGCTCTTGTGATCGGTATACATCTCCACCTTTGCTCCATAGACATAGTGTCGCCATATTTTCAGGGTGAAAATTATTGCAGCCAACTCCAAATCATGTGTGGGGTAATTCTTCTCATATGGCCAAAGTTGCCTTGAATCGTAGGCTATAACACTTCCTTCTTGCTTTAGAACGCACCCAAAACCCTGGTGTGAAGCATCACTGTAGATTACATACCACTGGTCTGCTTGAGGTAAGACCAATAATTGCACTGAAATCAATCGGTTCTTCAACTCTTGAAAACGTCTCTCACATGCTTCAGTCCATTCAAAACTTGTATTCATCTTGGTCATTGTTGTAAGCCGTACTACTATCTTGGCATAGTCATGGATAAATTTCCTATAGTACCCAGTTAGACCCAAAAATCCTCTGACTTCCTTCACCATCTTTGGTTGGGGCCAACCCTTCACAGCATCAACATTTTGTGGATCAGTGATCACTCCCTCCGTAGAAAGGACATGGCCAAGGAATGCGACTTCGAATTTCCTGAATTCACTTTTGGACAAATTTGCATATAACCTATGCTCCTGTAGCTTGTTTAGCACTTCGGTCAAATGTTTCGCATGTCTTCCTTTGTCCTTGAGTACACCAAAATGTCATTAATGAAGACCACGAAAAACGAGCCAATGTACGGTTGTAGAATTTGATACATCAAATCCATGAAAATAGCTGGATCATTCGTCACTCCGAACGGCATTACCAAGAATTCGTAGTGACCATGTCGATTCCTAAAGGCCGTCTTTGGTATATCTTCCTCCTTGACGAGAACCTGATGGTAGCCCGATCGTTGGTTGGTCTTTGAGAACAACGTTGCTCCCTAAAGTTGATCGAACAAGTCATCGATCCTAGGAATTGGATATTTGTTTTGAACAATGACTTTTTTCAACTCCCGATAGTCGATACACATTCTCATCAACCCATCATTTTTCTTGACAAGTAGCACTAGTGCTCCCCAAGGCAAAGCACTAGGCATAATAAATCCCTTCTGTAATAACTCTTCAATCTGCTGCTTAAGCTCTTTCTGCTCTACTGGTGCCATCCGATAGGCTCCTTCGATTTTGGTGCGATGCCAGGCTAAATCATGATACTGAACTCCACATCTCTATGTGGAGGTAACCCAGGTAACTCCTCCAAAAATATTAGCGGAAAATCTCGTACAATGGGTATTTCCTTCATTTCTTCCGACACCTTCATTCCAGCTATGGCTGCTCGAATCTCACCACACTTTCTCAGGTATCATCATGGTCACATTCTTACCCTTACAGTCTATGGTCGCTTTGTTCTTCAACATCCAACCCATCCCAATTATTACATCTACTCTTACAAAGCTTAATTCCAACAAATCTACTCTTACAAAGCTTAATTCCTACAAATCTATGTTAAGAGTTTCCCTGCCAAATTGAAGCTCAAACCTTTGTAGCATTCATTAGCAATAAGAGTAGTTCGTGATGGTGTAGCCACTTCCAAAGCTAAATCACGATTTTTCTTATGAGTACACTTTAACATTTTAGCAAAAGACATAGACACAAAAGTGTGAGAATATCCACTGTCAAACAAAATACAAGCTTTGATTCCATTAACATTCACATATCTTGTAACAAAAGAGATTACATGCTTCATTAACTTCCTTCCATTGTTCACAAAACATAACAAACAAAGTACATCTTAATTACCCATACCAGTAATAACTCATTCTGCCTGATCAGCTTCCTCTTCAGTCAAGGTGAAGACTTGTCCCTGACATAAAGGCTTCCTTCCTTTGTCATCGACCTTCTAATTGTGTCCACTGTTGTTCTTCTGCAGTTGTGGGAAATTTGGCTTGATATACCCAACCTTCCCACAGTTGAAGCAAGTATTAGCACCAACCTGAGCTTTATTCTTGGGACATTGATACTTATAGTGCCCCTGCTCACCACAAAGAAAATATTTTACCGAATTGGCAGCTCCCACTGGTATTGGGTCTCTTAATTTTCTGATTTGATACTTGTTTCTTGAAGTTAGTAGCGGAAACAGGCATCTTCCCCTTGTTCGAAGTCCACGTCTTCCCTTGAGTTTGTTGATTCTGATTTATATTCAATTCGGTGGACGCACTAATTTGTCGAATCTCTGAATGCAAAGTCGTACCATCCTGGACCTCAACGTAGGTTTAAGGCCTTATTTCAACTTTTTGGTCTTCTTCACTTCGTCCTGGACTATCTTTGGGGCATAACGAGATAATTGTGTGAACTTTGTCTCGTATTCCCTGGCGGTCATGTCTTCCTGCCTCAGAATGATGAATTCCATTGCCTTTTCTTCCTGCACATCCAGAGGGAAATAGTGCAGTCGGAACTCCTCCAGGAACTCTTTCCAATTGATTGGTCCATCGCCCATGGTACGTTTTACTGATTGCCACCATACTCCGGCATCATTTTCATGTAAGATAGTTGCCAGTTTTACTTTTCTTTCTTCTAGCATTTTCAGCACTTCAAAAACAATCTATACTTGACATATCCAGTCATCAACTGTTGTAAGGTCCGCCTGATCCTCAAACATTGGTGGTTTCATTCTTTTGAAAGATTCTACCATCTTGACATGGTCAATAATGGCATTCCCTGGGTTCCTTTCTTGAGCCCTGAGCTGTGGCATGAAATTTTGGCTGTCCTCCATGAAAGCTCCCATCATTTGGTAGACGACATTTGAGACCTGCACCATTGGCTCTGCTACCTTCACCCTCGGTTCTTTTGCTGCTACCACCTCTAGTTCTTCTCGATATCTGATTATATTAAAGGTAATTATGGGTGTCTATGGGGTATTTGTTGGTGTATGCCCTAGAGGCCAGTTGTGTATTGACATTACTAGTTTATATTGTATCATGAAATTTATTTTATATTTAGACATTTCATTTATTATGTTATTTATTGTGAATTAAATGAACATAACGAAGTCCTTAGAGTAGTAAGTTCAATGGAATGGAATGTCAAGTGCATGACTTGATTATGAGATCCTATTGGCTGAAATCAGAACACTGTTCTTAAATATCCCTAGTCAAGTATTATTGTGAATTAGAACAACGATAATGCATAGAGACTAGCGTGCGTGTGGATTGATGACCATTTTCACGGGTCATGGATATGAGATATCAAGTCTTCACATGGATACATATTAGGGTAATAATGTACTAGACTGACCCACCATGAGAAAGCTGCATGGATCGTTACATGAGCGTCATAAGCAGCTCACACATTACAGTTTCCTACATGAGAAGTTATATGTTTTAATTTCGTCAAATGTTGTTTGTAATAAGGTGATTATAAAGTCGACTATTGTATATACTACAAATCATGCGGAGGGATGTGAGCGACTTAGATAGGATTTGTCCCTCTTACATAACAGGAGTGATGTCTCGAGCCCCTTGATTGAGTGAAATTGCAAAATGCATGGTCATGCTCAAATGAGTCAATATGAGATATTGATCTTATTTGTTTTAGTAAGTCTACTCGGACATCAAGAAACCAAAGATTGAACTATACAGGGTGACACGCTCTATGTCTTGTGGTCAATTAAGATATCTAGATAAAGGGACTAGACTACATGGTAACATTGATCACGGATAGGTTATGTCAAATCACTGACATTCCTGTTACTTGAGTAGCAATAATGTATTGCTAGATATTGCACATTGTTTGTAATACTCGAATATGATTTTAGTATTACTGTCAACGTAATGGGAACCTACAGGATCGCACACATAGAATTGATCGAAATTGGAATTTAAATTTATAAGATGAATTTAATTAGGGATCCAAGTAAGACTTGGATTCCTTATATTGGTTGGAAATTTAATTAGATTAAATGGGCGGACTAATGTTCAAAGGCCCACACACGAATCTGACTCAGTCAGATTATGAGCCAACAACCTCATTACTCTCTTAGGGTTGGTTTTCTGCACCTATATATATGATTTGTGTATGTTGAAAAGGAACACGTGAAAAATAACTAGCCGTCACAGAAAGTGAGAGAGAGATCGTGAGGAGGCACGTCCCCTTCCCACAACTAGCACTGCGGTCTGAGGGAGAACCATTTTTTGTTCCGTTCGTGTGGATACCGTAAAGGCATCGTAATATTACAGTGCTGTGATAGGCATACTGCGGAGGCAGCAAATTTATCTTTAAGGTATAACTCCTAAACACTATTTATGGTTTTCGCATGGACCCTTGGCTAGGCTTCGATATTTTTGTAATTTTTTCGCTGTGTATTTAATCTGTGATTGCCTTCAAAACCTAACAGTATTCATAGCATAATGTTGTAGTAAATATACCATTCAAACAAATATAACATTCAACAAAAAATATCACACCAATATTTGAAGCAAACATGATAACTAGATTCGTTCAGTCCATAATAAAACATTCTACAATAGCATTACATTCCAGTCCAAAAGTCATACAGAGAAAACATGCCAAATTAAAAAGACATACAGAGAAAACATGCAACCTAGACCTATCCACTACAAACCCACTCTAACAGAGTCTACTGCCCTCTGAAGCTAACCTAGTTGCATTTGCAACAGGGCCACTTGGGCCGATAAATGCTCCTGCCACTCCTCGAAGCACGCAGCTTTATATTGATGAGCGACCTTCAATCGCTTAACCCTTTGGGATGCCCTGGCCATAAATTTCTTGAGTTTTGCCAACGTCTTGTCGGTGATGAGCTGCAGACTCCTAATAGCGTGAACTCGTTCCTCGAGTTCACTCGTCCTCCATTGATATTGTAATACCTTGAATTTTTATTAAATGAGAATTGTTGATTTTACGTGTTGTGCACGTACAAATTTTTGTATAAATATTTTTATATATAAAATGATTTTCTATAACATGAACAAATATTTCTTTTCTTTCTCTTTATTTTCTAAAAGCCTATTTTAAAAAGCCTAAACTTATTTTCCTAATTTAAGCCCATCCTAATTAAATGTTTTACTATTTGACCCATGAGTCTAAAGCCCACTATTTTGAAGCCCACAAACTAATTAATCTTTTAATTATCATAACTTGTCATGTTGACACAATTAGTAGACAATTGATTAATTAGTTTTGTACAACTTAATAGTAGGGCACACTAGGAGGCATGTGCATGCACTAGAGTGTGCATTGCACACCCATTCTAGGAGTGGCCAGATTTGAGCAAAAGAGAGAGGGTGAGTGGATGAAGTTGTGGGGGGGTAGTTATGTGATCATGGAAATTGCTATAACCTCTCAATCCATCTGATCCTTGATCTCTAACTCCTTGGTTGAATCCTAGCCATCTATTCCCATCCTAAAAGTGTATAAATGCCCCTATATTTCTTCTCATTAGTTCACTAAACAATTCATTAAGAGAGAAAAAGATTAAGAGAGGCAAAGATTGAGTAGTAATAGGGAGTAAAAGATTAGAGTGTGAAATTTTGTGTGTGTTCCAACCAAGAGGAGGCCGGCCAACCATTCAAGGATCACAAGAAGGTTCGGGTTCCAAGCTTACAAGGAGAAGGCAATTGCAATACAATCTAGGAGGAGGAGAAGGCCACTTTCTTGCATTCTAGGAGCTTTCATTTTCTTTTCTCCAAATAGGTAGGTGTTTCTCATGCTTCTAAATTTAGATGTCATGCTAGGAATGATTTGACAAAATGTTTATAGAGAAATTAAGAAATTCTAGTCTCATGTTTGATAAATTAGAGATGGAATGATAATTTAGAGAATGATTGTGAAGATGATTGCTAATTGATAAATGTGTGGAATTGAAATGCTAGAATCTATTTTATTGTCATGCATTATGTTTATAAATCATGCTATGTGAAGAAAGTTCTGCTTATGAGACACAAATTGATTAAATGCATCATATGGAATTAATTGTTTGAATTGAAACAACTCTATTGTAGAAATATGAAAACTTGTGTTCTAAAAATATTATTTTGTGGAAACCTCGATTATAAATAATATGAAAATAGTGATTTTATTTTCAATGTCAAAAATCCATGATCTGCTCTAAATTGCAACCTAGTGCAATCGACAGTCGACTGTCAGGTAATAAATTTCGGATTTTAGTTACGGAACAGTCGACCAACTATATTGTAACAGTCGACTGCCTTGATTATTTGTTTTTTTTAGTTTTAAATTTTTACAGAATAGTCGACCAATTATATTGTAACAGTCGACTGCCCTGGTCATTTTATTTTCGAGTTTTAAATCTTTACGGAACAGTCGACTGGCCATGTTTTAACAGTCGACTGCCCTAAAGTTTCAAATAATATCTGGATTTTTTGTGAGATAATTTTCTATGACCTGTGGCCTAGTATAAATGAGAATTTGATACTACTTTTGCAAGAAAGAACTTATTTTAATTATTAACTTAAATTATGTTTGGATAAAAAAAAATGTATTGATTAAAAGAGATTTGAAAAGAGATTTGATAATGGGAAAAATTGAAAGTATGAATGTTAGATTTGGTATTGTTAAAGCAAGAATAAGGGAATCTCGTGGAAAGAGTAAACTATTGAATAGGACAAGTTGAATTTATTGTTTATGCATGAGATTGTGTATGAAATTGAAATTAAATGACATGATGAGTAATGAAAGATATTATGAATATGAATACATGAATGCTATGAACATGAAATGAAAATGATTGTTAATCATGAAGAGAGAACTTATGAGTATATGTTGCAATTATGAGTTGAAAATAAGAACTAGGGTGTAGCTAGGCCTTATACCGGCAATAAAAGAAATGTTGAGATGAAATTTGAAATGAAAAGACCAAGATTTGGGTCATATGAAATGAATGAATAAGACCGGTATAGTGGGAGTGCTAACCCTAAGGAATTGATTTTGTTCATGATTCAATTAAATTAAGGACTAGTTACATTGTGAAGATGCGATGAAAGTAAGAGAAAGATATTGAGTATGAGGGCCAATGGATTGGCGGAGTGAGAGTATTTACAGGATGTTCCATGATGCATCATAAGTAGGACGTGGATACTGCTCCAGAGTACCGTCCCGGTGGCGACGCTCGTGGTGTGTTTGGTGACTGCGGGTGGTGTCATGTCTATGGTAGGAGGTGAATTACCACAAGATACCTGCATGATGAGTCATGTGACAGTGTGTTGGGATTCTCTCCAGGGCACCTAGACATGAGTTCGTAGGTCATAGAACATCTAGGATACTTGCCGTAGTTACAGAAGTAGATTAAGTCATGGCGAGGGATCGAACACTACAAGATGAAGAACGGTTAAGGGCTTGCCCTCGGACCTATGTAGTATGGACTGCATAGACTCTAAACAAGTGCGCATTAGTGTCATATAACAGAAATAATTGCATTAAGGATTAAGTGCACATTCACAACACAACATCAATAGAATAGTCCATTTCGCTTTGTTTGTGAACAAGTTTGTGGTTTGTTAAGTATTGAGAATCGTTATTCTGTTTTGGTATAGTGAGGATGGCCGTATATAATATTTCGTCAGTTGAATGAACTGACGTGCCCATAGTTTCTATGCAGGGTAAAGCACATGAAAAACACTAAGGAGGAATTGATGCTTAAAGATTATTTAACTGTTGTTGTATTTCATTCATTGTTGTAAAATTTTGCTTCCGCTGTATAAGTTTAAATGTATATGTAACTCTGATGTAAAGTAAAGTTTTATTTCGTTGTAAAATTCTACAAAGTGAAGTGAAAAGATCCTGTGGAACTCGAATTCAGTATGTTTTGAAATTCGGGGTGTTACAGATATCTAATCAACTAGAGCTACATCGCAGCTATCCTATTTTGGTCTCTATTCCGAGGCACAGGCACAACGAGATCGGTGGATTCGTCCAGAGAGTCCACTGGGGGTGGGATGAGAGGAGATGATTCAACATCCATATGCTCTTGGGGTTCTTCTCCCTCGAAGAATTCTTCTTCTTCTTCTTCCGCCATCCTGAACTGGTTAGGCACTCCCTCGTTAGCTATCCTGAAAAGAGAAAATACGGGGATAAGTTCAGACATAGGAAAATCATAATCATAAGTTGAAAAATGCAACTGTATGATCTACGATCATTCCACTATCCAAACTAAACCCGAATCTAACTGGGGCATCCAAGTTCAATTTCATGTTGTGCAGTACTACAATTTGAAGTCTACTTTGATACCACTCTGTAGCACCCTGATTTCATTACATTGGAAACATGAGACATAATCTAGAATCTTTACTTCAAATGAGTACATAACATAGAAAAATCACAGAAAATTAAAAACTTCTTTTTTTTCAATGTTATTACAACAATGTACAATCGTTACAAACTTTCATCATGAATTACAAGTAATAATTGTTCGCTTTCGTTTTCCCACTTGGATGCTTTACGCAGCTTGAGTCCCTCTCCCACGATCAGGTAGTCCTGCAACTAACCAACTGTGTGCACGTCAGTTCAATGCAACTGACACAATACTGATGAAAGCAGCGATCTCCAATTTTTTAACAATCATTATTGATGCAGAAATGTGAAAACCATATAAACAGAAGTATCAGTGTATGCTATGACCAAAAATCTAAAGCACAACTCAAATGCACATGGTGTTGTTATTCTAATGCACACTTGATTGGAAATGCATGCATCCCATACTACATACTCCCCAATCAAGCTTGAACGAACTTTTGATTATAGGGTTCAATCCCTCGCTGTGCAATCTACTCTTGTACTCTTACTTTATTACTAACATTTATCTAGTGACTGTTAAAGCTTGCAGTTTATACGATCCACTTCCGCTATAAGAATAGGACCAGGTGGTATTTCTCCACTCCGAATGACGGTGATCACTCCATTCACTCAAATCGGTGGTCTCTCTCCACACCACCTAGGATCGGTGGTCTTTCTCCTCTTCTGGTCAGGCCGGTGATCATTCAGCTCTGCCGGAATCGGTGGTCTCTATCTAATCCGAGACCCTACCAAAGTTATCCGAACATGAAGCAAATCGACATGCCATTACCTACTCCGCCAAGAGGTGCAAGAGTTAAACTCTTGCTTCTCGCTCGTAATGAAAACTTAGAACATAGATGTACCCTTAAGGGTCTATCCCCGAGGCTCCGACAGGACCTTGCGGTGTATACATCTGTGTCCTGTTGTTATCACTAGATCCCAAAAACTAACAGTGGAGACAATGCCACACATTTTCCCTTAACAGGTGAGTACACGCCCAACTAGTGCCTATCCTTATAAACAATATTCACACGACCTAGAACTACTACACCGAGACTTCTAAGGAGCCCTATAACTAGTGAATGTAGTTGTACTATATCGGCTCATTAATTTGCTAGCTTTACTCGATTCTAACGACTATATTATCACCACTTCTAGTTTCTTATCCTGGCATTTACATTATCAGTTAATTAACCGTGCTCCTAGTCCCAGCTTTTATTATTCCACCAGTTCACCTAACTAGGTTAACTTAATAGTTGAACACTAAGCAAATCCAACCTAGTTTCATATGTTAATCAACCTAGTTAAATTTACAACAAGTCTCAACTCGACTTACTTAGGGTTCAACCTAGCTATCCAATTCATGCCCAAAAGTGGGCCCAAACTCGGCCCAAATCAGGCCCAATGAAACAACAATGAATTAACACATTGGAACGGTAAATACCATATGACAAATCTGCCATTAATGAACTCTTCTCGAACCTGTTCCAAAGATTTATTCGAGCCTGAACATGTACTAACTAGTACACACAATATACAACACTATCATGCTTGAAATGGAGGTATTCACTTTACATCCCCTACACAATAAGTATGATCATCCTCAACCATCTAATTACAAAATATATCATGTACTTGCACATATAAAAGCATTACATCAATCACCTCAAAGCAATCATACTTAAAATTTCTTCCACACTATGTTATTTCACACAAGTATATGTACTAACTCACATTCACATATTATCGAAAACCTGATTGCAACTTCGTTTCTCAAAACTTTTTAATCTACTAGACTTTTTAATTCACATATACATACATCTTTATTCGGACATTCTATCAAATACCTCACTTGCGCTCATTCCTTTACATAATTCCCACAATATAACCAAATATAAATATATGTTTTCACACAATTGTTCTATATGTTTATTCCAAATTACAAGAGTATGAATCCAACATGCAAACCCCAGAATTTAACCTAGCGGTGTGAATTCATTTCCCACAACAACTACATCTTTCCTTCCTAGCCATTCCATCTACTAGCAAGTTCATTCCACGTAATTTCTTTTATTCTTATGAACATGAGCTTCAACCATACACACAATGATTCAATCTATTAGCAATTTCTATTCCACATCAGCTAACATACAAAGGTTAGGTGAACACCCACCTCGCTATGGAGAGTTCAACACAACTCTTGCCTCAATGCTTGCTTTTCTTCTCCTCGTAGATTATTTCTTCTCCTCCTAGCTTGCTCCAAATAGTCAAATAGCACTTTTAGAGAAAATGACAGAATATTTAGAACAAAGAAAATGGTAGAATGCTAGGGTTTTTGCCATGCCTTCCTTTATATAGTGGCTGGCCATGGGTAGGGTAGGGGGTGTTGGGCTTTTGCTAGGGTTGCTTAGTATCCATCCTAATACCCTAGATCTATGATAATACCCTAGATTTTAGGGTACACATAATCCATCCTTGGGCACACATAAACCCTCCCTAGGGTACACCTAAGCCAACCCTAGGGTACACCTATGCCCTCCTACGGTACACCTAAGCCAACCCTTCCTCCAAGTCAAAATTGTTGGGCTCTCCTTGTTCACTCTTGTAGCATGCTTATGCTTCCTATTTTAATGTGTTCATGAACAAAATTAGAATGGTTGAGCCTATTTGGATGGTCTAGCTCATTGAGTTCAATTGGGTTGAGTCCAATCCATACAAGTTATAGTGTTTATTAACAGTTAAGTGTTTATCTCATAGAATGGCAAATACAATTTATAACAACATACACAATTTGTTGAGACAAAATTCATTAGTAAAATGTGGTTGTACAAAAAAATTGTTAATTATTTTGAGGATATTACATCGAACTCGTTGTTTGGAGTCAACAGATTGCTGATGGAGCTCGAGCTAAAAGCAAGGTGCCAAACTCGTTGTTTGGAGTGAACGTATTTCTGAAGGAGCTCGAGTAGTGTGTAATGCAATGAACTTGTTTTTTGGAGTCAACGAGTTGTTGATGGAGCTCGAGCGGAGAGCAGAGAGTTGAACTCATTGTTTGGAGTCAATGATTTGTTGATGGAGCTCGAGTGAAGAGTAGAGTGTTGAACTTGTTGTTTGGTATCAACGAGTAGTTGATGGAGCTCATGCGGTGAGCAGAACATTGAACTCGTTGTTTGGAGTTGCCAAGTTATTTGCTGGAAGAACTCCACTAGCGTGCGGAGCGCCGAACTCAATCTGTGGGGCGAATGAGTTTGTGGGTGTTCTGATCCTTCTTAAGTTTGAAGTGAAATCTCTTGTGTTTGTTCATCATTGAAGTGATTCCATTCTTTTCTTTGCTAGAAATTAGTCGTGTACATCGGATGATGTCTTCGGAACGTTGAGCTTGCTTTCCTTCGTGGTACACTGTGCTTGACAGTGTTAGAATTTGTTCGTTTGGACGGCGCACGCGTGAGGTGAAGTTGGAGCTTGCTTAGGTGAAGGTGGTATGACAAACATGGAGCGTGCCCGCCTTAGGAAGGCTTTCTTTGAATTTCATCCACAAGAGTTAAGGTGGCCCTAGGGAGCTTTTAGCTAGTAGGAGGCTGGTGAAAAGGTTTGTGTCTCTTAGGCAGAACATCTCTCTATCATGTAGCCGGAAGCACAACTTATAGGACAACTTGTTGCATAGTGCTTGCTGGATTTTTTTAGCGGTTCATAGGAATGAAATATAGACTCGTTGGAATTCTGCAGTTGTAACGAGACTTGTTGTTTGCGAAATAAGAAATATTTGACATGCATGTGCCTTGTCCTGTGATTCATCATTTTGGGGTTGGCTAGTCGTAGGAGCTACTCTTAAAGAGAGTTGGGCTCCTGACTTGCCATTTTGTACTTTGCTAGTTGTAGGAGCAACTCTAGAAAGGAGTAGGACTCCGACCGTGCTGTATGGGTCCTTCAACAAATTGCGAGAGTCACATCAAGTGGCGAGTTGAACTCCGAAGCTTACTTTTTTGCAAGTTTGTTGGATTAACAGCGATCCATGATATTGGACCTCTAATATGTCTTTAAGCAATTTTAACAAGTTTCATGAACAGATCGAATGGTGAGTTGAGCCCTGAATGTTTGATTGCATGTTGCTAAAGCAACTCTGAGCCATGGGTATGGATTCTGAACTTGTTGTTTAGAAGTTTAACAGTTTGCAGGAGCAAATCGAATGGAGAGTTAAACTCTAAACGTGCTTGATTGCAGGTTGCTAAAGCAACTTCGAGTCATGGGTATGGACTCTGAACTTATCATTGAGGTGTTAACGAGTTACAGGAGCAGATCGAATGGCGAGTTGAACTTTAAACTTATTTTTGTTTTTGGTGTTGTTATTAGGAGTAGGCTTGGTGTTTAACTCATTGTGTGTGTTGCTACTTATTTTGGTGTGGGAAAAAACAGATATTGAGTATATATTTGAAGGAAACTACTAAAGATCTAACCTTTGATCATCGATGTAAAAAGTAGTTAGAGCTGCCGAGAGTGGATCTGCATAATTGATTGAACACCGTGATCTGAATTCGACAGTTGCTAATGTGGCCGATGGACCTACCTGGTGTAGTCCCAGTGACAACCCCTCCGACGCTCAAGTCAAAACCAGAGAGAGAAAGAGAGTTTGAGAGATAAAAGGCCAATTACCTTCTGACTGATGATGGGGGAGGGTATTTATAGGCCTGAAAAATAGATTATGAGATTGATATGAATTCCTTAATCTCTAGGAGATTGAAAGCAAAGCGATAGGGATTATGTGGGAAACATGGCTTAATCTCTAGCATCCATCTCGAGCTCATGCGAATTTTCGGTAGAGATGAGGTGGGCGACTGTTTTGCTAAGCTCCTTTTGCTGTTTTTGGTGATGGAGCTGAGCGAGGCTGCTAAAGGTGAGGAAGGAGCTCGGAGGTGCTACTGTTGGTAAGCTACGAGGTCGGCGAGCAACATTTTTGTAGGATAGGAGCTCGGCAATGCCATTGGGGATGAGCTACGAGGTTGGCAAGCCTCATTTCAATGGGATAGGAGCTCAGCAATGTTGTTGAGCTCGGCGAAGTTGGATTTTGGAGCTCGGCAGAGGAGCTCGGTGAAGTTGCTTTGGCGAAGGTTTTGAGCTTGGTGACATTGTTGAGCTCAACAAAATTTCTTTAAGCTCCTACGAGCTCGGTGACGCTGTCTAGGATGAGGAAGGAGTTCGACGAGCTTTGTTTTAGCATGGGATGAGCTCGGCGATGCTGCATTTGAGTGAGAAGGAGCTCACAGTAGAGCTATGAGCTCGGCGAAGGAGCGCCATTAGGGGAGCTCGGCAGTGGAGCTACGAGCTCGAAGAAATTTTGAAGTTGGCTTTTTTTGGAGTTCGGGACTATTTTCGAGTTGGATTTCGGGTTCTTGAGTCATCTCCAAATCTTAAGGTTGGACCTGTTGTGCTCGGAGTTTGCTTGCTTGTCTTCAAGCATTGCTGAGTTGTGAAGCTCTTGCTGATCTCCTCCAAAGCATTTTGCTGAGTTCAGGTTTCATCGAGCTCAGCTCGGAGTCCCTATTTGGAGCTTTTGCATGGAGAATGAAGCTTGGTGATGAAGGTGGGCTGATGGTGTGCAGCTTTGGTTTGAGTTAGGAGCTACTGCAGTTTGATGGTGAAGGTGCTTGCATTGGGCATTGAAGAGTTGGTTGTTCTTCGGGTTTGGAGTATGACCAAGTGTGAAGTAAGCTGCGGTTCAAGGAGAGCTATGTATAGAGCTTTGTTGGCCAGCTCTGTTCATCTCCGTAGTGGTGCTCGGGATGGAGGATACCAATGAAAGTTACTCAGATCCTCCAGGAGTGTACATTATGCGAGTTGTTTGTGAAGTAACTCTTTCTCCTGAGTTGTAGATTAGACAAACTACATTTCATTGCTTGGTCCCCATCTCGTCTATGTACTACGAGAAACTTGTATCTTACGTGCAAGATATATTCAATATCACTGCTTAAAGCTGCTAAAGAAGATGAGGTGCCAGTTGTCGTTCAGGTTGTAGGATTCTGGGGTTTAGAGTTGGCCAAGTGTTGGGTTCGAGATTCTACCCAAGTGTTGAAGCCTTGTCGAGTTGAAGTTTGCTTTGGCCAGTCTTGTTGTTGATTTCAGACCTTCTTTTTCACCTACCAAGTGTCTGTTGATAGGCCTACCTCATCGAATTTCTCTTGTCGTCCAAACGTTATGTTGTTTGCTTGTTTTGCAGATCAAATGTCATGTTGCTCATTTCGTTGAACCGCTCTTTCGTCGACCAAGCATTGTATTGTTCATTTGTTTTGCCGATCAAACATCACATTGCTCATTTCGTTGAACCGCTCTTTCGTCGACCAAGCATTGTGTTGTTTGATTATTTTGTCGATCGAGCATTTCATTGAATACTTTTTTCATCAATCAAGCGTCTCCTCGCTCGTTTCATTGAACCGCTTTTTCGTCCACCAAACATTGTGTTGTTCGCTTATTTTGTCGATCAAGTGTTTATGACCAAAGGTTTATGACCCATGCATTGCAATGAGATGTTTAGACACCTTCTAAGTCCTTGTCGAAGAAAGATATCAAGACCTAGGTATCTTCTGCAAGCAGAATGTTATGTACTGAGTTGACTTCCTTGATGAAGGCTTTGCAGGAGGAGTTCGATTCTCCCCACATCAGACCTACATGAATGGAGTGGAGAATGGACATGTGTTCAGAGTCTTGCGATTTGGAGGGCCTATCTCGATACTTATTAGCCCCCCATGCCGAAGGGGTTTCGGCAGTGTTGTTTTGTTAGACAAATTGAGAGAGATAGCCTCGGCGAATCATGCCTTTAATTTCTTATTTGAGGTCTCAGCAGTTGTCGATAGTGTGTCCATGGTCTCTATGAAATGCGCACCACTTATTCATGTCCCTTCTCATGCTAACTATAGACATCATGGGGGAGGGCAGATTATTTCATCCTTCCCAACTTCCATGAGGATGGCTTATACACTTTCATTTAGAGGAGTGAACTTGTCGAAGCGTGGTGATGGAGGTGAATGGCATTGACCTGCACCGTCTTTCTGAAACTTTTCCTCACCTGCATTCTTCCGTTTGTTCCCGGAAGGTGAATCATTCTTGCTTGGAGGATAAAGAGCTTCCTCGACTTTGATATATTTTTCGCTCCTTTCTTAGAGCTCAGTGTGATCTTTAGGAGGCTTCTTCGCGAGGAAGGCTTTCTGGACTTTGTGAGTGACGTTGTGGTAGAATGCAGCAGCCGCCACTAATGAGTCTAGGGAGGATATGGACCATGCTTCGGTTGTGAAGCGCTTGACAAAGTCTGTCAATAATCTTTGGTTTAATTCCAATAGGGTAGCACTTATTTTTTCAGCCTTGTGGCTAGTAAGAAAGTGCATTATGAAGAGCTTCCCAAGCTGGTCAAAGCACAATATTGACTCTAGAGTGAGGCGGAAGTACCATTCCCTTGCTGATCCTTTCAAAGTTGCAGGGAATGTTCGGCACATGAGCGCATCAGTAGCATTGTAAACCATCATGAAAGTTTTAAGACCCTCAATATTATCAACCGGGTCAGATTCTCCATCGTAAGATTCAAACTAAGGAGCTTTGAAGTTCTTTGGAATGGGTGCATGGTGGATGGATTTGCTAAAAGGAAGTTGGCTGGGGCGGTAAGCACTGCTGGAGCCGTTCCCTTCATTCTTTATCTGTTCTAGGCGATCTTCTACTACTCAGATGCGGCGAAGGACTTGGTCGTCCTTCCCCATGGATCTAGTTGAGTCACTAGATTCTTTATCTCTCGAAGGAGTAGAGCTGCGGCTCTATGAGCGTCGATCCTAATCTTGAGTACCTCATATGACTCAGAGGATGTCATGTTTGAAGTTTTCCTGTTCGACCCTAGTGACTGGGGCATCTTTCTCTTTGTATCTCTCATGATGCTTTCGACTCTCATGAGTTGGGCTTCTTTCTATGGTGCGTACCATATGAGAGGAGGAGTGTCTAGACTTCTGCCTTGGGGGAGAGTTTCTTCTTCGGTTCACTTGACGTTCTGAATAGGAGCCCTCAGTCCATGTATGCCTTTCAACCAAATGGGTCCATAGCAGTCCCTTGTCATTTGAAATTTATGATTTGTCAGAGATCTCTTGATCCTCGGGGACATCGCGAGGCCATTGAATCACTAGAAGAATTATGGATTGAGATATGGTCGTATAGAGGGTGTTGTTCATGACGACTTTGTCGGGAGCCCCCCGGTGCCACTCCGTTGATAGAAGCTTGATTAGGCTATTTGGGCAGATACGGCTGATGAGGAGGAATGGGGTCTGTTGTGCAATCTAGTCACCTAAATAAATAGACAAACTAGACACAAATTATAAACCTCGCAAGTGCACGAATCATTTAGAAAAGCGTAGCAATAGCAAGGGTCGATCCCACAGAGATTGTAGACTTTAACTTACTAATCAATAAAAAGAATAAAAAATCATAAAGAGTTGTTCTTAGAAATCTAAAAGAAATAATAAGATTAAAACTAATTTAAGAAGTGTTGAATCACAAATATTTATGAAGTAGTTGGATTTAGATTTTCACCAATAGTTAGTAATGCTAAGTCACCTTCTGAACTTCTTCTTATTACTCATGTTTGTTCACTTCAAGGGCATGGTATCTACTCCTTAAAGTATTGTTTCCCTAGGCCAAGAATTAGGCATGGTATCTACTCTAATTCGTTTCTTTCATTAAGTGTTTAGCATGGTATCTACTAAGTTGTGCTTAAAGAAAACATAAGATCAGTGGAAACGAACAAACACTCAAGGTTCTAGAAATTGGTATCAGATCTAGATCCCTTAAGTTGATTGAACCAGGAACCCCTAAAGATTCCTTTGTTACAATTACGGGCACGAGATATGGGTCGTCTCAATATGCTCATATAACAGATTCAGATAGATGGTAATGCAAACTTGGATTTCTCAAGCTCTGTACGTCAGTCGACTGGCTCTCACCTCAGTCGACTGCTCTCAGACTTTCGAGAGCAAGTTTGATTACCGTCAATCTATACCAATACAAACGGATTCAATCAATAAGTACGATAAAAGAGTTCAGAAGAATATAGCACTACATAACTACGGCTTCAATCTACCCAACTATAGAATTTAGTTCCACATAATAATACTTTTATTAATCAACAAGTTCGAATACATGATCAACATAAAAGAATAAAGAGAAGAGAAATAAACTAATGAAGTCCGGCAATAAATCGACTGTCTGTCACACAGTAGACTGCCTTCGAGTACTGGATCTCTTCTCTCCTTCTTCGATGCTGATAGAATGATGCACTGGTTGGTTTGACTTGATGGTTTTGCAACTCTGTGATTCGGTGGTGGATGATGGGGAGATGACGAGGGCCGAGAGAGAGAGAGAGAGAGAGAGCGAGAGAGAGATAAGATGATGCCCCGTTGATGCTTTCTTTCTGATATTTATAGAATACGGCCCGAGAATTAGGGTTTCTACTTTTTTGCATAAACGCCCTCTTCTTTTATTTATTTCTTTCCTTATCTGATTGGCGATATATATATCTTTCTCTTTTCTTCTTTCTTTCCGTATCTGCTTTGATTTGTATTTGGATTTGGATGAATCTTTAATTATCTTATCTGTTGACTCTGCTGCCGATCAGTCGACTGGTGTTGGAGATAAGTCGACTGTGTCGAGACTTTAGTAGTTTCATTAATCATCAGCGCAGTCGACTGTTCTTGGAGGAGTCGACTGTGCCGAGCAGCTTCAGCTTCTCTGTCCAGTCGCCTGTAAGCATGATCAGTCGACTGATCTCTTCAGTTTCCTGTGTTTCATCCTTACAATCCTGAATTTGCTTCGTTTTGCTGTTATAGACTGTTTCCTATGGAAAAGAGAAAATAAGAGTTAATTACCACATATAGAGCTTTTAAATGTGCATTTACATTAAGGTTATTGCTTCTAAATGTGAATAATAATGTGTTCATCAAATACCCCTAAACTTGGATTTTTGCTTGTCCTCAAGCAAACTGAAATTATGAACAAGGGGAAAAATAATAATGACAGCCTTAACCACCAAGAGTTCTTATTATGTGGGCATCAACATAGAAAAGTATAAACAATTTCAGATAAAGTAAAATTAAACATACCCACTTTCTTTAGTGCAATTGTTTATTCATAACTCCAAACTCAACCACACTTGTCATGCAATTAATTATAGTTATAGTATGTAATTACTCAATCTGTGATTATCCCCTTTTCTCTACTACAAACCGAGTAGCAAACTAGAGTTTTTTTTTTTTTTTTTTTTTTTTTTTTTAGTCGCTTCTCTAAAGTTGTCACTTGCCTTTTTACGCGAATGCGAAACATTTGTGATGAATCCACCCGGTTACTCAGCGAGTCACAAACTCTAAAGTGCTTTGCATACTCATATTTCAAGTTGCCGTTTGACGTAAAGGTAAACATTTGTGATGAATACCCCTAGTTACTAAGCACTCAAAACATTGGAGTAGATTGACTTTATTGAAATATATATATATATATATATATATATATATATATATATATATATTTTATCACTCTATTTACTTAAACTCAATTTAGGACTAGATCTAAAGGGAATAATAACTAGAAAAAGCATCACATTTGTTTATTATATATGATTGCATGACTCATATAATTTTGTAGGGAATTTATGAAACTCAACAATCCTAAAGTAAATAAGTATCCTTCTTCTTACTTTATAAGAAATTGTTTATCCTAAAAAAAATTCAAAATTCAAAAAGATGATAAATATAACTAACCCTAATACCCCCAAACTTAGATGGAACATTGTCCTCAATGTTCGAAAGAAAATGTAAAAATAGGCATATGTCACATCTAGTAAGGAGAGAAAAATAAATAATAACTCAAAAAAAAAAATGAATAACTGAAAGAAAATAAAGGGAAAGTGTAAATACTCCCCTAAAAATTTGGGTTGCCTCCCAATAAGCGCTGTGTTTTCTGTCTTCAGCTAGACTTGATGAGGTCATGCCATGTATTGAACGGTTTGAAGATTCACATCTTCCTCTTGCGGTCCTATGCTCGTCTCTATGTATGGCTTCGCTCTATGCCCGTTCACCTTAAATGTTTGATTCTTTTCCTTGCTATGAACCTCCAAAGCGCCATGTGGAAAGACTCTCGTGACAGTGTATGGCCCATACCATCTTGACATAAGCTTGCCTGGAAAAAGTCTCAATCTTGAGTTGTATATCAATACCTTCTGCCCTTCATAAAACTCCTTCCTTGCTAGCTGTTTGTCATGGTACAACTTTGTCCTTTCCTTGTACAATTTTGCATTCTCATACGCATCGTGCCTCAATTCTTCAAGCTCATTTAGTTGTAATCTTCTTTTGTCACCTGCTTGTTTCATATCAAAATTGAACCTTTTGATGGCCCAATAAGCTTTGTGCTCCAACTCAACTGGCAAATGACAGGCTTTTCCAAACACCAAACGGTATGGTGACATGCCAATGGGTATGCTGTTCGGTAGGCCCATAATGCATCATTCAAGCGCAGCGACCAATCCTTCCTCCTTGTGTTGACTGTCTTTTCCAAAATGCTCTTGATTTCTCTGTTGCTGATCTCCACCTGCCCACTAGTTTGGGGATGATATGGGGTGCCCACTCTATGTGTGATACCATATTTCTTCATCAAGGAAGCAAAAGGAATGTTATTGAAGTGGCTCCCTCCATCACTTATTATTGCTCGAGGTGTACCAAACCTAGTGAAAATGTTTTCCTGCAAAAACTTGACAACAACTTTGTGATCATTAGTTCTTGAAGGGACAGCCTCGACCCATTTAGACACATAATCCACACCAACAAGTATATATAAATAACCAAATGAGTTAGGAAATGGACCCATGAAGTCGATTCCCCAAACATCAAAAAGCTCGATCACTTGGATGTTTTGCAGTGGCATTTGATTTCTAGAAGAGATATTGCCTGTCCTTTGGCATTTGTCACAAGTCCTGCAAAAAGAAAAAGCATCTTTGAATACTTTAGGCCAATAAAATCCAGATTGCAATACCTTGAGTGCTGTTCTTTTTGGTCCAAAATGTCCTCCACATGCATATTGGTGGCAATGTTGTAGAATACTCAATTGCTCTTCTTCTGCCACACATCTTCTTATAATTTGATCAGGGCAAAATTTGAACAAATAAGGATCATCCCAATAATAGTGCCTGCACATAGCCACCAGTCGCTTCCGTTCCTGACTTGTCATACCTGGAGGGAAAACACGAGCAGTGAGATAATTTACAATGTCAACAAACCATGGAAAATTTGAGCAGTGAGATACCAGTCGACTGGTCCTGTTACCAGTCGACTGTCCCGAGGATATGTTTATTTGAAAGAGATGTTCATCTGGGAAATTTTCGTCAAGTGGGGGCACAATTCTCTCTTCCTCCTGCAGTAGCCTGGACATGTGATCTGCAACAACATTGTCGCTTCCTTTTTTATCTCTTATCTCAAGATCGAATTCTTGAAGCAACAGCACCCATTTGATCAACCTAGGCTTAGCATCCTTTTTAGCAAACAAATATCTCAAGGCAGCATGGTCAGTAAAAACAATCACTTTAGAACCAATCAAATATGATCTAAACTTCTCTACAGCAAAAATAACAGCTAACATTTCTTTTTCAGTAGTAGAATAATTTAGCTGTGCATCGTTTAAAGTTCGAGAAGCATAGTAAATAACATGGGGTTTCTTATTGATTCTTTGACCTAACACAGCCCCTAAAGCATAATCACTTGCATCACACATGAGCTCGAAAGGATGGCTCCAATCTGGTGCCATGACAATAGGTGCAGAAGTGAGAAGATTTTTTAATGTAACAAAAGCAGTTGTGCACTCTTCTGTCCATACAAACTCAACATCTTTAGCCAACAAATCACAAAGGGGTTTGGAGATTTTTGAAAAATCTTTTATAAATCTTCTATAGAACCCTGCATGCCCTAGAAAACTCCTAACACCCTTAACTGTAGTGGGAGGGGGTAGTTTTGATATTATATCTATTTTTGCTTTGTCTACCTCTATTCCCCTTTTGGACACCATATGTCCCAACACAATACCCTGTTGTACCATGAAATGGCACTTTTCCCAATTCAGCTCTAAATTGCACTCTTCACATCTCTTAAGTACAAGCTGCAAATGGTTAAGGCATTCATCAAAACAAGATCCAAAAACACTAAAATCATCCATAAATACCTCAATGAACCTTTCCACCATGTCTGAAAATATACTCATCATGCATCTTTGAAATGTTGCTGGTGCATTGCACAATCCAAAGGGTATCCTCCTGTATGCAAAAGTACCAAAAGGACATGTAAAAGTGGTTTTTTCTTGATCTTCTGGAGCAATAGCAATTTGATTATAGCCACTATAACCATCTAAAAAACAATAATGACTATATCCTGCTAATCTTTCTAACATTTGATCAATAAAAGGAAGAGGGAAGTGATCTTTCCTGATTTCGTTGTTCAGTTTCCTGTAATCAATGCATACCCTCCATCCTGTGGTCACTCTAGTAGGGATAAGCTCATTCTCTTCATTTGTCACCACTGTGACTCCACTTTTCTTAGGCACTACATGTATAGGACTTACCCATTTGCTATCTGAGATAGGGTAGATGATGCCAACATCTAGTAGCTTCAGAATCTCTGCTCTTACCACTTCCTTCATGTTTGGATTAAGCCTTCTCTGTGCCTCCCTGCTTGGTTTTGCGTTGTTTTCAAGGAGTATTCGATGCATGCATTTGGATGGACTTATTCCCTTGATATCTGCAATGGTCCATCCTATTGCACTCTTGTGTGCTCGTAGTACCCTTAGCAGCTTCTCTTCTTCTTGTGCACTTAGGTTTGCAGCAATTATCACTGGTAGTGTCTGGTTCTCACCCAAATATGCATGCTTCAAATGGTCGGGCAGCTGCTTAAGCGCTGGGTCTGTAAGTCTTGGTGCAGTCGACTGGTCCCTGGTAGCAGTCTGGACAGTCGACTGATCCTCTTCACCAGTCGACTTGTCCAGTGCACCAGTCGACTTGTCTGTAGAAACAAAAATGTCATCAGTCACCAATTTTTCAAATACTGGTGCAAACTTACCTGAGTATGACTGTGAAGTGTCAAGGTGATGTATTGTCTCTGCAATTTCCCAGTCATCATATTTCTGTTCAACATTAGATAAAGTTAGAGATTGTGTAATTGTGGCTTGTAGTGGTTCAACGCTATGTACCTGAAAAGTTTGATCAACAATCTCCTGCACCACATCAACATTATAGCATTCATGATCATCATGTGAAAATTTCAGTGTATCAAACATTTTAAATTCAACCTTCTCTCCATTTATTTTCATGCTTATAGTACCCTTTTTAACACAAATTTTTATATCAGCCGTACTCATAAAGGGTCTACCTAAAATGATTGGTAGAGAAGATGGCATTGAAGATTCCTCCATGTCTAACACAACAAAATCAGCAGGCAAGATGAAATCGTTTACCTGAACTAGGACATCTTCGAAAATACCTCTAGGTCTTTTGATACTGCGATCTGCCAACTGCAACGTGATGGATGTTGGTTGGAGTTCCCCCAATCCTAGCTTTTCATAGACGGTGTATGGGAGGAGATTGATGCTTGCCCCCAAGTCTAACAGTGCTTTCTCATAGAAGTGCTCACCAATCCTGCAAGGAATGGTAAAACTACCTGGGTCTTTTAATTTGGGGGGCAGTTTTCTTAGTAAAACAGTGCTCACTTCTTCTGTCAACACCACATCCTCCCTAACCTGAAATGTTCTTTTGTGAGTACAACATTCTTTCAAAAATTTAGCATAAGAAGGAATTTGTTTAATAGCATCAAGTAGGGGGATATTAATTTCTACCTTTCTGAGAGTTTCAAAGATGTCAAATAAATGTTGATCTTTCTTTTGTTTGACTAACCTTTGAGGGAATGGTGGCAAAACTGTTCTTTCTTTTTCACTTACCTTGTTGGACCCCACAATTTTTGATGGTTGTTCTTCTTTTTCTTCGGTGTGTGTTCCAACTTTGTTGTCAATTATCTTACCACTTCTTAATGTTGTGACTGCCTTGAGCTGTTCTTGGCCTCCAGGGTTTGGTATAGTTTGTGATGGAAGTTCCCCTGCCTTTCGCTCGCTTAATTCTTTAGCAATTTGGCCAATCTGTGTTTCCAACTTCTGAATTGCTTGCCCTTATTGGTTGCTTGTTTGATGTTGTTGTTGGAGCAATTGAAGAACGGTGGATTCAAAATCCAACTTCTTCTGTTCTTGAACTGGCCTATCAATCCCACTTTCTACTTGAAAGTTCCGTGCATGTCCTTGTGTGAATTGAGTCCCTTGATTATTCTGATTATTGCTCTAGGAGAGGTTTGGATGGTTCCTCCATCCTGGGTTGTATGTGTTTGAGAATGGATTGTTCTTTGGTGGAAACACTCCTCGACCTACATAATTTGCATGCTCCTGATCTGTGAAAGAAGACATGGGACATGTATCAGTAGTATGATCTACATGAGAACAAATTGCACAAAGTTCATTTGTTTGATTTTTAACTCCACCCATCATGGACATTGCATTAACAAGCATATCAATTTTTTTATTCATGTTTACCATTTCCAATTGAATGTTATTGCTACTAGAAATTTCATAAACTCCCTGTTTCTTCGAAGGGCCCCTCCTTGTTGAGAATTGTTGTGAATTCTCGCTGAGTTCTTCAAATAGTTCTATGGCCTCTTCGCCGCTTTTCCTCATCAAGATCCCGTTGCAAGCTGAATCCACAATTGCCTTATTAGTATCATTTAAACCTTCATAAAAAGCTTGTACCTGATCATCTTTAGGCATGTTGTGCGTAGGACACTTGAGAAGTTTATTCTTGAAATCCTTCCATGCTTCGAAAAATAAGTCTCAATCCTTTTGTTGGAAGAGTTGAATCTCCCTTTTCAGCTGTTTGGTCTTTTGGGCTGGAAAGAATTCTTTTAAGAACTTTGTCGCCAATTGCTCCCATGAGTTTATTGATCCTGGTTCCAAAGAATTATACCATAGTTTAGCATTAAGTTTTAAGGAAAAAGGAAACAAAATTAACCTGATTTGTTCAGGGGTAAGCCTTTGGACGCTTTGTATCCTGCAAAGATCGAAAAAATCTTGTAAATGGAGATGAGGCTCTTCATCTGGTCTGCCACTAAAGTGGGGAACCATATTAAGTAACTGAGGAGATAGATGCATGTTCCCTGTGACATTAGGTTGATACGCAATGCAGGAGGGTTGTTCAATGTTCTTAGGCGTAAATTTATCCTGCATTGGTACGCGATTGGGTATTTCTTCTGCCATTGCTGTATGTGAACTGGGTCTCTGGACAGTCGACTGGGTTCGTGCAGCAGTCGACTGGTTGGTCGCAATCAGTCGACCTAACCTGTGCAAAGTGCGTTCTGTTTCTGCGTCAATTGGTAGTAGCTCTGGACGAAGTGATCTCCTTCCGTGCATCCACCAAAATCCTGTAACCTAAAAGAAAAACTTATTAATAAACTAAAAGAAAGAAAATAAAAACTTCCTACTGATCTGTAAGTTAAAATACTAGACAATCCCCGGCAACGGCGCCAAAAACTTGTTGTGCAATCTAGTCACCTAAATAAATAGACAAACTAGACACAAATTATAAACCTCGCAAGTGCACGAATCGTTTAGAAAAGCGTAGCAATAGCAAGGGTCGATCCCACAGAGATTGTAGACTTTAACTTACTAATCAATAAAAAGAATAAAAAATCATAAAGAGTTGTTCTTAGAAATCTAAAAGAAATAATAAGATTAAAACTAATTTAAGAAGTGTTGAATCACAAATATTTATGAAGTAGTTGGATTTAGATTTTCACCAATAGTTAGTAATGCTAAGTCACCTTCTGAACTTCTTCTTATTACTCATGTTTGTTCACTTCAAGGGCATGGTATCTACTCCTTAAAGTATTGTTTCCCTAGGCCAAGAATTAGGCATGGTATCTACTCTAATTCGTTTCTTTCATTAAGTGTTTAGCATGGTATCTACTAAGTTGTGCTTAAAGAAAACATAAGATCAGTGGAAACGAACAAACACTCAAGGTTCTAGAAATTGGTATCAGATCTAGATCCCTTAAGTTGATTGAACCAGGAACCACTAAAGATTCCTTTGTTACAATTACGGGCACGAGATACGGGTCGTCTCAATATGCTCATATAACAGATTCAGATAGATGGTAATGCAAACTTGGATTTCTCAAGCTCTGTACGTCAGTCGACTGGCTCTCACCTCAGTCAACTGCTCTCAGACTTTCGAGAGCAAGTTTGATTACCGTCAATCTATACCAATACAAACGGATTCAATCAATAAGTAAGATAAAAGAGTTCAGAAGAATATAGCACTACATAACTACGGCTTCAATCTACCCAACTATAGAATTTAGTTCCACATAATAATACTTTTATTAATCAACAAGTTCGAATACATGATCAACATAAAAGAATAAAGAGAAGAGAAATAAACTAATGAAGTCCGGCAATAAATCGACTGTCTGTCACACAGTAGACTGCCTTCGAGTACTGGATCTCTTCTCTCCTTCTTCGATGCTGATAGAATGACGCACTGGTTGGTTTGACTTGATGGTTTTGCAACTCTGTGATTCGGTGGTGGATGATGGGGAGATGACGAGGGCCGAGAGAGAGAGAGAGAGAGCGAGAGAGAGATAAGATGATGCCCCGTTGATGCTTTCTTTCTGATATTTATAGAATACGGCCCGAGAATTAGGGTTTCTACTTTTTTGCATAAACGCCCTCTTCTTTTATTTATTTCTTTCCTTATCTGATTGGCGATATATATATCTTTCTCTTTTCTTCTTTCTTTCTGTATCTGCTTTGATTTGTATTTGGATTTGGATGAATCTTTAATTATCTTATCTGTTGACTCTGCTGTCGATCAGTCGACTGGTGTTGGAGATAAGTCGACTGTGTCGAGACTTTAGTAGTTTCATGATTCATCATCGCAGTCGACTGTTCTTGGAGGAGTTGACTGTGCCGAGCAGCTTCAGCTTCTCTGTCCAGTCGCCTGTAAGCATGATCAGTCGACTGATCTCTTCAGTTTCCTGTGTTTCATCCTTACAATCCTGAATTTGCTTCGTTTTGCTGTTATAGACTGTTTCCTATGGAAAAGAGAAAATAAGAGTTAAATACCACATAGAGCTTTTAAATGTGCATTTACATTAAGGTTATTGCTTCTAAATGTGAATAATAATGTGTTCATCAGGGTCCAACACGGAAGGAGCTAGTAGAAGAAGAGAGTTGGTGCGATGGTTTGAGGTCGTGGCTCTCCCTCTTAGTCTCGGTGGCATGAAAGTAAGTCTAATTTTTTATGTAGATCTGTGTAGTTTCCCATACACGGCATCAATATGTTGCTTCTTATTTTGGTGTGGGAGCAAACAGATGGTGAGTTTATATTTGAAGGAAACTACTAAAGATTTAACCTTTGATCGTCACAGTAAAAAGTAGTTAGAGCTCCCAAGACTGGATCTGGATCGTTAATTGAAAACCGTGATCTGAATCCGATGGTTGCTGACGCGCCCGATGGACCTGCAAAAATCCTGAAGCACTGGGGATGGCCCTGGCGATAGAGCTTCTGATGCTTAAGTCAGAACCAGAAAGAGAAATTGCATATTAGCTTCTGACTGGGGGGGGGTATTTATAAGCCTGAGGAACAGTTTAGAAGATTGATCCATTAAATTGAAATGAATTCTGTATCTCATGTTGATTCTCCCCCTTAACAGATAATTTTCTCTTGTTTGTAGATAAGAGATTTGACTTACAGCCCTCATGGGCTGGGCGTCTCTCCTAGTGGGCCTAATTGTTTTTAATGGGCTTGAAAGTGGCCCATGTCTCGTAGACGAACCTGGAGAAGGCATGGACCTGTCAAAAAGACTCGTAATGACTAACCTATCTATAGAAGCCTTAGGATCTATGTTGGAATTGTACGACCCAAAATTGCTGCAACTTTTACCATTATCATTATGCATCTGTAGAGTTCTGCAACAATTCTGCAAAATTTAATATTGAATTTTATTGGAAAATAAACCTAAGAGGCTACTCTAGTGGCCTTTATTACATGCAGTGATCGGTAGCAAAAGCGGTCTTTATTGAAAAATAAAAATAAGCAGCTACTCTAGTGGTTGGCCTTTATTTGAAAATATTGAAAATATGTACAGGAGGCGGGCATTAAGTGCCCTTGTTGAAGTTCATGAGGTGTTCCACTTTCCAAGTCTCTATTGATATCTCATTGTCCCTCGGGTCTTTAAGTTGATAACCCACTAGGTGAACAACTTGGTACACCTTACCTGGACTTGCTTGTTTTGGAGTGAGTATCCACTTATTTTGCAGAAAGAAGGGGAAATCTTCAAGTTCTCCATTGTGTTTAGGCGGGACTCTTTCTTTCTGTTGAATGAGTGGAGTGGCTTTGTGCGAGGGATTCATGTTTATTACTATATTCTGATGAGTACAAATTTGGACGTAGTGAGAAATGATTTGGCAGGTTTGGAAGTTTTTGGTAGGATTATCTAGTGCAGTTGCTTCGAACTTTTTTACAGACTTGGTGTTACTGTGATTGCTTTCTGGCTATAGCTTTATGGCATCGAGGGGGAGAACCAAGCCCCCCATTATGGCGATGTAGCATGCTCATGCTGCATGTTGGCTCCCTACAACTTGGCTTACACCTGCTATTGTTGGGAACTTCATTTTCGTGTGGTAGGCAGAGGCAACTGCATGAATGCCTGCCAGACCCAGATGGACAAATATTGCATTGTAAGCGGCTTTGACGTCTACTACCATAAAGTCCATTGCTTCTGTTCGAACATCAGGGGCTTTTCCTGCTGTCACATTGAGTGTGCCGATTCCTTCTATTTGAACGGTTACACCAGAGAATTCGTGGAGTGTATAACCGGCTAGCTTGAGTCGGTATCAGGAAAGCATCAGGCCGTTGAAAGTGTTCATGAAAAGGATGTTTACTAAGCTATCGTTTTCCACCAAGATGTGGCGTACCTCATGATTCACCATGCAAAGGTTTATGACCATTGTGTCGCAGTAAGATGTTTAAACACCTTCTAAGTCTTTGTCGGAGAAAGATATCAGGACCCCAGTGCTTTTGGCAGGTGGGATGTTATGTACTGAGTTAACTTCCCTAACAAATTCTTTGCTGAAGGAGTTGGAATCCTCCCAATGGACCTATGTAGATGGAGTGGAGAATGGCCATGTGTTCTAAGTCTTGCGATTTGGAGGGTCTCTTTCGAAGCTTATTAGCCCCCCATGTAGGAGGGATTTTTGCGTTGTTGTTTTGCTGAACAAATTAGGAGAGGTAGCCCCGACGAATCGAGCCTTCAACTGTTACTTTGAGGTCTCGGTAGTTGTCGGTAGTGTGTCCATAGTCTCTATGAAATGTGCAGCACTTGTTCATGTCTTTTCTTTTTCTAGTTATGGACATCTTGGGGGAGGGTGGTTTATTCTGTCCTTCTCAACTTCCATGACGATGTTGATACATTTGCGTTGAGAAGAATGAACTTGTCAAAGCGTTGTACTGGAGGTAAACAGCGTTGACCAGCACCGTCTTTCTGAAACTTCCCCTCGCTTGCATTCTTCCATTTGTTTCCAGAAGGTGAATCATTATTGTCTTGAGAATAAACAGTTTCCTCGAAACTGATATATTTGTCACTCATTTCAGGAGTTTAGTGAAATCTTTAGGAGGCATCTTCGTGAGGGAGGCTTTCAGGTCTTTGTGAGTAACGTTGTGGTGGAAAGTGGCAGCTGCCACTAATGAGTCTATGGAGGATATGGACCATGCTTCGGTTGTGAAGAACTTGACAAAGTCTTTCAACAGTTCTCCATCTCTTTACTTCAATTCCAATAGGGAAGCACTTATTTTTTCAGCCTTGCGGCTAGTAACGAAGTGCACTATGAAGAGCTCCTCAAGATGATCGAAGGAGAATATTGACTCTAGAGTGAGGCAGAAGTACTATTCCCTTACTGATCCTTTTAAAGTTGTGGGGAACGTTCGGCACGAGTGCATTAGTAGCATTATAGACCATCATGAGAGTTTTAAAACTGTCAATATGGTCAGTCGGGTTAGATTCTCCATTGTAAGATTCAAACTGAGGAGCTTTGAAATTCTTTGGAATGGGTGTGTCGAGGATGGATTTGTTGAAAGGCGATCGACTGGGGCAGTAGGCCTTACTGGAGCGGTTCCCTTCATTCTTTATCTGTTACAGACGATCTTCTACTTCTCAGATGCGGTGAAGGACTTGGTCATCCTTCTCCTTGGATGTAGTTGAGTCGGTGGATTCTTCTTCTGTTGGAGAAGTAGAATGGCAGCTCCATAAGCGTCGACCCTGTTCATCAGTTCCTTGTATAGCTTGGAGGATGTCATGCTTGAAATTTTCCAATTCGGCCCTAGTTACTGGGGCCTCTTGCTCTTTATTTCTCTTAAGATTCTTTCGATTCTCGTGAGTCGGGCTTCTTTCAGCAGTGTGCCCCCTGTGAGAGGAGGAGTATCTTGATCTCTGCCTTCGGGAAGAGTAGCTTCTCCAGTTCACTTGATGTTCTGTGTGGGAGACCTCAGTTCGGGTACGCCTCATCCAAATGGATCTGTAAATCAATCCCTTGTTGTCTGGCGTTGATGATTTGATGGAGAAATCTTAACCCTCGGGAACCTCGAGAGGCCATTGAATTGCTGGAAGGATTATTGACTAAGATATGGTCGTGCAGAGGGCGCTATTCATGACGACTTTGTCTGGAGCCCCTCGGTGCCTCTCCATTGACAAAAGCTTCATTAGTCTATTGGGGCGGATCCGGTTGATGAGGAGGAATGGGGTCCTCCACAGGAGGAGCTTGTTAATGAAGAGAGTTGGCTAGACGACTTGAAGCCGTTGCTTTCCTTCTTAGTCTAGGTGACATGACGGTAAGTCTGATCTTTAATGTAAATCTGTGTAGTTTCCCACAGATGGTGCCAATCTGTTGTTACTTATTTTGGTGTGGTAGCAAACTGATAGTGATTTCATATTTTGAAGGAAACTACAAAAGATCTAATATTTGATCGTCGCCGTAAAAAATTGTTAGAGCTCATAAGATTTGATCTGGATCGTTGATTGAACAACTTGATTTAAATTCGATAGTTGCTAACTCGACCGATGGACCTGCAAAAAGCTTGAAACACTGGGGATGGCCCCAGCCCTCCGATGCTTAAGTAAGAACCAGAGAGTGAAAGAGAGTTTGAGAGAGAAATTGCAGATTACCTTCTGACTGAGGAGGGGGTAAAGTATTTATAGGCCTGAGAAACAGTTTAGGAGATTGATATGAATCCATTAGATTGACCTGAATTCTTTATCACTTATTGATTCTCCCCTTAAGAGATAAACTCTCTTGTTTGGAGATAAGAGATTTGACATACAGCCATCATGAGCTGGATGTCTCTCCTATGGGTCTAATCACTATTAATGGGCTTGAAAGCGACTCATATCCTATAGATGAGCCTGAAGAAGGCCCAGACCTGTTAAAGATGTCTGTTATGGTTAATCATCCTGTAGAAGTTTTAGATTATGTGCTGGAATCATACAATCCTGATTTGCTTCAATTTTAACCATTATCATTTTTACTATTTTGGTGCTACATATATGAAACAAAGGTATAGGACTGTGAAATTCACATTTGGAAATATCATTATGAGCTCCACGTGTTTGTTTCTTGCAGTTGTAGTACTAAAGTTGTTTACAAAAATAAAATAACAACTAACAATAAACATTAGGGAGAAAATGAATGAGAATTTATGATAACAGTTGTGGATTTCATAGCACATGAAGAAATTACAATGAGATTCTATTAGCTAATCAACAATGAAGGAAATTAAAATTGTTGACCGCACCAATTATGCACATGTGCATGCAGACATATGAAAATATGTCTTCCAGAGATGGATGCTTCGAGATTCTCATTTTCTCTATAATTTGGATAAATCTTTCAGTATCCGTATCTTGAGGAATCAGAGTAGTCGATCATCTCTAATTCGTTCATAGAGACGATAGTGGCTTGATTGGGAGTTGTATTGCTAGGCAACAAACCTCGCTTACTAAGCTTTGCATGAAAGGCAATGATAGTTCATTAGAGCAGTGGGAACATGTCTCTCCTTCGAGGAACTACATTCTAAACTCTTATTCTCTTATCTTTTTATTTAATTTGTTATCTGCACATGTGCAATGCACGCCCTAACAAAAAATAATAATAAGTAAAGACTACGATTGCTACAAAAAAAAAGGTGATCATGTACATGCACATACATGATTACAACCCTTAGAGAAGTATCACCTACAGAAGGAACGATCACCAACGATGTCAGAATCAATAAGCCCAATACAGCAAAACATTGTTGATGCACATGTCGATATAAGTAAAAACATAAATAAACTATTAATTCATCCTACACTTATAGAGGAATTGCTCTATGAACTCTATAAACCAATATTAATGCTTTCAGTGCAAAAAATTGCTCAATAAACTTGTCACCTAAACATAAATAAGATTATCAACTCAACTAAAAAACTCATTGATTCACCCCTAAAATAGAACCATTGAAAAGAAGAATTGGGAACATACCGGAAGATATTGTAGAAATCAGAGGGAACCCAAACTTCGATCCGATAGCAGCATCAGATCCTCTTACATAACCCAAACTCCAACCCGTTTACACTCTTCAAAGAACCGATCTGCCTCCCGAACTCGCCTCTATCGACTCATCAAAATTTCTAAAAACAAAAATTAAATTTAAAGAAATATAAGAAAAACCCTAGTAATCAAAGTTGGCTTGGAAAAGAATCTAGTATTCTCTGAAATATTTGCATGTTTATAGAGTTTATAGAGCAATTCCTTTATAAGTGTAGGATGTATTAATGGTTTATCTACGTGTTTAGTTATATCGACAAACGTATCAACAATGTTTTTCTATATTGGGCTCATTGATCTTGATACAGTTGATGATCATTCCTGCAATTGGTGGCACTTTTGTAAGGGTTGTAATCATGTAGGTGCATGTACTTTATCACTCTTACAAAACCCAAACTCCAACCCATTAACACTCTTCAGAGACTCAATCCACCTCTCGAACTTGCCTCCGCCGACCCTTCAAAATTTCTAAAAACAAAAGTTAAATTAAAAGAAATAAAGATTGGATGAACCTTTGGATTCATCGATCAAAACATACGCCAATTTTTACCCTCGATTTTTTCATGGCACTCGCATGCTCTCAACTTCCAGAATCTTCGAATTTGTTTGCGGGTTGCGGGTTGCGGTCTGTAACACCCCGCAAAATTGAGTTATGACAATTTTGTCCATGTGTTACACACATGTATTTTGTACAGTTATGAGTAATATCCGTAACGTATTTTAATATAAATGTCCTACGTATTACTGCATTTAAATTATTTATACATTTTCCATCTTCTCAAAAAAAAAATTTCTCTATTTTGAGCCATCTCAAATATTAATTATAATATTTATGTTTTTATGTGTATTGCACGTGTTTTCAATACACGTGTTGATTACGTATATTCTACCATTACGTGTAATAGTATAAAATTTCTACATTTTGCAATTATTTATTTTTATAACTTGTTCGAATCTGTTTGATAAATTGAAATTCATTTTTCTCCTGTTTTGACACAAGTACATTTTTATATATGTGCGATGCACGTGTTTTCTATGGACATGTTGGTTACATTGTTGAATATATAAAATTAATGAAATGTATTTTCTTATATTTTATTTTGATTATTTACAAATATTTCCCCATTGATCAAATCTATTTTGTATTTGAATATTTATTTTCATGTGTGACGCACGTGTTTGCAGTGCACGTGTTGGGTGTATTCTCTTTCAAAATAAAATTTATAAAGTGTGTGTATTTTTATTTTTATGTGTGCATGAAAACTCTAATTTTAATTAATTTAAACTATTTCTATTAAATACATATTACATATTATAACATATGCATTTAATTTAAATAAAAACATTTAATAAATTGTGTGCACACATAGCACGCACGTGCACGTGCTTTCTCGTTTTATTGGTTGTTGGCCGGCCATGAGTGAGTGGGGGTGTGAGTAAGGGTTAGTGGGTAGTTAATTGTAATTGGTGGGTAATTAATTAATTTAATAAAACACCCCCACCGTATTTCTCATTAGCAAAAACAAAAAAAAATCAAAAAATATACCTTTCTGCCATGCTGCCGAAGAGGTTGCTGTTTTTTTTTTTTTTGAAGGAAAAGGTGGAATATGGCCACCCTGTTTCATTAATAAGAAATTAACAATACAAATCCAGAGTACTGGGCCGATTTACAAACTATAGACAGGAAATAGAACATACATGAAGCACCATGACCCGTACAGACAACAAGTCCCTCCAACAATCCTGGAGGGTAGGCCGACAAACAAGCTCGGACCAGCAAAATTAATGTACATCAGTTTAGTTTCGTACACGGCCTCAACAGTGCATGCACACCCACCTGAATCTATTCTGGTAGGATTTTATCACCCGCCGATCCCTGCGTTCTCCTCGCTGGGGGGACCCCATCCTTGGGCCAAAGCCCCGCAGGCCGAATTTTGACAACTGTCGAGCTCAGTATACTCACCGGGGGACCCCATCTTTGGGCCCAAGCCCCACAGGCAGAGTCCTGACAACCGCCAACCTCAGTTTACACCTCCTATCCACCCACACTCTTGCAATAATCGCTCCCCCACCAAAAACCACAGTCAAGGAGAGAGTCGTGAAGATGATATCTTCGCCTCTATCACGCTCTTGCTATCTCCAGTGATTTCTCACAAATACAGACCCGCACCAACATAAAGTAGTGAGGAGCAATATCTTCACTCACTCACTCACTCTCTCTTTCAATCAGAAAACCAATACAAGACCCAGCTAAATGAAGTATCACCTTCTCCTCTCGCCACAAGGGGCGATGGCATTGGGCGTCGGCTTCCATTATGAGGGCATAGTGGTGGTGGTGTCCCGTCGACTGTGGCCATAAGGTGAAGCAGCCCGGAAGCAACCCCTGCCTCTCAAGATCTCATCCTAACAGAACGGGGAACAAACTCTAGCCACTATCTTTCACTCTGCCATCAACACAAATCTCGACTACTTCGCCGGCTACATCAACCCTAGTGGCCCAAATCACGACTGCAGATCACCGTAATCGGCCCCCAGAGCTTGGACATGGTGGTGGCGGCGAAGGAACTGTTCCGACACCAGAGATGGAGATGGACGAGGGCATCGGTAGAAGGCAAGGTGCAATGGCAACCGTTGGTGCTGAGAAACCGGCGCACCGCCCGATGAGCGCCACTGGATCTGAAGGCGGAGTCACCGAGGGTCTCCGATCTGAAGGTGTTGTCCCCGAATTGAAAGCTTAGCCATGGATCTAACTTCACTAGCTCCCCACCGTCGATCCCTTCGCTCGCGACTTCACCATGAGCACTAGAGTGAAGGAGGACAGATGGGCGCCACGGGATGACGAAGCAAAGGAAGATCGTCGCGGTGTCGTCGTCGTGGGGCAAGTGGAGGAACGCCAGAGGGAGCGACACTGGATCTGAGGGAGCGATGGAAGGGGCGACTTGTAACGCCCCGAATCCCAAATACAACTGAATTCGAGAGTTCTACAGGATCTTTCCACTTCATTTAGTACAATTTTACAAGGAAACTTGAACTTTTCACTTTACATCAGAGTTACATGAAAAACGTTACAATTTACACTGCACAGCGGAAGTAAAATTACACATTTAAATGAATGTACAACAACTTGAATAATCTTTAAGCATCTGTTCCTCTTTAACCTTTATCATGTCATTCCCTGCATACGAAACTGTGGGTACGTCAGTTTATTCAACCGACGAACATTATACACGGCCATCCTCTCTATGCCGAAAATAGTATAACTCATTTTCCATATTTAGCAAACACAAACTTGTCACATATCAAACTAAAGGGACTACCCTATTGATGTCGTGTTGTGATTGTGCACTTAGTCCTTAATGCAATTATTCATGTTACATGACACTAATGCGCACTTGTTCGGATTCTATGCATCCCATACTACATAGGTCCGAGGGCAAGCCCTTAATCGTTCTTCATCTGTGTAGGGTTCAATCCCTCGTTATGACTTAATCTACTACTGTAACTACGGTAAGTATCCTAGATGTTTTCTGACATACGAACTCATGTCTAGGCGCCCTGAAGGGAATCCCAATGCACTGACACATGACTCATCATGCAGGCATCCTGTGGTAATTCAGCTCCTACCATAGACATGACACCACCCGCAGTCGTCCAACATCCCACGAACGTGCCACCGGGACGGTACTCTGGAGCAGTATCCACGTCCTATCATGACTCATCATGGGACATCCTGGGATACGCTCTCGCCGACAATCCAATGGCCCTCGTACTCAATGTTTTTCTCTTACTTTCATCACCTCTTCACTATGTAACTAATCCTTAATTTTAATGAAATCATGACCAAAATCAAAGCTCTAGAGTTAGCCCTCTCACTACTACCGGTCTTATTTCTTTCATTTCATAATGACCTAAACCTGGTCTTTTCAATGTCAAAAATCACAATTTATCATTTTTCGATTGCCGGTGTGAGTTTGGCTATACTCTAATTTTCAATTTCAATTCATAAGTTCACATGTTGAGTTGTCATACTCAAAAAATATTTCTCTTTTCCAATCATGATTCTAAATTGTTCAATAGTCCATAATTATACATGAAATTCAACTATTCATCATGTACTCATGAAATGTTATTTTCACATTAAAGAAACCACATCACTAGTTATTCAATTAAAGATGGACATTTACACTTCATAATTTGTCGCACTATTCTCCAATGAGAATAATTCACATCACTTCACATAATCTCTTTCTTATTCGTACTTCTTTTCTAACATTCCATTTTAAGTCTTTTTCAAAGTACAACTTTATAAAAATGCAAGTATAGAACTTATAGTTCTAAATTATACTTTTATTCTCTAAACATACTCCACGTCATGCAAATAATTCTCAAACTATTTTTCACAAGTCCCACATAATTTTAGGATAATAATCATATTTTTTCCACATTTTTTTAATCATTAAAACACCCAAAAAAATTATTTTTCCCACAACATAATCAACAGCCGAGACCAAGAGTCGAAACAGCGACCACAGAGAAACCAACCGAAGGCACAGGCCACTAGGCCGAGTGCTGCACGCGTTAGGAGAGAGGCTGAGAGCATTAAGTGCTCTCGGCCGAAACTGATTATTTTAAAAGATAGAAACAAAATATATGGTGTCAACGGGATTCGATCCCTCAACCTCGGAGGAACCCCCGCATATACTGTAGCAATTAAGAGCGATCCGACCACTCGAGCTATAGGCTCGTGTTGTCATAGTGAAATTCGAATTTCAAAATAAAACGACCCTCTCTGTTTAGTCAAAATATTTCGATGTTCATCAAATTTTCATTTCAAATTGCTCTTACTAACATACTGTAAAAATTCTAGATTAATCATTCCCATCATGAATTATACTCCAGTACATAAAAATAATTTTTCCAATAATTAAATATGTATTTCCCAATAATTAACACATTTCTACCATACAATTAGGTTAGAATTATATACTACTACGAACACATTTCTTTTTCTTTTCGACATTTTAATTTCACTACTCTCTACATCAATTTTCTGTGTTTATTCATTTCACAACATACAAACTATATCTTAATTCATTCATCACAACATTATCATAAAAAGTCCATTTAAGCACATAAAGCAATATTGCCAAACTACTAACTCTTGCATATAATTCTTAGTGCTAATAACGAAGTTTTCTTTACACACTCCATAGCCATAATCATTTCGCACACAACTTGAATTTTAATAATAGAACCACATACATTTGCACATCAACATTTCAATCAATTTATAGATCATTTTTTCAATTAAATGTGTACTCTTATTAATCTTTTTCATGCATCATTTTTTCATTCAAATCTAGCATGCATTCTTACTTAGAAATAGGGAAAATTTACCCACCTTAGTTGGAGAGAAAAACAACTAGCAACTCCCAAACGAATGTCCTTGCAAACGAGAGTGATCCTCCTCCTTGTCAACGCGCACACGAGCCTCCAAGCACACCAAAACCGAGAGCTCCTATGGATGAAAGCCGGCCTCCCCTCTCCTTGATTGATGCAAGCACAATCCCCACACAATCTCTCAATCTTTTACTCACTTGTATACTACTAAATAATGTATTTTAGACTATAGGTTTGGAGGAAATAATAAGCACAAGAATAACTAGGCTAGGGGGGGGGGTATTTATACTAAAAATCTAGGAAAATGGATGGCTAAGATTGAAGTGGGAGTTAGAAGCAAATGGCTAAGATTTAAGGAGGAGTTACACTAACCACCCATGATCAAGTAACCACCACCACCATGACTCCACTTGAAAATTTTGATTTCCCTCCAAAGCTCCAAAACCGGCCATGCTTGGGAAGTGCACTTTGCACGTGTACGTGCAATGCACGTGCAAGCATTTGCCTCCAAAAATTTGTACATTATATTTTACATAAAAATAATCTTTAAAATGTATTCTACATTACAAGTTGTATTTAAAAATAAAATAGCTCATGGGCTTTAGTTTTTGAGCCAAAAATAATAGTTTATAAAAGAAAATAAATAAATTCAATTTGGGCTTTTTAAAAAGAAAGTCTTTTGTCTCTTTGAAAAAGGGCTTTATACAAAAATAGTTTAAGAACACATATATAAATATCTATACTCATCATAATGAAAATAATCATCAAAATATTGCACGTGCACACTACGTGCAAAATAATTTTCATTAAATGAAAAAATCGGGGCATTACACGACTGACAGAGCATCGCGGTACCGTGGAGCGATGGAAGGAGCGTCGCTGCTACCACTTCGTGGAGCGCAGGGAGGAAGGGACCCGGGGGGGACGATGTGACGGGGGGGGGAGAGGGCCAGCCGCCGCCCCTAGGGTTGTTCAGATCTAGGATTTTGTTGGTTTCTTTTTTCAGATCTAGTTTCTCTCTCCAGAATTTTCTAGAGAGAGAAACCCGAAGAGGTTGCTGTTGTGCTAGGACTTTTTCTCATGGGTGCGGATTTCGAGGAGGCTTGGGGGCTTGTTTAGGAGTTCATATTTGTTATGAATTATAAATTTGAGGTGGGAGCTACTTTTACTTTCTAATTCTTTGTAGAATGCATGCTTAGATAAGTTGTGCTTAAATGGAAAATTGGTATGAGTTCTTTAGTTTCAAAGTATTTTATATAATGCATGTTGTATTGACATCTAGAGTTTTGGTAGTGGATAAATGTGAGAAATTAATGCATACTAGTTAAAAATTACAATATAGAATTGTCATGTAGTCAACTATAATTCGTATTAGAGTGTTTTGTACTGATGTCATGTGTATTATAGTATACCATGATTAGATCATGTATATAAATTATATGCGTATATAAAGTGGTTAACTTATGCCTAAAAATTGTGTAAAATTTGGGATAGATTATATTCAATGGGGAAGTGAGAATTTTCCATAAACTCAGAAAAATTGCTAAAAAAAAATTATTCATGTTAGTTGTTAAAAAAAGTAGTCTTGTTGATTAATAAAAGCATGTGTATAAAGGTTCTTAAAATTACTATTTAAATTATTTGTGTATAACTTCACTCTAATATAGATAAAATCAGTGAGAAATTATTTTTGGAAATCTGGGAGTGTATTTTATGAGCAAATATTTTGAGAGAAAACTATAGAAATCAAATAAATGAATGAGTTAAAAATAGGGGGAAACAGAGAGTTGGGTTAAAAGATTGTGAACACATAGGTAATCAGATAGAGCATTGGACTTACTGGCTAGCGCGCGTGGTGCTGGGCTCTGTGCTGTGGGTGTTTGGTTGTGGGTTCGAGTCTTGGGAGACTCTGTTCTTCTCCGAAAATTCCATTTTTTTATAAATTCACAGTAGGAGCAGTATACAAATAGCTAAAGGGGTTTCTCATCACCAACATAAGTTGGCCTGATGGTCGGGGCTTGTGGTTGGCTTGCTGCTGATCTCGGGTACGAGCCCGACCACACACAGCATATGTTTTATTCTGTTTTAAGGGGCTTTCAAGTCTTAAAATTTGGGGGGGAAATGTAGAAACATTATAAAATATTATTAGGCCCTTTAAGAAATAACTTCACACTATTCTAAAATATATTTTGGGAATTAAAGGTCATATTCATATTAAATAGTATATTAGATGAGTTTTGAATTCAATTCAAAGGGAATTGTACATGATTAAAAATATTTAAGAGTTGGTTGTAGAATACAAATTTAGAACTCATTTTTTGTGAAAAGAAATACACGGATATTAATCTACCGAATTAAGGAAATGGTTGAGATGGTTTATAATAAAATCAAAGCATAATTATGAGATGGAAATGAGGAATTTCTAGTGATTAAACATAAAGAACTTTTGCATTAAGAAATACACTTGACGTATAGAAAAGTATGAAAAATGTTCTATTAATTGACAGAGCGTTAAATATTATTAAAGTGAATAGTTTTGTTGTTAACCGAGAAATTTTCAACAAGAATTTGATTTGACGAATTGTTATTGAATGTTTCTACAAGAAGTTGAATACTTCATGATCTATAAACATAAAGAAAGTGGATAAAGAAGAAATGATAAATAATGAATAAAATTGTTATGTTGAGGTTAGTTGTAACCTATAGTGATCTCTATATTGAGACAGTTGTTGGAATGTAGAGGATGAACGAGACCCGTTGTAACGCCTCGGATCCCCGTTACCGAACATCTGTGACGCAACCAGCATCTTTGTCTTCAAATGCATCTCAACACAGTAATAACACAGAAATTTAAAAACTTTTTATTGCCAAGTAAGGTCATTACATCATTGATTACAACCAATATCTTGTTCTTGAACAAGAATACAAATTATATTAACTCATTACATCTTATTACAAAATATTTACCAACTCCTCTTGTAAAGTTATTAGCTGTCTCCCCAAATGGTAATCGACTGATCGCCGCCGAAGCACCGCTGAGTGGTCAATCTGTTTCCCTGGGGCTTGCTCCTCGGTTTGGGTCTTCCGCTGCGCAACTCTAATATTTCTGCACATTCTCGAAAGGTAAGACTGGTACCTAAAAGGTGGGGAACGTCATACGTCGAATGATGCAATGTTGATAAGAAACAATGATCTCCAAACTGGCAACCACAAACCATTTTGAATGGAAAAAAGAAATGTGCATCCTAATTTCCTGGTGTTTGTGTATGCCATGATCTAACAACTAAATGCACCAGTCACATGCCTTATTCTAATGCAAGCATGACTTGTGACTCTGGATCCGCATGCATCCCATACTACACACATTCCAGAATAAAGCATGGCCTAATCTAATGCAAAAACCAAAGGATGCACACGATGCACCTATTCTAATGGAATTCATTTGGGAACGTATGCATCCCATACTATATACTTTTCCAAAATCAACTTCAATAGAAACGTATGCATCCCATACTACATACTTTCCAAAGAGTTCGCCTCTTCTGATTGTAGGGTTCAATCCCTCGCCAAGTATCCTGCTCCTGTACTCATCCTGTTCCCAATAGATTTTTGTGTTTGAGGAGGTTGCATTTATTTGGTCTAGTCCCGTATTGCAGTCCCTAAAAGTGGTGGTCGTGTTTTCCACTTAGTCCCCGCTTACGAACCTTATTCAAAAAGCTGTGAAAACTTTTCAGTACAAAACCATGTACCCAATAACCTTTCGATACAGGCTATGCACCTAATGACGTCAATGATTTATATGTAGAACAAATCCACGCGCATAGGAACTTGACGGCTTCGAGGGTCAAATCCCCCTATCCGACAGGCGCACCTCCCGTTCCTTACTCTGGATCTTTGGGAATTAACAGATCGAGATGCGAGACCGAGAACTCAAAACCTGAGAACCAAATTCGTATCCCTACGATAGGAAAAGTACAACACCCGACTATGGTCTGCTAGTACTAATGCAATGTACAAACTCCTAATACATCCCTCTAGTCCAAGACTCACTCTAACCATTTAGGTAAAAGATGATTGCTACCCAAACTCTGCCCATCGACTACTGGCCCCAGCGACACAAGTCCCGGTTGCCACCTCCCCTAGCTCGGAGTCGTCCCTTACCATGGCCCGCGTTCATCCTTAACCGGCATGAAATGCAACTTGACGGCACCACTAGGACGTCCAACGCCTCGGTGGAATTTTATATCTAGGGTCGATAGGCGTAGGGTATCACCCTACCCTAGTGACTAACTCGAGTCACAACAAACCTCCTGTAACACCCTACATTTAATTTATGAGATTTTTGTAATTTTACGTGTTTTGCACGTATAATTTTATTTGTATAATTTCTCGTATAAATTTTTTTTATATAGTATTTGTTCTCTTTATTTTTTTCCCAAAAAAATTATTCTCTTTAAAAGCCTAATTAAAATTTAGGCCTAATTGTCTTTTAAGCCCACTCCATTTATTAATTAAATTAATTATTTAAAGCCCATGGTTAGTTTGGCCCATTAATGAGTCCATTTACTTTAATTCTCTCTTGAAATGGTCTAACTTGTAGTGTAGACTCATTTCATGGACAATTAAATTTGTCGCATGAACAAATTTGTAAATGAGGGACACTAGGTGGTATGTGCTTGCAATTGAGTGTGCATTGCACACCCTTCTCACCTAGGCCAGATTGTAGATGGAGGGAGTGGGAGAGATGGAAGTGGTGGAGAGGTAGTTGCTCATCATGGGTAGTTTCTATAACTCCCTAATGCATCTTGGCCCTTAATCTCTAACTATTTGATCCAATCTTAGCCCTCCATTCACCCTAAAAATTGTATAAATACCCCCTCCTACACTCTTCATTCTCATACATGAAAAAATTTAAAAAGAAAAAATAGAAAGAGAGAAAAAAATACAAGTTGTAAGGCAAAAGATTGAGGAGTTTTGTGAGATTGAAAAGAGCGAGTATTGTATGTGTTCAACAACAAGGAGGAGGCCGGCATTTCAAGGACCAAGAAGGGAGAGGCTCGGGTTCTAGCTTGATCAAGGAGAAGGCGACTTACGTGGCTTGATCTAGGAGGAGAAGGCTTTGTTCATTCGTTGTAGGAGATTCTCTAGGAGTTCTTTTGATTTTTCTCTCCATTTTAAGGTGGGTATTTCTCTTAAACTTCTAATTAGACATCATGTAAGGATGTGGTTGACAAATTAAGAAGAAACTTTAATTAATGTTGCCATGCATCATGAAAATGAGACAAATTGCTGCTAGTTTGAATATATGTTAAAAGAGTGTTAAATTGATTTCCAAATTATGATTTGTTAAATGATTACCATGCTACCATGCTCTATTTTATTGTGATGTGCTAGATAAGAAAAAAATACATGCTTATGTGTTGAACAATTGAGTAAAGAACTATAGATATAGGTGATTTTGATTAAAGAGATGTTAACTGACATGAAAAATGAAATTTATTACTGAGATAATTGTACAATGTTAACAAAAATACTATTTGTGATTTAGAAAAATTTGAAGAGTAAATTATGAGAATGCCTTTTTTTTCCCAAATTCGAAAATTGAAGAACAAAATGAATTAAAGAACAAATTATGTTTTTTTGTGTCAAAAATTAATTTTTTATTTACTGAAATACTGTACTGAGATGAAAAATAAAATTTGGAGTTTTTGAATAAATTTAGAGAAGAAGAGAACTCAAAAATATTTGTTTTTGTAAAAAATCGAAAAGAACAGAGACCTCGCTTATAACCCCAGTAATCTAAACCATATCATTTTAGCACCATGGCCATACTGTTTAGTCGGTGCAGTGCGTTCGGTTACTGTAGCAACGGGTTTGGGCTTGGTGGTCTTGGGTTCGAAACCTGGCGTGAGCTTTTGTTTTCTCCTTTTTTCAAAAATCCGAAAACCGAGATCCACACCATCTCTAAAATTAACCCCCTTTTTGTATCGATGTGGCACCTGGGCTGTTCTGGCTCTCGGTGGCGGTTGGTTACCCTGTGGTCGTGAGTTCGATTCTTAGCTTCGGCAGGAATTTAACTTTTTGATTTTTTTTTGTTTTAAAAACTGATTTGTGACTTATAAAAATTTGGGAAAAATACTATAATTATTCTAAAATTATATGGACTTAATGGAAAATATTTGGGACATGATTTGACTAAAATGAAGATGGTTTAGAATTAAAATTGCACGAAGTTGACATTCGTATAAAATGAAAGGTGATTATTTTCATGAAAAGATTTCACTAAGTTATAAAAGAGGAATTTTGAATGGAAGAAAATTTAAGGGGGTTATCTATGAAGTTTATTGCCTAATGTGAGTATTGAAAAATGCGAATTTTTCATTATGGAATTAAGTAAGGAAAGAAACTATAGTATGAGAATTTATTGTGCTTATGGAAAAGAAATTTGTGAGTATGAAGTATAAGAATTGAAAGTGAACTTGATATGTGAGTTTTAATTCATAGAAATGAAAGGAAATCATGTTATTTATGAAGAATAACTTATGAGTATAAAGACTCAATTTTGTGATTATGAATTGAAATTGAGAACTAGAGTGTAGTTAAGCCTCATACCGACGTTGAAAAGAAATGTGTTGAACTCAAATTTGAGATGAAAAAATCAAGATTTGGGTCATGTTGAATAAAGTTAAGACCGGTATAATGGAAGGGCTAACTCTAGAGAATTGATTTTGTTCATAATTCAAATAACTAAGGACTAGATACATAGAGAAGACGTGATGAAAATAAGAGAAAAACACGAGTATGAGGGCCTCGGTGCTACGGCGATAGTAATCACAGGTTGTCTTTACGATGCGTCGTGACATGACGTGGATATGTCTCCAGGAGTCTGTACCACAAGCGACGCTCGTGGGGTGTTTGGTGACTACGGGTGGTGTCATGTCCCATGACGGAGACTGAATTGTCCATAGGTTCTTCACGATGCATCGTGACATGACGTGAAATTCCCCTCCAGGCTGTCTGGACATGAGCTCGTAACTCATAGAACATTTAGGATACTTATCGTAGTTACAGTAGTAATTTAAGTCATGGCGAGTGATTGAATCCTACAAGATAAAAAACGGTTAAGGGCTTGTCCTCAGACCTATGTAGTATGGGATGCATAGAATCTGAACAAGTGTGCATTAGTGTCATCTAATATAAACAACTGCATTAAGGACTAAGTGCACCGCACGACACGAAATCTACAGGATAGTCCCTTGTAGTTCTGGTTGTGATCATGCTTGTGGTTTGTTTAAGTATTTGATCATCGTTATACTATTCGGCATAGAGAGGATAGCCATTTATAATATTTCGTCGATTGTAAGCAACTGACGCGCCCACAGTTTTTATGCAGGGTAAAGTGATTAACAAGACTAAAGAATGCATGCTGATTAAAGAATGATCCAAGTATTGTACATTTCAATTCATGTAATTTATTGTACATTGCTTTCGCTGTAAACATGTTATGTAAGTGTAAACTCTTATATATCAAAAAGTTTTTATTTCCTTGTAAAATTGTACGAAAGAAGTGTAAAGATCCTGTGGAACTTCGAATTCAGTATGTTTTGGAATTCGGGGTGTTACACCTCCACAGGAGTCACACCAACAAGACCAGCAAATGACACCATACATGCCCAAACAATGAGTTATCAACTCTTAGGTACACAAGGGGAATGATTCTACCCAACACTTAGCCAAAACCATGACTAAACCCAATTAATGGTGTTCTGCCTGCAACTTAAAAAGATCATAACTCCCACAATGCAACTCAGATTTGGGTGTTCAAGCCCGATCTAGAAAGGTAAAGACCTAGGCTACAACTCTCTAGTAAATCAACACCTCAGATTCAATCATCTAAATCCTCAAATTAGCCTCACAAGCCTCAGCTTATGTACTTCCTGTACATTGGCTGCACCTTACCGATAGCATAAAACTTCACCTGCTCATCAGAATGATACCAACCTAGGTTCTTTGGAAAGGTGTGAATGTCCTCTACAACTTCCTAGTTGATTACCAATCCAAATTATGTCAATTGATCACCCTAAAATAGACATTACTCTCAGGTGTACAGAACCACACATAAGACAATACACAAACAGAGCCTTCAGCTCAAATTCTGGTGTATGTTCAGTCTTGCAAAAATCATATCTAATAATCTACTCATAGGAATTTCTTCAAACATGGTTTGTTAGAAAGCTCTAGATGTCTACTACAAATCCCTAGTAGAACACTCCCTCAAACTCTACTCTTACAGAGCCTCAAAAGTACCATCTTATCAAGTGCCCATTCTGACTGAGTTAACCATAGTACATGCTAAAAAAGTTATCATAAATCACATACTGACCAAATAGTCACTAAATTTGCATTACAGAAACTAGATATCATTATGAACAACATGCAAAAAGATTCATATCCAAATTCCTAGTAATCGATGAATTCTATCTGTTTTAAACGTGCATAAAAATCCTACTGTTCTTCAGTTACAGTCTTAACTACTGTTGATAGATTAATTTTGAACATGCATGAAAATTCATCCAATTAATTGCAAGATTTTTCTGTAGCGTCTAAATGCATGCAAGAAATCATGGTAAAAATTTCAGCCATAGATCATATGTCAATTAATTATGTGAATTCCCATAAGCTCAGTTATCATAATAAACAGATCATGTTCCTGCCTTATGGCTCAGTCCACAAAATGGATTTTATTAAAATATCAAACATCATCAGAAAATTTTTAAATAATTCATGCATTTACTAGACATGTATGAGATCAATCTGTGAAATTTTCATTATCAAATTACAAGTATTTTGTTCTCTAAAAATTCGGAAAAATGACATGCAAATCAAGGTTTCATATTCTAGTTCAAGATTTCTAACAATCTACTCTTAAACATCCATTCTAAAGCTACTACTACTCATGCATGCAAGAACTCAAAAAAGAATGAACAAGAACAAGTTTAAAGAACTCCCTGCCCTGAGTTGGCTTGAGAAGATGTGGTTGTCTCGAGCTTACTTCTCTAAATCTAGCTCCAAAGCTTGAGAACTCCTCTTCAGTTTTGCTCCTTTCTTCCTTTCTTTCTCTTTCTCTTTTTCCCTTTCTTTTCTTCTGAAAATTCTAGAGTTTGTGAGGGGAAAATGAGGGGTTTAATGAGAAGGGGAGTAAGGAAAAAAGGAGGAAAGAAGGGGCCAGAAATAGGGGGTAGGGGGTAGGGGTGTAGGCTAGGTGGTTTTGCCAAAAACCATTATCTAGCTCATGGTTTTGAGTTGGAGCTTTGGGCTGAAATTATTTGGTCTTGATCAAGCCCTAAATGAGACATGAGAGGTTAGATTTGAGTGTATGCAAAGGATACACATTGTAGCTTCATACAGTTGCATATTTACATACATACCGCACTCAAAACTAGTGCATGTACTAGTATCGGTCCGTCTCATTTTCGCGCATTGTCAAGAACGCAACCACCCACACGAACCGCCCCGCAATCCTAAATGCACTCCATCATTCAAACATATAATCAAACAACATTGCAATATAGACATACATACAGACAATATATATATATATATATATATATATATATATATATATATATATATAATAAAACACAAAGAAAGCTATCAAGTGGCTCACATTTAATCTATCCCAAAATCAATGGACCAGATCTACTCTCACAAAACATATTTTCCCGCCCAAATTTCAAACTCCACAAATTCAAAAACACACACACACTCTCTCTCTTTTTCCCCAAAAACAAAAAACACCCCTTCTCTCTCTCTCTCTCTTTCTCCCCGTTCTCTCTCTCTTTCTCCCGCCCACTCTCTCTATCTAATCTCCCCGCTCTCTCTTTCTCCCGCCCACTCTCTCTTTCTCCCCGTTCTCCGCTCTCACCTCCAGATCTCCCGCTCTCTCATTCTCTCCCTCCCACCGCCGTTCGCAGCTTCGACAGCCCCCGACCCAACTCCGCAGTCCCGTTTCTCCGCTCTCACCTCCAGATCTCCCGCTCTCTCACTCTCTCCCTCCCAGTGTCGTTCGCAGCTTTGACAGCCCCCGACCTAACTCTGCAGTCCCGTCTCTCACTGTCTCCCAACTCCTTCCCTCCCGTCGCCTTCCGCACAGTCCAGTCGCCATCGCACTCAACCATCTATTTCATCTCTCAGGTATACAAAATCTCAAAATCGATTTCACCTCACCTCACCTCCAGAATTTCACCTCACCTCCGGAATTAGGATGTTTTTGAATTCTTGATTATTTCCGAGGAAAGGGTTTGCTTTTATTACTGTCTTTGAATTATTTGATTTGGTATCGGAATTTTGATGTCTTTGAATTATTTGATTTCTTTGCTTTTATTATTTTTAGCTAAGGTAATTTTTTTTGCCCGTTGCCATCTCCAACCACAGGAGCAATTCCTGCACAAACTTACAACTGGAAGCAAAACTCTACCAATTATGATCAAGGCATCAAAGAGGAAGATGACATGACATATTCTGACTTCTCCTTCCAAACTAACAATAGGAGGCCTTCTAGCTTTCAGCCTTCTTCGGTATGTGCTCTTAACCTATATATTTCATATCATCGATTTTTTCTTTTCTATGTTTTTAGTTGCTTACAGTTTTTTCCCCAATGGATCGTAACAGGATGGTTACAAGAACACAACAGAACCAACTAATCAAACAAACAACATAAAAAATGAGACAATGGGTTTGATCAACACAAGAGAATTAAGTCAATTATACAATGTGAAGTGATGTTTAATTTGATAATGACTATGTGCAAACTAAAAAAAAAATTATACTATGTGCAAACTGCAACTAAAAAAAAAATCAACAAGATGCACTGAAACTTTTGTTTAGTGAAAAACTACCTCAAAGTTTCACTGGATGAAGTATAACTGCATTTTGTGTTCAAATACTATTTTTCTGAATTGTGAATGTTTGGTTAAAAGGGTATGTCTATAATGCAACAAAAGAAAAATTACCCAAAGTTACCTTAAGTTTCCATGGACAATCAAAAAATTACCTTCAGTTTCCATGGGCAATCAAGAAGTGATGTAGAAGTGCATTTTGTGATCATATATATTCGCAATTGCCGTGGAGGGCTATTGGTACTTTTTTTGTTAGAAAAAAAAGTTGAGGGTAATTTTTTGCATTTTGGTGTAGAAGTATTGGTTGTGAATAGTATGTTGCGAATGGTAGAATATTAATTGTATGGTTGTCATAACAATCTTTGTTTTAATTGTTTAAGGCAAGAATGAATCATGTATTTTGGATGTTGTGTGGAAGGTTAAAATGTAGGTTCTAATTTTTTTGGAAGTTTGTTGGTGGTGATTTGTGTATGGGATTTTGCCATGTTACTTGGATGTAGTGGGTAAAGAGGTTTTGAGTTGGGCTAGGTCCTTAGATTGATAGCTTTTCGACTATTTCGATGACTAATTAAATGTACGGTTCATGTCGATGACTAAGAAATACCTTTCACTATTTATGTTTGATCATTCACTTGATTGGGGAATTGATGAGGTTGTTATCCATAAAATTGAAGCAGGATGACCAAAATATAGTGTTTATGTGGTATTGTGTGAATGCAAAACACCCGTAAAGTTAATTGGAATGGTATTCTAATTTGGGTATTGACAGATTAGAAGAATTGGGTATTGAAGGAAGTTTGTGTATTGAGAGAGATTTTTGCCTAATTTAAGTAAACAATATGAAGATCAAACATAGAATGCAGAGCGTTTATTCTAGGTTTGTTTATTACATAGAATGCTTCATTGTATCCACACCAGCTATACAGTGTCTTTTACTAACTTGGACGTAGTCAGATGAGAGGAAATGAAGTACTCTCATGGCATGAGTGATTGGGCATCACCAAGAACATTATAGACATGCTTCTAATCCAACCTTCAAGTGCCAACTACAACTAATATCGTCTATAGAAAACAAGATAATCAACTAAGGCGGTCCGAAAGCACCAACTAAAATTCATCTCCATTTACCAGCAATATACACAGTTATCATGAAAAGATTTAATTAGCTGCAAAAGATAAATGATCACAATTACCATACTTTCAAGAAAAGAAATTTAAACCAACTAATATTAACATAATTAATTTATTATAACAGAGAATAATACGGGAGGATAAAAAAGCTTCGCGAATAAGAACTAACAGAGAATCTACTAAACAAGAATTCTAATACTACCCGTTACTCCATCAGACAGATTCGAAAAACAATTCATAAGAGAAAACTGAATCAACCAACTTTAGGATATATTTTGAAACAAACTTGATACCAGCTATGGTTAGTTTATAAATAACTAAAAAAGTGCCCAAATCTCAACCCCCCAAAATTCAACATAATCACAAAACACAGAAATAAACAAAAACCATGAAAAAGGTTTCAATCTTGATTGAGGAATAATAAAAAAGATCAGTTTTTAAAAAAAATTGAAGGCAATTCTATTATAGCACAAGCACATCAAAACTGCTATGTTTAACCCAAAACACAATCAATTTGAAAGAAAAAATCATTACAATCTTCAGATACGGAATCTTGGGATTTAGTCCGATTCTCCCCAAAAACTGTGCTTAGTCATTCTACATCCTTTTCATCTTTCTTGATCACCCGACTAAACACCATATCTCATAGTAGTTAACACGTTTTTAAAAATAATTTATAATCATCAAAGAAGATAGATCATAGAAATTAATAGTAGTTAATATGTTTTCTTGATTGGTTTGTTAAAATAATTAGAACGTCAATTGCTACAATTAAAGAACGTCAATTGGTTAGTTAATGTATTTCCCCTCCTTTATATACAGGTCAATTGCTCCAATTAAAGAACAGCAATGGATGACATCACTATATATGGCCATGTAAGTATCTTCTTTTTTTTAAAACAAAATCTACAACTCTTGATATGACAATAAGTTCCTCTCATTTTAATGTTTACTTTAATACCTTACAGGTTGATGTTGACTTGGAAAAAACAGTAAGTTAAGCTTTTCATTGTGTTATTAGCACATTAATTAATTGTCCACTTACATTCAAAATTGATTTTTTTCTATTGCAGGTGCAATTCCTTCGACAAAAAAATGTCGGGGTTACCATTCGAGATGAACGCGAGCTTAATCTAATATCTCTTCGCAAGGTAAGCTTCACCCCTTATTACTTGGTTGGTCTTTTGCTCATTATTGATTTTTTATTAATTCCTACTTTTTAACCACCCAATGTAAAGAAAGGAAACAAGTTATTCTGGCAAGGGAAAGGAAAAAGAAAATGAAATGTCCAGTACGGTATATGCTTATCTTGCTTCTTTATCTTCCTTTATCTACAATGCTTTTTCTTTATGTTTCCTGACACTGCTTCTTTTATTTATCCTCACACTGTGAAAATTAATACATTCTCAAATAAGTAAGTGGTTCTCCTCTTAAACAGTCATTTATAAAGATTCATTTTCACAAATTTAGGCTCATAATGTTCATGTTATATCGAAAGCTACGTTGGCCCAACGTAGACGACGAGAACGAGAGAAACTTGAAATGTGCTCTATACGAGTATTAGACGCAACTGACGAATGTTTACCTCGAACAACTGTTCCTTTTAATGTACCACAGAAACATATGTATGATGGACAAACTACTTCAGTACTGCCAAATATTGGCCTGCAAAGAACCTCTCAAACTTCTGACACTGTTAGGTAAATAATGTTTGCTTTTTTAATCTTAACTTTTTCAGAATGTCTTTAGTTAGTTGTTCTCCATGTTCAGCCATATGATTGATTCACAAGTAGCGAGACTTGAAGGGTGCACCACGCGTCAATTGGCCCAACGTGAAAGACAATTTCGAAATGCTACGTCCAAATCAAATAGGTTAATTTTATTTTACCTTTAACCCGTGTATATTATCCATAGGTTAAAATATATACAACTGTTAACTTACATGATCATCGTAACTAATAGGTTCAATTCCGAACGACACTTTCTCGGCATGATGAATGTAACATGCTCTTATTGTTCAGCATTGCATTGGAATGATGAAAAATTATCGGTCTCATCTGCCAGAAATAATTATTTCGGAAAATGTTGTTCACAAGGAAAAGTGAAACTACCTTTGCTCATTACTCCACTCCCACCTCTTCAAGATTTATATGATGGTGATAGTATACAATCGACTTCATTTCGGACTTATACTCGAGAATACAATGCAGCAAATGCTTTTACGAGTTTGGGTGTCAGAATGGATGAAAGGGTCATCCATGGTCGGGGGCCTACCTCATTCACCATACATGGAGAGCTGCGCCACCGAACGGGGTCATTAATACCACAGCCAGGTCAAGCTGCTGTTTATGCACAACTCTACATTTACGATCCAGTTTATGCTTTAGGTTCTCGTACATCGCAAAATCCTCATTTGAGGGCTGATGTTCTCAATATTATTCAGGATTGTTTGGAGTTCAATGAATTTGCAGACAAGTTCCGTCAAGCTTATACAATTTTAAACCAGATAAGTTCTTCGGATCACAGCTTACCTGCGGTTCTACACTATAATTCAGCAACTGACCGGCGTAGGTATAATCTTCCAACTACTGATGAGATTGCAGTGATTATACCTGGTGATGGAACTAAAATTAGTGGTAGGAGAGATATCATACTGCATTTGAGGGGAAACAACGAGTTAATGCAAATTAACGAGTGCCATCCAGCATATTTGCCCTTGCATTATGTCTTACTATTCCCATATGGTGAGTTGGGATGGGAACCAGATTTGAAACAGTGGGATGTCATCAATGGAAGACCTTCGACTGCTAGACTAACTCAAATGCAATTCTATAGTTATCGTTTATTTCAACGCAATACAGAGTATTCAACTATTCTGAGAGCAGGAAAACTTTTGCAAGAATTTATTGTCGATGCTTGGGCAGCCACTGAGCAGAATCGACTGACATATCATAAGCTTAATCAGGGAAAACTTCGAGCTGAACTTTACCAAGGTCTTACCGACATCGCTGCAGATGGGTTAGGACTTGATCAGGTCGGACAACGAATCATTTTGCCATCTTCATTCATTGGTAGTCCAAGACATATGTTTGAAATCTTTCAAGATTCAATGGCTATTACGCGCCACTACCAACACCCAGATATTTTCCTTACCATGACTGCGAATCCCAAATGGCCAGAAATAACTGCAGCTCTTTTGCCACATCAAAAGCCACTGATCGCCCTGATTTAGTTTCTCGCATTTTTGAGTTGAAGAAAAATGCTTTGATGAAGGGGATAGAAAAAGCAAAAGTATTTGGTCAGAAAGTTGCGCATGTCTTTACCATTGAGTTTCAGAAACGCGGGCTACCTCATATGCACGCTCTTTTCTTTCTTGCAAATCCAGACAAAATTCGCACATGCCAACAAGTAGATGAATTAGTTTCTGCTGAATTTCCAGATCCAATAGCGGATCCCCTACTCTTTGAAACTGTCAAAAATTGTATGGTGCATGGCCCGTGTGGTGGACGAAATCCTCAAGCATCGTGCATGGAAAATGGAAAATGTCAAAAGAGGTATCCTAGAGAGTTCTCTGAGGCAACAACTATGGATCAAGATGGCTATCCAATCTATCGTCGTCGTGATACTAAACATTTTTATACTGTGAAGGGGCAGCAGGTTGATAATAGAGATGTTGTACCCCATAATGCTTACCTTTCTAAAATGTTTAATTGTCATATTAATGTTGAAGTTTTTGCTGGGGTGAGATGTGTTAAATATATCCACAAATATATTTTCAAAGGAAACGACCGCGCAACAATTGTGTTGGGAGGAGTAGATGAGATCAAGCAATATCTCGACGCACGGTATATTGGCCGTCCAGAAGCTGCATGGCGAATTTTTGGACACTCTTTACATGAAGAGGTGCCAGCGGTTGTACGCTTGGCACTGCATTTGCCTGGAATGCATCGTGTTGTTTATAATTCGGCTGATAGGATTGACGACGTCGTATCTAGAGCCGAAGTAGAAATGACAACTCTTACCGGTTTTTTTGCATGTTGCTCATCAAATTTAGCTGTACGCGCATTCACCTACCAACAGTTCCCGCAACATTTTGTTTGGAATAAGTCTTCGAAGATGTGGACGCCGAGAAAGAAGGGGTACGCAATCGGCAGAATGTACTTTGCAACTCCAAATTCGGGTGAGCGCTTTTATTTGCGTTTGCTACTAACAGTTGTGAAGGGACCACGATCATTTCAGTGCTTACGTACAGTCGACAATGTTGAGTATGCTACTTTCAAATTAGCATGTGTTGCCAGAGGACTGTTGGAAGATGATGGCGAGTGGGTACAATGTCTCCAAGAAGCTACAATTATGAGCACCGGCTACCAACTTAGAAGGTTATTTAGTGTCATTCTTACGGAATGCTCTCCGTTGGAACCACTTACCTTATGGAACCAATTCTCAGTGCATATATGTGATGATCTTGAACACAAACTGCGTACATTATTTTTCATTCCCAATCCTACCCAAGCCCAAGTCCTAGATTATGGTATATATCTTTTAAACCAAATGCTTCAAGAATCAGGCAAGAGCTTAGATAACTTCCGACCCATGCCCCATCCTATGCAAAATTGGAGTACGGTTGTTGGCAACAAGTTTATTTGGGAACATAGAGTACTGCAAGTTGAAGCCCTACAAGCTAATATACAAGCAAGTATAAATTCACTTAATGATGCACAATTATCTGCATATACTGCAATAATTACATCAGTTATGGGCAGTAAGGGAAGTACATTCTTCTTGAACAGAGGGGCCAGTACTGGAAAAACCTTTTTATACAATACACTAGCAACGAAATGCCGTCGAGATGGTTTCATTGTTGTAACTGTTGCTTCTTCTGGCGTTGCATCATTGTTACTGGTAGGAGGTAGAACTGCACACTCAACTTTTTCCATCCCACTTGATGTGTTGGATAATTCCTTTTGTGGGTTCACTAAGCAATCACCTCAGGCAGATTTTTTCAGGGAAGCAAAGCTAATCATTTGGGATGAGGTCCCTATGCAGCATAGGTTTTGTGTAGAAGCTGTTGACCGTACACTTCAAGATATACGTGATAATAAAAATCCATTTGGTGGTATCACTGTGGTGCTCGGTGGGGATTTTCGACAAATCCTACCAGTAGTACCGAAGGGGGTTCGAGAACAAATTGTTGGTGCATCGCTAAGAAAATCTTTACTTTGGAATGCCGTACAAGTCTTAACTTTGAACGTGAACATGCGTCTAGATTCATCCGATATCAGAAATGTTTCATTTGCCAATTTTCTAAACGAGGTTGACTTCTTACATATTTTTTGTAATAACTAAGCAAATCTCTCCTTTTGACTCTTACTGACAAATAAGTCTTCTTTATTATATAGATTGGCTCCAAACCCGATGAGACCGTACAACTTCCTTCAACAATTGGAGGTGTCACACATTGGATGAACTTTTATCTACCGTTTACCCGCAACTAAACGTTATCGGCACTATCACTCCCAAATATCTCACAGAGCAGACAATTCTATCAGCGAGAAATGATGATGTCAATTTCATTAATGCTGCTGCATTAAATCTTCATCCGGGGCCAAAATTTACATTTCTTGCTGCCGATAAAATGTCTGAGGAGGATGGAGTTGATCGAAACATCACCAATCGATACCCTAACGAGTTTTTGAACTCTTTAGATCCTCCCGGGCTACCACCATTTAAACTGGAGCTGAAAGTGGGGTGTCCAATCATATTGTTGAGGAATGTTGCACCAAAGGATGGTATGTGTAATAACACTTGGTTAATTGTAGTTCGGTGTGCTCAGTCGACGCGTGTAATTGAGGCTATGATTTTAACTGGCGATAAAGCAGGAAATTTGGTCTTCATTCCAAGAATACCTCTAACCCCTAAACCTTCGTCTTCGGATCTACCTTTTGCAATGACAAGACGCCAATTTCCAGTTCGATTAGCGTATGCTGTAACAAAAAATAAAACACAAGGCCAATCTGTTGATATTGTGGGGATAGATTTACGCTCACCAGTTTTCAGTCACGGACAACTCTATGTTGCACTCTCTAGGTGTACAAGTTTTGATCGTATTTTTCTACTTCTACCAGAAGATTATTTGAGCTCAACAACAAACATTGTTTACCCTGAAGTTCTTTTATTGAGGTACCACTACCATACTCTCAACAGAAAATACAGGTACTTTATGACTTTGTTTATATTTCAATAAAAAAATTTCATACTCTAACTAATGAACCTTACTTGAATAAAACTTTTCATTCAGTTAGTGATCACTATAAACTCAAGTCACCAATATTTATTGTAACTATTAAATAGTATTATGGATGATCCACAAACTATTAAATTTTCTCTAAGTAGCATAGGACCCCAAAAAAGAAACAAAAACAATTTTGATCATATTAAGACAATTTCGAGAGGAACGACCAAGATGGTATATATATACCAGCAAGTAGAGGAACTTCACGTAAGAGACTGGTAACTTTTGAACCAAAACACTCCAAATTCTCATAATAATCTCAATCTACTGCTTCTTTATCTGTCCTAATACTCTAATCATATTGGGAAAGTGAAAGCATGAGCACAGCGCTCCACCTTTTAGTTGCATATAGATTAATTAGCAATTAAACAAATTAATCTAATCATGAATTTCTATTTTAATTGCATATAGATCTGATAGTTGCATATAGAGCCTAATACTCTAATCATGAATTTCTATTTTAAAATTAAACAAATTAACAATTTATCTCAAAAATTCATTCACTGTTAACATAAAATTATTGTACTTTAGTTATACTGTTAACATAAAATTCATTCACTGTTAACATATAATTAAACGTTAGTTATACTGACAAGATAAATTGCGCAAAAATATTGTACTTTGACATCGTACATTCATATATTTCATCTCACTATTTACTAATTAAACAGTGTATAATAGAGTTACTATAGCACATCATGGTGTTCATAGAGTAGAATAGTGTGTTAACACATACAATATAATAAAATTGCTACACTATATGTTCAGCTATTTTGAGGCACATCGAACTGAAATCCTTGATGCTACACTATATAGCAAGCTTCCTCAAGCTACATAGAGCACTTTTCTCAACATTGTCCAATCTCCTAATAGCACGGTGATAATATACATGACCCATATAATCAGTAGTCAAACTATATAACAAACAAATGCTAAAGATCCACGTCAACGTTGTTGAACAGATTTGATGATATATCCTTTTCCCATACCCATGGTGTCCCCACTACTTACAGTAGTATTTTTAGGTGAAGCTGCTCAGTGTTAAAAATTAGTTTAAATTTGAATATGGACTATATGTTTCTGTGTATTCAGATGCAGATTAAGGATTGCATAAGATGAATCTGCAAATGGATCCACTAACTGTGACCATTTATAATTGTACAAATGCATTAATATATTAGTTGTACAATAATTGTATTAACAATAATGCATTAACAATAATTGTACAAATGCAAGTTTTATAAGAGAAATAATGATGGTTTTTCTCTTAGAAGCAAATTCACGAAGTTGCCTCATTAATATATTATAAGAGGAACATGAAAAAAACAAGTGTCTTACATAGACAGAGGGACTACAAATAACAATATATAAATTAATTAAATGAAGCTTACATAGTATTCACATAGTATTAATTAAATGAAGAATCATCATTAGATCAGGTTGTAGTTTACTTCATGGCTAATATGGAAGAAGCACAATGAGATAATATTTATTAAATGAAGAATCATCATTAGATCATTCGGATGTAGCAATATTGTATGGAAGATGGCAATAGAGTATGTTACCCTGGGTGTCTCTGGTGCCAGAAAGGGTGGAAGAACTCACAGTATTGTGGATTGTTAATCCTTAACAGCTATTATTTGCAATTGTGGAAGAACTCACAGTATTGTGGAAGAACTCACAGTATTCCTTTGCAATTGTGCACTAATGAAGCTACAGCTGCGGGGTTTTTAATCAGAGATTGCAAAGGAAGATGTCTGCAAGATTGCAAAGGAAGATGTTCCTTAATTGCACTAATGAAGCTACAGCCGAAGTATGGGCTGTATGGTTAGGAATAACTGAAGCATGTAGAACATGCCCTTCTGCATCCATATTGGCTTGAAGGAGATAATTTAGCTGTTGTTCAGATGTTGTTGGATAGTCAGAATGATGATCTCTCCCATGCTATTAGACGTCAAAACATATGCTAAGAACCATGGGGCAGGCAAAAAATTTCTAATATTGTTAATAATGTCAAATCAGGCTTTGCTAAAATTGCAAACATTGACTAATTCAATAATAAATTAATCAACTACTCCATACAGGCCTATTTAATAAGATTATTCAAGTTATGGATGAAGTAATTTGTCAGTGTGAATGTTGTTATTGAATCAAGTGTCATAATTGGCATTTGGTTTTCCTAAGATAGTTGAACTATAGGAGTAGATTGTAATGTCAAGGCAATTGGCACTTGGTTTTCCTAAGCCCCACAAAAAAAGGGGACAATTCAAATGCACAAATAATCTTATTAACTATATATTTCAGTATGCATGGCAACAATTATCTTAACAGCTATTATTTTGGGAGATGATGTATAACAATGATCGTAAAAGAAAAGTATATACATTAGTATCTTATCAGGCCTTTAGTGTGATCATCTGTTTATCATTTCACACTTCACAGTTACACTATCAAGCCTTTAGTGTGATCATCTTTTTTTCAATTCACACTTCACAGTTACACTACTCATATGTTTAAATCTGTAACAGATTAACTTCTTTACTTATTTCATAGAGATGGATATTAAATATAACTATGGTTATCTTAAACACAAACATATATATATTGAATCTCTCTTTATTTTTCTACAAGACGATGCTAAATTTTCAACTATATAGCAATTGGAGTTGCAATAACAAACAATTATTTGATGGCAAATTTTCAACTATATAGCAAGTCACCCTTTCTATTATTTGATGGCAAACATTAAATCAATAATGAGCCATCAAACTCTTCAAATCAATTAACTTATCAGTAATGAAATATTGACACCATATATAAGAAGAAAAAAATAGAAAGAGGGTCGTCTATTAACTTATTATTTTTTTTTAATGAAACAAGACGACAAAATAAAAAAATCCATTTATATATGATAGATTTACCTTACTAAAACTTATTTTCATTGTTGTTTTACTTTTGAACTTTAATAGAACTGGGAAGCAGCTGACATGGACCTCAAATTTATAAATGCAACTAAATTGATGAATTGGGGTTGCAATAAGGTAAATTTCTATTTACTACAACTACACCCTATGTTAACTGTTAATTGCTGCTAATTTAATGTTTCTTCTTTTTTTCCCAGATTGTCGTCCACACTCAAAACCGTCATGTACATATTGACAGTTTAACTTTTTGTAGGGTGATGAGGAACATGTTTGGTTGAAGCCATTGTTCTGTTTGAAAGGTAATGATTTCAAAACTATTACTATTGTTTTAATTGTTTATTGTAAACTCTTACTATTTGATTCAAAACTCTAACTGTTTTTTTAGGCTCACTGTTTGGTCCTATTTTGAAGACTTCAACCATTGTGTTCTCCTACAACCATGTAATTTTTTTTTTCATTCAGTTGGTTGGTGTTTAGTATGGTGGAGGATGTAATAGTTGTAATAATTGTAATATTTAGCATTTTTGGAGATGATGTAAGTAAATGTATATAATAATGATATAATATAATTATGTTAATACCCGTACCCGCAATTTTGTGGAGTATTGGGTTCTGTGTTTGGTTTTTAAAATGTTTTTCGAAGGGCTTTCAAAAAAATTATTACAATTTCAAAAGAATTTTTGGTTTTTATTTTGTATCTTGCATTCTATTCTGATTTTTTCCCCCAGAGCCTTATATATATGTTGCCTGTGTGATGTTGCTCGGTTGAGCCTGGGGAGGATTGATATTTATTGCATGTGATGCCATATATTTAATTGTTAGCAGAATTCCGTAAGGAATTTCTGTAAAAGGGTTAATATTTTAAGGGAGGTTCTGTCAAAATTTTTACTAATTTTTTTAAAATCTATTATGTTTTCAAACGATATCTTGGTTTTTATTTTGTATCTTAGTCATATGAAGATTTTTTCTTCCCAGAACCCGATATATATAATGTCTATGTGATGTTGCTTGGATTGGCCTGGGGAAGATTTATATTTCTTGACTGTGATGATAAATTTTTAATTGTGAGCAGAATTTCGTAAGGAGCCTAATATACTTGAAGCTTCATGTTCTTTTACTAATTACTTGAAGCTTCCTGTGAGATTGTGAACATTTTGTGAACATTTTGTGAACATTTTGTAGGTACTTGAAGCTTCCTGGGTAATATACTTGAACATTTTGTAGGATTAGTTTGAAGCTTCCTCAGAGAGAATTTGTTTCCTGGATTGACCTACACTTGAAGCTTTCTTTTACTATTTTTTAATATACTTGAAGCTTTCTTTTACTATTTACTTGAAGCTTCCTCAGAGAGAATTAGTTTGAAGGATTGACCTACACATTACATAATGCAATCACCCACCATCAATCATGTGTAACTTAGATGCTAACAGCAACATCTGCGCCCTTTGCGCAACCAGCAAGGCTACCTAACAAAACTCACCCTCTGTAATTTTGATCGATCACAGTTCTAAATGTAAATTTGGTTACAAATGACAAAGTGCGATTGAAGAAATTAAATCCCTACTCATTGGTGATTGAGAATAAAATCCTTCTAATGGTTATTGCAGCAGACAAACTAGCAAATGCAAAAGATTCATGTGTAAAATGTAAGATTCATCATCTCACTCACTCAAGCATCAAGTAGTATATCACTATCTCATTAACATCATCAGTTTAAATTTCTCATCTCATTGAACAAGTATCAACAACCAGAATGTATTCTAACCAAAATCAGTGAATCAAATGGCGTCTCCAATCGCCATTCCCTCTGTTTCTTGCTGAGTGGTCTTCCCTTTCCTGCTTGCTTTCTGTTTATCTTCACAACAGCTATACCCCAAGTGCAATGGCCCAATTCCAGGTCGTAGGAAACGAGCTTGAACACACCATCACTTTCTTGAGGGGAAGCAGAGGTGTCTTCACTGATAGTATACCTGACATACATTGGCTTCTCTACATTGGCTTCTCTTTGAACCTTTCAAGCTCTTCTGGAATAATAATAACTCTTTCTACACCAGGAGAGGACACCTTGAGGGAACACAAAAAATTATCATGTTGTTAGCTAAAACAATGAAATGATGCATGTAGAGTTGGCAACAAAATAGTAGCAAATATAAATGAAGGACACCAAAAGCCTCGAATAATGTCACGTGCTGGTTATCTAATTGAATGACATTACCTCTTAAAAGTTTTGTTGTATATAGGAATAACTGAACAAGCAAAACATAACGAAAACTAGAGTTATACAAAAGCAAATAGAAATGTGATAAAGTGAAGCTCCCAAAATGTGATGAATGTGTATAAATGTGATAAATGAGTATAAATGTGATAAAGTGAAAAATGTGATAAATGTGTATAACATAACGAGAACTCGAGTTATACATGAGTTTCTCTCTTTAGAAAATCTAGAGAGAGAAGCTCCAAAAAAAACCTAAAAAAGAAAAGCAAACCCTAGGTCTGAAGATGAGGGGAGGCGGCTAGGGTTTTGCCGCCGCCCTCCTGCCTCCGCTCCCAGCGTTCCCCTCTCTTCTCTCACAGATCTCAACCGTTTCTTTTTAATCTAGAATGAATATATGCAATCATCAAGACATGCCAAAGTTCTAATTTGGGCATCATAAGAGCATCCACAATGGTTTGCTAAATACTCAAAAATTAGAAATCCATTCAGAAAACAGACGTGCAGTGGTTTGCTAAAAACTCAAAAGTTAGAATAGCAATCTACAGTACCTTGCTAAAGTTAGGAAGCCGGATGGAAGATTGCTAAACATAGAAGACGGATGATGGTATTCCGTTTGTGGCTTTGGACGGATGAAGATCATCCGTTTTTAACTTCTTTTTTTTATTATTTTCTTTGATTTTTAAAAAAAAAGTTAAAACTCACCAAACGGATGAAGATCATCTGTTTGGTCAGTTTCTGACTTTTTTTTTTATTTTTTTTTTAATTTTTTTGATTTTTTTATAATATAAAACCCAAAAAAAAAAATCAAAATAAAGGCAATGGTTTTGACTTTTTTTGTTGACTTTTTTTTTTTAATCACCGATAAGTACTATAAAAATTAAAAAAAAAACTAAAAATGGATGAAGTTCATCCGTCTACAGTATTATAAAAATTAAAAATAAAAAAAAAAAACTAAAAACGGATGATGTTCATCCGTCTACTTAAATTTTAGGATTTTGACCACTGCAGCGAACTACTCCGATTGCTATTGCTAAATGCTATTTTTAGCAATGAGAATAGCAAACCACTGTGGATGCTCTAAGCTATCCAAAGTCACCATCTAAAAACATTATGTATCTTACTGACAATCATCTATATAATATGCAAAAATAAAGAACAAGATGTGCTGGATAACCATATGCTTCTTTGTTCAAATTGTTTACGACTAAGTTAAAGCAAGAAGAAGATGCAATTCAGAATTTCTTGACTGTCAAAATTTTTAGAAAATTTCCTAAAATCTATTATGATTCCAAACTATAGCTTTAGTCATATGAAGTTTTTTTTTTCCAGAGCCTAATATATATTATGACTGTGTAATGTGACTTGGATTGGATTAGGAAGGAAAATTGTTTACGACAATGTTTTTTTTTTCCCAGAGCCTAATATATATTTCCCAGAGCCAAAGGAATAATATTTCATGAGATATTCCATCGAAATTTTTACTAAATATTTTAAAGAAAGTTAAGACGTCGCGATAACATGCCGTATGAAACATTTTAAAGACGTCGTAATAGAAAAACATTTTAAACACCCACCTTTTTTGTTTTAATTTTTTTAGAAATTTATATGCAGTCCCGAATACGTGCCGTAGGCACGTCCCACGGGAAATCCTAGTATATATATATATATATACAAAGCATTATATTATCAGGAGTATTACACCCGTAGTCATCGGCAATTTGTGAATAAAGAAATTTGAGAAGTAGCCAGTGTGGGCTAATGTTCTTGTGTGTTAATTTAAGTCCGGTAAGGTAAGCTAGCTCTAGGTTGTGATGATAATAATTAACCCTAAGGATAGGCAGTAGGAGAAGATGTGATGAGACCTAGGCAAACGTAAGTGCGACGCTTCTATATAGTCTGACAGTGGATTCCTGGACTATAGACCCAAGCAGACAGTGGATTTCGGGACTGTGGTTTCTTGCGGGGTGAGACGAGCCTCAATTAAATCCGGGACTGCGACTGATTTGATGGTGGATTCTAGGATCATGAATAATCGGGCGGATAGGAGACAGATCACCATTATATATATATATACCAGAGCTAGAGCGGCACTTGTGGGATGTTCGCACGACAAGGATTTCCGTATAGTCTGACGGTGGATTCCAGATTTGGAGTTCATACTCGTGGAATGTCTAAACCTTATTTTTGTTACCTTTGTAGAATTTTCATGATGAGGGATTAAACCCTATATTGAAGAGTACGATAAGGGCTTGCCTCGAACCTATGTAGTATGGGATGCGTAAAATCCGAATAAGTATGCATTAGTATCATCGTAGTGTAAATATCTGCATTAGGAATTAAGTCATATCATACACTGACACTACTAGGGTAGTCACTTTTCTTGTTTGCATTCGAGTTTGTGTTTTCTAAAGTTAAAGAATCGCTGTATTATAGCATTGCGTCAGTTGTATGCAACTGACGTGCCCACAGTTACCTAGTTGCAGGATTGGACCTGGCATGAACTGGAAGTCACTATAATTGTAGCGCCCCGAATTTTCAATAAATAAATTTAGAAATACATGGCACAATTCCCAGCATTTACCTCAATGTAATAGTTAACATAGCAAAACACAGAAAATTATTCAACTTTATTACATCAATTTTTTACATAGCACAGCATAAATTATACATCTTGAATTACACTTTCTTTCTTTTACAGTCCATTCTTTTACAATTTTGCACCATCCATATTATCATTCTACCACATGTATCCAAATCCCAAGCTAATGGTACCTACCTATAAAACATGAGGCTAGAGATTACTCTAACCCCCAAAACTACAGGATCAGCCATAACGGTGTGAGTGACATCAAATGAAATACAATTTAAATGAAACATAAAGAGTAAATTCATAACCAACACATTTTCACAGTAGTAACAAAATGGAATATGAAATAACGATAAATGAGGCATGAAAACATCAAGTGAAACAAAGCTAAGTGTCAAGTGTAGGAAAAATAGAAAACATCATGCATAATACAAGTCAAGAAAATACAAATGCTGTATGATGACTCTCTAATGTATACTTGTCGGATTCTATGCATTCCATACTACTTAGGTCCAGTGCAAGCCCTTATCGTTCTCCACTTTACAGAGTTAAATCTCTCGTTATGCATCTAATTTTACTACGGTGATAGAGACAGGATCTAGAATACTTCGCGAATAGGTCTAAGAACCCTCGATGAGCAAGCATTATGTAAGCATAGCTCTAACTCCAGAGAATCACCTCCCTGCCGTGTACCCCACGAATAGGCCTGCCGACCCTCGATATGCAGATACACAGTACATCCCGTGAATAGACCTTCTGACCCTCGACGTGCGAATGCATCGATGTTCCGTGAATAGGCCTGGCGACCCTCGACATGTGAACATACAAACCGTCCTCTAGACATTCCGTGAATAGGCCCGCCGACCCTTGATACACGAATATACTAGGGACACAACAACACGCAGTCCTGGATTACATCCGTTGGACTAACAATAGAGCCCATACTTACGTTTTCCAAGTTCTATCACCTCTCCACTAGTGCCTACCCTTAGGTTGATTATTATTAATTAAAACACAATTTTCCCCTCCCTAGAGTTGGTGTACCCTGCCGGACTTAATTCCACTAAACAACACCAAGGCCCCAACTAGCCAAGATCCACAAAATCCCATCTACCGGTTTACAGGAATCCCACTCAACCCCTAGAGACTCACAACTCAAATATCAACACAAGTCTTCCATTAAAACTCTTGGTTCTATCATCAATTCGTTCATATTATGAAAACTTCTTTAAATCGCACAAAACCAAATTTATCTGAATACTCACAAAATTTCCTAAAATAAAATCTGAGAATAAATCTCTTAAATAACTGAGTTTCACATTTTGATGTCACAGAAAAATCACAAAAACATTAACCTCTCGAAATCCATATATAATTCACTTTCTAAAGCCATAGAAATACAAGTTAAACTCTATTATAATCAAAATGTAAAACTTTCTAAAATATAGTAATTTGTAGCAAAAACTTCATAAAAAATACTAGATCAATAATTCATAAGTTTGAAGAAATAGTCGTTCAAGAAAAACAGCAAAAACTCAACAAAACAACACAGACAGTAGGTGTCGGCCGACTGACATCTCAATTCAAATTCGAGACAGTCGACCGTACATGCCAAAATCCAAAATCCCAAAATGACAGTCGACCGACAACCTAGTACAAAAACAGGGCAGTTGACCGACAGCTGATACGCAGCCAGCTTAAAAATTTGTGCACGTCACCACTGATACGTAGTTTTAAATTTTTAAAAGCATGAATTTGCAAAGTAAAAATTCTGAAATGATCAAATACAACTTGCCTAACATACTGGAGTTCATAAATTAAATCAAACTCTCATCAAATTTGCAAAAGATATATTTTTCATCAAATTCTTCAAATCAGGAAGTGTATATATATTGTTGCTGCTGATTTCAGGTGTAAGAGCAAACAGATGAATTTGTGGGTTCTTTGAGGAAAACAATAAAGCGAACCTGTTGACCTTCACCTACGAGTTGACTTGTTTTTTGCCGCTGCTGTGAACCTGCACAAAGTTCGATACACCGGGATGGATCCTGGCGACGAACCCTCCGACACTCTTGTCAGTAATCTCAAAGATTAAGAAAGAGCTTTAGGTAGAAAAAGATTGATTACCTTGATACGGTTGGGGGAGAGGAGTATTTATAATTGCCTTAGGGACCCATTTCGAGATAAGGATAAATCTCTACTTCCCGGTGTTGATGGATAAGTTGGGGAGTTTAAACTCGTTTCATGATAAGAAGTGGTTGAAACCGCCTCTTAGGGATAATCACGAATTTGAATTGCTCTTTATCCTTCTGAATTGGTTTATAACGAGTTGGTACCCGTATCCAATAGGACAGATCCGTTTATGGGTTATTGGGCTTTGAAGAAGAGACCCAAATTCCATTTTGGACTCGTTTGTAGGTAAATTATCGTTTTACCGCTTAAAGCTTTAAGATTCATGCCCAATTTGAACGGTCCCGATTTAATCCTATTTTTAGCCATATCACGAGCCCCCCACTCCTGAAGACTGTGTTTTACAGGCTTTGGGGAGTAGTTTTACTATTTCAATGGCGTACGGGACTTTATCGGAGTTCTTAAGAGAGTTTGGATCTTGCTCGAGGTGTAACGGTATTTTTTTGAGCTAGCAAAATGCCCAAAATTATTCTTAGATCTTTCTGGATTTTTTGTGAATTTTCCATATTTTTTTAACTATTTTTGGAATTATTTATTTAATTTTGCAAAGTAACAATCTAGTTTCAAAAAGCACCAATTAATTATTCTAATCAATAATTATTTTTCTAGGAGCTCAAAATATTTTTCCGAAATTATTATTATTATTTAGAATTTTTAATTACTTTTTGCAACTTTTTGAATAATTAATTCGAATTAATAAAAAAATATGGATTAATCACCTAATTATCGACGTGGCGCGATCTAGAGCGTCCATCAGAGCTCTAGCACGATTTTCTGGCCAATCAAACGGTAGATCCGATGCCTGATGACGTGGCGCAATCTGAGCGCTCCGATCATGAGCGCACATCGGGAGGCAAGCATTTTTCTGCCATTTGGGGACCGGTAGCAAGACTGCTTGGCACCCGTTGCCGAAGTCCAGGAGAGCGACACATGGCGCGTTGACCGTTGACAGTTGACCAGTCAACGCATTTTCTCACATTTTTGAACGATGGTGGCAAGAGTGCTCAGCACACGTTGCCGAAATCCAGGAGAGCGACACGTGGTACGTTGACCGTTGACCGTTGACCGGTCAAAGCATTTTCTCGTATTTGGACGTCGATGGTAAGAATGCTCAGTACAGGTTGTCGAAGTCCAGGAGAATTTTTTCTCGCATTTGGACTTCGGTGGGAAGAGCGCTCGGCATAGATTGCCGAAGTCCAGGAGAATTTTTTCTCGCATTTGGATGTCGGTGGCAAGAGTGCTCGGCACACGTTACCGAAGTTCAAGAGAATTTTTTTCTCGCATTTGGACGTCGGTGGTAAGAGTGCTCGGCACACGTTGCCGAAGTCCAGGAGAATTTTGTCTATCATTTGGACGTCGGTGGCAAGAGTGCTCGGCACACAATGCCGAAGTCCAAGAGAATTTTTTCTCGTATTTGGACGTCGGTGGCAAGAGTGCTCGGCACACATTGCCGAAGTCCAGGGGAATTCTTTTCTCTCATTGTCGGTGGCAAGAGTGCTCGGCACAGGTCACCGTAGTCCAGGACAATTATTTCTCGCATTTGGACGTCGATGGAAAGAATGCTCGGCACAGGCTGCCGAAGTCCAGGAGAACTTTTTCTCGCATTTGGACGTCGGTGGCAAGAACGCTCGACACAGATTGCCAAAGTCCAGGAGAATTTTTTATCGCATTTGGACGTTGGTGGCAAGAGTGCTCGGCACACATTGCCGAAGTGCAGGAGAATTTTTTTATTACATTTGGACATCGATGGCAAGAGTGCTCGGCACACGTTGCCGAAGTCCAGGAGGATTTTTTCTCGCAATTGGACGTCGGTGGCAAGAGTGCTAGGCACAGGTTGCTGAAGTTCAGGAGAACTTTTTCTCTCATTTAGACGTCGGTGGCAAGAGCGCTCGACACAGGTTGCCAAATTCCAGGATTTTTCTCGCATTTGGACATCGGTGGCCAGAGTGCTGAGCACACGTTGCCGAAGTCCAAGAGAATTTTTATCGCATATGGATGTCGGTGGCAAGAGTGCTCGGCACACGTTACCGAAGTCCAGGGAAATTTTTTTCTCGCATTGTCGGTGGCAAGAGTGCTCGGCACAGGTTGCCGAAGTCCAGGGCAATTTTTTAGAATTTTTTCTCGCATTTGAACGTCGGTGGCAAGAGCGCTCGACACAAGTTGCTGAAGTCCATGAGAATTTTTTCTCGCATTTGGACGTCGGTGGCAAAAGTGCTCGGCACACGTTGTCGAAGTCTAGGAGAATTTTTTTCTCGCATTTGGATGTCGATGGTGTAATACCCCAGATCTGGCAGCGAACAGTCGACTGGTACTGGTAGCAGTCGACTGGTCTGCACAGGATTTGAGAGATTTGAGAAATTTAGTCCCACATGGGAAGTTTGATATGATAATTTGAGTATAAATACTATTAGCCAAGGATCAAGAGTCACCTAATTGGTTAACCACCTTTTGAGAGGCAGCCTGTGGTGGGCAGTTGTACTACATAGTATTTATAATTTGTCTGAGTATTGGGGCGGGGCGTTACAAATGGTATCAGAGCCGACTTTCGACACCGGGCGTAGTAGAGGGCCTACGATCTGCGGTGCTGAGAGTCATTAATCTCCGGGATCGGTGTTGAGTGTGGTATCCGATCTGCGGTGTTGAGAGTGACTGATCTCCGGGATAAGGGACTATAGTACATCAGCTAGAAAGGGCGGTCCTACACGAGATGTGTGCCCTGTACTCAGCGAGGATGCTGATTTCTAAGGTGGGGTGTATGTAATACCCCAGATCTGGAAGCGAACAGTCGACTGGTACTGGTAGCAGTCGACTGGTCTGCACGGGATTTGAGAGATTTGAGAAATTTAGTCCCACATGGGAAGTTTGATATGATAATTTGAGTATAAATACTATTAGCCAAGGATCAAGAGTCACCTAATTGGTTAACCACCTTTTGAGAGGTAGCCTGTGGTGGGCAGTTGTACTACATAGTATTTATAATTTGTCTGAGTATTGGGGCGGGGCATTACAAATGGTATCAGAGCCGATTTTCAACACCGGGTGTAGAAGAGGCCTACGATCTGCGGTGCTGAGAGTCATTGATCTCCGAGATCGGTGTTGAGTGTGGTATCCGATCTGCGGTGTTGAGAGAGACTGATCTCCGGGATAAGGGACTATACTATATCGGCTAGAAAGGGTGGTCCTACACGAGATGTGTGCCCTGTACTCAGCGAGGACGCTGATTTCTAAGGGGGGTGTATTACTCTCAAGATCTAATACCCCAGATCTAAGTGACTGCTCAAGATCTGGGGTATTACATACACCCCCCCTAGAAATCAGCATCCTCGCTGAGTACAGGGCACACATCTCGTGTAGGACCGCCCTTTCTAGCCGATGTAGTATAGTCCCTTATCCCGGAGATCAGTCACTCTCAACACTGCAGATCGGATACCACACTCAACACCGATCTCGGAGATCAATGACTCTTAGCACCGCAGATCGTAGGCCTCTTCTACACCCGGTGTCGAAAGTCGGCTCTGATACCATTTGTAACGCCCCGCCTCAATACTCAGACAAATTATTAATACTATGTAGTACAACTGCCCACCACAGGCTGCCTCTCAAAAGGTTGTTAACCAATTAGGTGACTCTTGATCATTGGCTAATAGTATTTATACTCAAATTATCCTATCAAACTTCCCATGTGGGACTAAATTTCTCAAATCTCTCAAATCCCGAGCTTACCAGTCGACTGCTACCAGTACCAGTCGACTGTTCGCTCAAGATCTGGGGTATTACAGATGGCAAGAGTGATCGGCACACGTTGTCGAAGTCCAGGAGAATTTTTTCTCGCATTTGGAAGTCGGTGGCAACAGTGCTCGCCACAGGTTGCTGAAGTTTAGGAGAACTTTTTCTCGCATTTAGACGTCGGTGGCAAGAGCGCTCGGCACAGGTTGCCAAAATCCAGGAGAATTTTTTCTCACATTTGGATGTCGGTGGCAAGAGTGCTCGGCATATGTTGTCGTTGTCCAGGAGAGCGATGCGTGGCGCGCTGAACGTTGACCATTGACCAGTCAAAGGTCTGTTGAGTTTTCAATATTTTCTATCGTTTTGCAGTAAATGGGCCGGGCCTTCACACTTTTAAGGGCCTTTTAGTCTCGGTTAATGTTCCCCTCTCTATAAAACTCCACCCCCTCTCATTTGCTCACTCTCTAGTTTCTTACTTAGGTGGTTTCTTTCTCTTACTGGAGCTTCAGTCGAGAATATTCTTCTTCCGGCAATCTTTTCCAACCGTCATTGTCAAATCAAGGTAATTTCATAATTAGTTTATTTTTAGAGAATGTCTAGCATTCCTTCGAGGTAGGAGACCTCCCCTACTCTCGCCCATGAGCCGACCTCGAGCCAAGTTCCTCCAAATGACAAAGGCAAGGACGTGGTAGGATCCTCTTCAGTCGTAGTGGAGACCATGGTTGACAGCCAGTAGAGGATGGGGGAGTTCAGCAGACTGCCAGGGGAGCTAACCAGGCTCCAGAGGGTTCGAGAGCTTCCGGACGAACAGGCCAAGCGCATTATGTACGGCATGGGGCGGAGCTTCGAGGAGAATGCCGCCAGAGAGACCTCGGAGGTCGACGAGATGATCTCCATACTTAATGAGGCGGATCTGGCATCGATTCGGGAATGTTTCCAGATCCCGAAAGAGTACGACCTGATGTTGCCTGGGCCCGGAGTGAGGGTCAATTCTCCAATGCTAGTGGACATGTGCTTCTGGCCCGTCGACGTCTTCATAGCTGATGCGCGGCTCCCTCTTCATCCCTTCGTCGTCGAAATATTGTGATGGTTTCGGATCAGCCCAGTCCAGTACATGCCGAACGTGTGGAGGTTGATCAACGGGTTCATCCTTCACTGCCAGGCGACGGGGCTCAAGCCGAAGTTAAGGGTGTTGCGGACTGTATACCGGGTTCATCAACAATAGAAGTCGGAGTTTAGGTTCTACCTGGCTCCGAGGCATGGCACCAAGCTTATTAGCTACCCTGATTCGATAAAGCATTGGAGGGACAAGTACTTCCTTGTCTGCAGTCGAGAGCCATGGGTCATCCCGATGACTTAAGTCGAAGAAGTCTCGAGGAGGGTGAAACAGAGCCCGATGCTCTGCCCTGATGAAGACGAGATGGTTCGGACGCTCCCTGATCGGCCGAAGTTCGATTGGAGGGACCTGACCGAGGAGGTTCTCTTCAGGGAGGGGTCTCAGCCTTATAAACCCTAGTATGCTTTTTATTTTTAGCCTCGCGTTCCCCTTCTTCTTTAGTCTGGCTTTACTTATGCCCCCCCCCCCCCCTTTTTGTTGCAGAAGCTATGGACTTCGAAGACATGCTGGCGCAGCGTAGGGTCTTGGGTAGCAAGGCCCTAAGGATGAGGAAAAGGGTGGTCTCCAAGGTATCCTCGCCGAGGGTGAGGAGTGTCGCCGCTGCCAGGAAGCAGGCGGCGGTGCAGGCCGCAGTTGTTCAGCGGCCACCGACCCCCGCAGTGACGTCAGCTTCGGCTGAGACTGAGGCCTTTCCCTTAGCAGCGGCCTTGGGTTTGGAGGCCCCGCCGTTGGCAGCCGAGGCCGAGGTGTTCCTGACTGAGGAGCATAAGAAGATTTTGTCCCAGACTGGCAAGTCTGCATGCTCCACGGGTTTCTTAAGGGCTCTTCGTCCTGCATGCAATCCGTTCGGCACCGCTACGCCGAAGGACAAGGCCGCCATGGACGTCGGTAGCATTGGTGATGACGCGCTCGAGATTGCACGAGTGGCGGTGTCGGTAAGTTTAGTATTGACTTATGGTTTTCACCTTTTATAAACTACTCTTTCCAAGTTTTTCATTGTGCTCCACCTTTCTTTTCGCAGATAACTTGCCACTTCTGTCATCTAATGGAGAAGATGACCGAACTAGAGAAAGATCTGAAGCAAGAGACCGACCAGGCTCGGGTAGAAAAGGTCGGATTGCCAAGGACCACCTCAAGCAGTTGAGGGTTGAAACTGAGGCGAAGGCTTCAAGGTTGGAGCATCTCGAGAATGTTGTGGCGAAGCTCGAGGCTGACAATGCTCTGCTGCCCCAACAAAAAGAGCTGGCAGCGAAGGACAAGGAGGACGTCGTTGCTGTCGCTAGGGTCGCTGCAGCTAAGGAGGCCAAGGCCGAAGCGAAGGGAAGGGTGAAAGGGTACCTTGCCGTCAAAATGGCGAAGGCTTATGCTCGCACAATCGAGCAGGTAAAGGAGGCCTACCCGAAGGTAGACTGTACCGAATGGCGCCTGTTCCCCGACCCTGTCCCTGGGTTCGACGATGCCTCCAAGTAGGAAGAAGAAGATGAAGAGGTTTAGGTGGTCGATGTAGGGGTCGACGAGGCAGAGGTAGAAGCCGATGCGAAGGCCACGCCCCTAGCGATCATCACCACCACACAAGGGTCGGAGCCCTCAGCAACTGGGGATCACTCTAAAGAGGTTCGCTCTTGACCTTGTTGTACTTCATACTTCTGTTTTGAATGTTATCAACTGTAGCCTAATTGCAGACTGGCCACCGCTTCTTGTACTTGTTGAATTTAATGAAAAGCTATTCTTCTCCACCCCCCCCCCCTTTTTTTGGCAAGTGTTGTGAGGCTTCGAAACTTTCGTGGGTTTGTTCTACTTCCAAGCTATCTCAGTAGCTTTATTTAGGCATAGTATTGTCATGTTGGTTCCTCAGACTTAAAAATTCACGCTTCCCTTTTTTTGTTCGACTTCTTGGGTTGGTGAAGCGCTACGTCTCCATTCTGAACTGGGCGTCGTCAAGTTGGGGCTAGCTGGGTCTCGAGAGTTACTCTATAGGGCAGAACGGGCTAGCTGGGTCTTGAGACTCAAATTTCTTCATCACTCTTTGTTCGAGGTGATATCCGAGAGAGAGGAAATGAAGAACGTGGTGCTCGAGAAAAATCTGGAGGCGGCACACCTTCGGAGGACTATCTTCGAGGCCTCTCGTGGGGGCTATTCAAGCCGAATGCCTCGCCTGAAGATCAATGTGAGGGACGACTCACTGAAGGAGCGGATCGTTGAGCTAGAGGCGGAGAACCTTCGTCTGCAGCGGCTTTCTGAGGAGAGTAACGTCAGAAGCACTTCCTGCCCTCGAGGTGTGTATGCCCAAGGAAGGTCGTTCCACGAGTTAGCGCTTCGTTCACTCCCGTCTTGAGACACCCTGGAGACACGCAAAGCAGAGTGGTCGGCTCGTCGAGCGGAGCTTCTGTCAGGGCAACTGTTAGGCTCCTAGGTGCTGACGATGCAACCCGGCTCGCCAGCTTGGAGACTTCTACGGAAATGAGGCAACAGCAACACAGCGCTCGCCGATCCCGCTTATCGCTTAATAGAAGCATCCTGTTCCCTAGGAGGGGCTAGGGCAGAATTTTATAATCTTGTAGTTTTCGTTTCATATGAGTCTTGCATCTCAAATCTTGATAAAATAATGAGTTTTTAGTCTGGAATTAGACTTTTACCTCAAATTTTGATGAAATGATATACCCCATTTCTCGAGCTTCTTATGAGAATTTGTGTTTCACTAATGTTTGCAAGAGTATCAATAGTTGTGCGAGCAATTCCGAGTGGTGAGCTACTTTCTACTTGCTCGTTCACAAGTAACAAAAGCGGCATCGAACCAAGCATTGAACTCTGAACTTGTTGTTAAGAGAGCATCAACAATTATGGGAGCAATTCCGAATGGTGAGCTACTTTGTACTTGCTTGTTCGCAAGTAGCTAAAGCGGCATCGAACCAAGTGTTGGACTCCGAACTTGTTGTTAAGAGAGTATCAATAGTTGTGGGAGTAATTCCGAATGGTGAGCTACTTTGTACTCGCTTGTTCGCAAGTAGCTAAAGCAGCATCTAACCAAGTGTTGGACTCCAAACTTGTTATTAAGAGAGTTTCAACAGTTGCATGAGCAATTCGGAATGGTGAGCTACTTAGTACTCACTCGTTTGTAAGTAGGTAAAGCGGCATCGAAACAAGTGTTAGACTCCGAATTTGTTCTTAAGAGAGTATCAACAGTTGTGGGAGCAATTCCGAATGGTGAGCTACTTTGTACTCGCTTGTTCGCAAGTAGCTAAAGCGACATCTAACCAAGTGTTGGACTATGAACTTATTATTAAGAGAGTTTCAACAGTTGTAGGAGCAATTCCGAATGGAGAGCTACTTAGTACTCACTCATTCGCAAGTAGCTAAAGCGACATCGAACCAAGTGTTGGACTCCGAACTTGTTGTTAAGAGAGTATCAACAGTTGTTGAAGCAATTCTAAATGGTGAGCTACTTTGTACTCGCTTGTTCGCAAGTATCTAAAGCGGCATCTAACCAAGTGTTGGACTCTGAACTTGTCGTTAAGAGAGTTCCAACAGTTGTAGAAGCAAATTTGAATGGTGAGCTACTTAGTACTCGCTCATTCACAAGTAGCTAAAGCAGCATCGAATCATGTGTTGGACTCCAAACTTGTGGTTTAATGAGTTTTTTTGTTTTTTGTAAGCCCCTCAGGTAGGACAACCAGAATACTTAGAATAGAGAATCCTAGGGGGTAGATCACTTTTATTGAAAACAACTAGGCGGCTGCTTCTAAGTTGCAAGCCATTATTACACTCAATAAAGAAAGGAAACAAGCTTCAAAATTTTTTAAGAAGAACACTCTAGGAGAAGTTGCTTGGAGAGGTGTTCAAACACCCTCTTGGTACTTCAACAAGCGCTCTACGTTCCATGTCCTCGGCACTCTCTTGCCCCCTGGGTCTTCAAGTTGATAAGCGCCTGGGCTGACAACTTTGGAGATCCTAAATGGTCCTTCCCAATTAGGTGTCAACTTGCCTTTCTTGCTTGGGAAAGAAATTGATAGCTTTCTAAGCACCAGATCTCCTTCTTTGAGATTAGTAGGACGGACTCTCTTGTTGTAGGATTGCTTGATCCTACTCCGATAGATTTCTTGCCGGATGGAGGATCTCTCACGGATCTCATCGATGAGGTCCAAGTTACCGCGAAGCTCATTCGCGTTTTGCTCTTCATTGTAGGCTATTAAGTGGGGAGAGGGTAGACCCACCTCCAGAAGGATAACGGCTTCGAAGCCATAAGTGAGGTTGAAGGGAGATTCTCCTATGGGGGTCCTCTTCGTAGTGCGATAGCTCCAAACCACATTGGGGAGCTGCTTTACCCATAACCCCTTAGCCGACCTGCTCAGTCTCTTTTTCAGGCCGAAGAAAATTTGCTGATTGGCATTCTCTGCCTGACCATTGGACTGTGGGTGGGAGACCGAGGAGAATCATTGCTAAATGCCCAGATCTGTGCAAAAAGTGCAGAAGGCCGCCCCCTTGAACTGGGTCCCATTGTCCGTTACCAAGATTTGAGGAATTCTGAATCTGCAGACAACAATTTTCCAAAAGAAATGCTGCACTCTATTCTTCGTGATCGTAACTAGGGGCTCTGCTTCGATCCATTCTGAGAAATAGTTGATCATCACAACAAGGAACTTCAGCTGGCCCGGCATTGGAGGGAACGGCCCGAGCAGGTCCATTCCCCACATTGCAAAAGGGGTTGGACTAGATAGAGAGGAGAGCTGAGCTTGCGGTAGGTGGTGAATTGTTGAGAATTTTTGGCAAGGGCCGCATTGACGATCGTGTTGTTCGGCATCGCAAAGGAGAGTAGGCCAGAAGTATCCATAATTCAATATTTTGCGGGCGAGGAACCTTGCTCCTAAATGAGCGCCACATATCCCTTCATATACTTCTTTAAAAGCATACTGGGCTTTGTCGGGGAAAAGACATCTCTAGTAGGTCTGCCGTCTAAGTGAAGGATCCCATCTCTGAGGAACTCAAGCAGAGGCCTCATCCAATTCTCCCCGAGTTGTAAGGGCAGCATCTCCATTGGCTCGGGGCGTTCTTCCTCGATGCTCGACCTCAGTACAACTTCTATTAAGAAAGTTTGTTCGAGCCCTTGGAGGGAAGAGAAAGCTAGCTTTGAAAGGGCGTCTGCCTGTGCATTCTCTTCTCAGGGAATTTGCTGGAGTTGTGCATCCTCAAAAAAGACCATCAGTTCCTTGACTTTGGCCAAGTACTTGGCCATGCGACTGTCTCGCGCTTTGTATTCTCCTGATACCTGGTTCACCAACAACTGCGAGTCGCTAAATATCTTGACATGTTTGGCCCTGGCCTTGCGAGCCATGCACAGGCCAGTTATAAGGGCTTCATACTCAGCCTCGTTGTTAGATGCCCAAAAGTTGATACGAAGCAAGTATTGGAGGATGAAATCATTTAGACCAGCTAGTATGACTCCTGCTCTACTCCTATCGGTGCACGAGGAGCCATCAACATAAACTGTCCAGAACGGGAGTTCCGCTATTGCTTTGCTGGCATCGGGAATTTTTCTCTCTACTATGAACTCCGCTAGGGCTTGAGCCTTGATAGCGGTTCGAGGTTGATAGTTGATATCATGCTGGCTCAGCTCGATGGACCACTTCATGAGGTGCCCCGAGGTTTCGGGCTTATAGAGGACTTGTTTGAGCGGTTGGTCGGTAAGAACGACCACTGAATAAGACTGGAAGTAGGAGCAGAGTTTTTGGGCTGCCATGCCCAAGGCATGGGCCATCTTCTCTAGCTTCGGATAACTGAGTTCATCGTCCCTGAAGACTTTACTCACGTAGTAGATAGGCTTCTGCATCTTGTCTTCTTCTCTTACTAAAACAACGCTGAGAATCTGCTCCGAAGCAGCGAGGTATATGTAGAGGACTTCCCCGGGTTTTGGCTTGCTCAAGAGTGGGGGGTTGACTAAGTAGGCCTTGAGCTGGTCAAATGACTCTTGTTGTTGTTGCCCCCACTCAAAGCCTTTAGCTCCCCTAATGGCCTTGAAGAATAGGAGGCATTTTTCTCCAGATTTGGAGAGAAAATGCCCTATCGCCGCAAGGCGCCCCGTGAGTCTCTGCACATCTTTAACACTGGAAGGGGAGCCATGTTGGGTATGGCCTGAATCTTCTCGAGGTTGGCCCCTATGCCTTTTGGCTGACCATAAACCACAGGAATTTTTTGGATGTGACACCAAACGCACACTTGTTCGGGTTCAGTATCATATCGTGTCTCCTCAACACATCAAAAGCTTCCTGGAGATCAGAGACATGATCCGACCTGCTGACGCTTTTCACCAACATGTCATCTATATAGACTGCCATGTTCTACCCAATTTTTTCCTTGAAGACCTTGTTAACAAGGTGTTGATAGGTGACACCGGTATTCTTAAGCCTGAAGGGCATGACTCAGTAGCAATATAGGCCCTGGTCAGTGATGAAAGAGGTATTCGGATGTCAGGAGGGAACATTCTTATATGATTGTACCTAGAGAACGCATCCATCAAGTTTAAGAGTCTGTGGCCCGAGGTTGCATCAATCATGGTGTCAATGCTCAGAAGTGGGAATGGATCTTTGGGGCAGGCTTTGTTTAGATCCGTGAAGTCAATGCAGATCCTCCAGCTCCCGTTGGCTTTCTTGACCATCACGACATTGGACAGCCATTCCGGATAGTTGACCTCCTGTATGAACTGAGCCCTAAGGAGTTTCTTAACCTCCTCCTTGATAGACTGCTGGCGCTCGGGGACGAACTTGCTTTTGCTTTTGCTAAACTTGCATTGCTTTTGCTCGAGCGACACTAAGGTGATGCATGAGGAGCTCCTCGGAGATTCCCGGCAAGTTAGTCGCAGTCCAAGAGAAGATGTCTCGATTTCCCCTTATACACTGGATAATGTCGGAGCGAACGGGAGGGGGAAGGACTTTGCTAATCTGGAATTTTCGGATCGGATCTCCTTCTGAGAAGGCCACCTCTTCCAGCTCATCGACCGGCTCCAATATAGGCAGGCTACTCCCTTGGGGGAGTTCAAGAGCTTCAAGAAAGAGGACCGGCCCTCCTACCGAGGTCATGTAGCATTTGCGAGCTACCTTCTGGCTCCCTCTGACTTCTCCCACGCCCGCTGTGGTGGGGAATTTCATCTTCATGTGGTAGGCCGAGGGTATGGCCTGGAAAGCAGCTAGGCTTGGTCGGCCCAGGATGACGTTGTAAGCGGCCTTCACATCTACCACCATGAAGACCATTGGCTCGGTTCGGGTGATTGGAGTTTTGCCAGCGGTTACATCGAGAGTTATGACACCCTCGATCGTCACTTTCACCCCTGTGAACTCATGGAGAGTGTAGCCGACGGGCTTGAGTCGATCCCTGGACAGCTTAAGACTCTGAAAGGCCTCGAGAAAGAGAATGTTGACCGAACTGCCGTTGTCAACTAGGACCCGACGTACGTCAGAATTGCCCATATGGAGGTTTATTACCAGTGCATCACAACGGACGCCCTCCATATCTCTATCTGAAAAAGTGACAGGGACCCCAAGGCCCTTGGGGGGAGGACGGTTCTGCACAGAATTCACTTTCCAGACGAAGGCTTTTCGAGAGGAGTTGGAATCTCCCCCCATTGGGCTTCCATGGATGAGATGCAGGACTGCCTCTGGTTCGAATTCCGGGGTCTCCGCATGCCTCTCAGGTCACTTATTAGCCCCCTGGGGGCAGAGGAGGATCTGCCCCCTATCCTTCCTTATGAACCTGGAGAGTTGCCCTCTCTGAATAAGGGCCTCGATCTCGTCTTTTAGAGCTCGATAGTCATTCGTGTCGTGGTCGTAGTCCCTGTGGAAGCGGCACCACTTGTCCCTATTCCTCTTCTTACCCAGACTGTTCATTTTCGGAGGTGGTGGGAGAATACCCTCTTTCCCAACCTCCATCAGGATGGCTGAGACACTCGTGTTGAGCGGAGTGAACTTCTTAAAGCGGGGAGGAGGGCGACGTTGGCCTCTGTTGTCTTTCTGGAGCTTCTTAGCTCCTTCTTCTTCAGCGCCCTTCCATTTGTTCCTGGAGGAAGATCCCTCAAGAGCGAGGCAGAAAAGGGCTTCTTCCACTCTGATGTATTTCTCACTCCTGAGTAGGAGTTCTGAGAAATCCCGAGGAGGCTTCTTGGCAAGGAATGCTCTGAGGTTGTCATTAGCGACATTGGATTGGAAAGCGGTAGAGGCCACAGACTGGTCCAAGGAGGAGATGGATCTGGCCTCCGCGGTGAAATGTTTGACATAGTCTCTTAGCCGCTCGCCCTTCCTTTGATGAAGCAATAACAAAGAGGTGCTCGTTTTTTCAGCTCGGCAGCTACTCACGAAGTGAGTCAGGAAAAGGCCTTCGAGCTAATCGAAGGAGAAGATGGAGGCTGGGGCTAGACGTGAGTACCATTCCCTTGCAGGCCCCTTCAGTGTGACCGGAAAAGTTCTGTAGAGAAGCGCATCCAACGCCTGGTGTATCATCATGAGAGTTTTACAACTCTCGATGTGGTCAGCGGGGTCGAACTCCCCGTTGTATGATTCAAAATGAGGAGGCTTGAAGTTATCTGGGACAGGTACCTCCATTATAGTCCCGAAGAATGGAGGCCTGCTAGGGCGGAAATTCCTCGCCCGTTGCTCTTCCTCTCTGTCCAGTCGGCCAAGGCGCCTCTCCATCTCGTGGAGACAGCGGTAGACTGAATCTTCCCTCTGGTCATACCTTGCTAAGGCCCGGGAATCGTCCTCGCACGGAAGGGGACTGGGAGTGCAACGATGATAGCTCAGGGCAAGTTGAGGACTGGGCGTACGACGCCTATGGTCTGGGGCAGGTTAAGGACTGGGCACCCGCTGACCGTGGTCGGAAGCAACATTGAGGGCCATCAGGACTGTCTCTTGAAATTGCTAGAACTCTGACCTCGTGATAGGGGCCTCCTGCTCTCGGTGGTCCCGAGGGGCGGGTCGGCCGACTGGAAAGCGGCTTCCCCTTTGAAGAAGTTAGGGCGACTCCCTTCGCCTCCTGGGAGAGTTGGACCTTCTTCGATCTGGCTTGCGGGGGGACCGGATCGTTGGACCCCTTTGATGTTCTCGGCTGGGTATCCCATCATGGATCTGCCTCTCATCTACGTGGGTCTGGAGATTTACCCCATACTGTCTGTTGGCGATGATGTTCGGAGATCCTTCGGTGTAGGGGGATTGTACCAGGCCATGGAGTCGGACGAGGGGTTGTGTATCGACACATGGTCGTAATGAGGAGGTTGCCTATGTCGACTTCAGCGGGAGGGTCCTACGAGAGCCTCTTGTGGTCCTTGAGGAGCCTGCTGGAGCTGAGGTTATTGAGGATGGGGCCGTCCAGGCTGCGGTTGCTGGACGGGTTGAGGGAGAGGCCGTCCAGGCTGCTGGACTTGTTGAGTGGGTTGAGAAGGAACCTCCTGGACTGGAGGAGGAGGAGAAGGAGCAGGAGTGGCACTGCGGATAGAGACCGTCGTCTTCCCCTTCTTGGGAGGCATGGCTTGAAACTAGTTTGGCTGATGAGATAGGACTGGATCGCTGTTTCTGCTTCCCACAGACGGTGCCAATCTGTTGCTGCTGATTTCGGGTGTGGGAGCAAACAGATGAATTTGTGGGTTTTTTTAGGAAAACAATAAAGCAAACCTGTTGACCTTCACCTACGTGTTGACTTGTTTCTTACCACTACCGTGAAACTGCACAAATAACAATACACCGGGATGGATCCCGGCGATGAACCCTCCGATGCTCTTGTCAGTAATCTCAAAGATTAAGAAAGAGTCTTAGGTAGAAAAAGATTGATTACCTTGTTACGGTGGGGGAGAGGGGTATTCATAGTCGCCTTAGGGACCCGTTTCGAGATAAGGATAAATCTCTACTTTCCGGTGTTTATGGATAAGCTGGGGAGTTTAAACTTGTTTCATGATAAGAAGTGGTTGAAACCGCCTTAGGGATAATCACGAATGTGAATTACTCTTTATCATTCTGAATTGGTTTGTAACGGATTGGTACCTGTATCCAATAGGACAGATCCATTTATGGGTTATTGGGCTTTGAAGAAGAGACCTAGTTTCCATTTCGGACTCGTTTGTAGGTGAAATTACCATTTTACCCCTGAAAGCTTTAAGATTCGTGCCCGATTTGAACGGTCCCGATTCAATCCTATTTTTAGCCATATCATGTGTGTGTGTGTGTGTGTGTGTGTGTGTGTGTATGCTTATGTATCGGTTAAAACTAAACAGGGAATCATTATATAAGAGTGGTATATTATTTGATTCAATCTTAGTATCAATATAGATCAAGATCCAATCGAAAAATTCAACAAAACCCCAAAAATTTACTTTTCAGCTGAACATTATCAGACCCAAAGATATACCCAGTTCAAATCATTAAAAACTTGATCTTTTTTATCCTAACCATCTCACAAATCGATTAAACACACACAACTAATTAATTCCATATGAATTCAAAATCCGTTGGAAACTTCACAAAACTCAAAAAGCCAAGTTTCGGATGTGTACAAACAGACCCGAAATTTAAAACTCTCTTTCCAACACTTCAAGACTTGATTTTTGATCTCAAAACTTCTTCTTGCAACTTGTTATACACAACTACAAACTAGTTATATTATTTTGTCAATGATTATATGCATCTACAACATGTAGTAGTCAAGTTTTTCCCATCAAAACATCAACACGGAATGTATACATACATACACAGTAAAGAATCCATCTTTATTCACTTTTATGCATTATAAGTCTTACAAACCCATTATATACCATCAGTTCAGCAAGAAGATGAAGGAAAATAACATACCCATGATTCCTACTAAGTTCTTAACATTCTTAAGTCATCTATATAGAGATTTTATTTATCAATTGCATAAGATTCATAAAAGTTCCACTTTTAATTATCCATCTATCAATATATTCATTATATCATCATACAATCATCTATCATGCATTCTACTAGACAAATCATCATATATAACATACATAGATCAACAAGAAATTAAACATATGTCACTCACCTCAAAGAAGATTCAACAAAAGGTAATAAAGAATAACAAAAGCTCCTCCTTTCGTAAAAATCCAAGATCTTCGCTTCGAAGCTCCAAAAAAATAAATAATAAAGTATACTTTTTTTTTGTGTGCAGAAGAGAGACAGCTGTAGCAGCCACTATATAGCCGAAATCTGGGTAATTAGGGTTTTGAGAATATTTTGTAAAATATTCCTTTAGAATATATCTTTACATATATAGATCCTTTATACTAGGTAACCAGATTAACCAATTTAGTTGAGTTTAAATAAAAATATCCTTCCCAGATCTGGGTGGCAACAGTTTCAAACCCAAAAAAATCAATTTTGTAATTTTTGTCTCCAAGTGGCAATTTTGCAAAAAGACCCTTCTTTTATAAATTAGCAAACTAAACCAATTCTATTAGAAAAAAAATTAAATTCTTTATCTCTGAGTTGGCCAGCCATCATGTTCAGCTCAGAAATCCAAAAATCTGGAGTTTTTACTTCAAGTGGTAATTTTGCATAAAAGCCCCTCTTTTTGAAATATTTGCAAACATGCCAAATAAATACCAAAAAATCCAGAAAATTCATAAATAATACATACTAATATATATTAGGTTTTTCCAAAATAATTTCTGATTTTGAGTTTCCCAAGAAAATATTTGCACGTATTTTTCACATGCAAAAAAATAAATTTCAAAAAAATGTTTATTAAATCACTAAAAATTACTTCAATTCATTTATTAATATCAAAAACATTATTTAAAATTCTAGGGTGTTACAATAATGAGTTGATACTGATGGTTACTTCCATATTAGGGTTTTTGAATATTAAAGTTGTATATTTACTTTCGCTGTGTAATTGTAAAACACAATGTGCAATGAAAAAAATTTAAATTCGTTGTAAATTTGTAAAAATTGAAGTAAAAGAACTTGTATTTGCAACGAATTGCCTATGTTTGGAATTCGGGGCATTACAGAGTGGGGTAAGCTACCTCTAGGTTGTGATGAGTAAAATTAAACTAAGAATATACACTATGAGAAGATGTGACGAGACGTGGGCAAATGTAAGTGGGGCGCTTCTCTTTAGTCTGACGGTGGATTCCTGGACTATAGCCTCAGTCAGATGGTGGATTCCTGGACTGTGGTTGCTTGCGGGGTGAGACGAGCCTCAATTAAATCCGAAACTACGAATGATCTGACGGTGGATTCCAGGATCATAAATAGTCGAATGGATGGGTGGCAGATCATCATTATATATGTATATACCAGGGCTAGAGCGGCACTTGCGGGATGTTCGCACAATGAGATTTTCGAATAGTCTGACGGTGGATTCCAGGACTGGAGTTCGTACTCGTGGAATGTCTAAACATTGTTTTTGTTACCGTATTAGAATGTTCATGACGAGGGATTAAACCCTATATTGAGGAGTACGAAAAGGGCTTGTCTCGGACCTATGTAGTATGGTATGCACAGAATCCGAACAAGTATGCAATAGTATCATCGTAGTGTAAATATCTGCATTAGGCATTAAGTCATATCATACACTGACAATACTAGGGTAGTCACTTTTTCTATTTGCATTCAAGTTTACTAAAGACAAAGAATCGCTGTATTATAGTATTGCGTCAGTTGTATGCAACTGACGTGCCCACAGTTTCCTAGTTGCAGGATTGGACCTGACATGGACTTGAAGTCACTATGATGAGTTGATACTGATGATTACTTCCAGATTAGAGTTGTTGAATGTAAAGTTGTATATTTACTTCCGCTGTGTAATTGTAACGGACAATGTGCAATGAAAAAAAATTAAATTCCTTGTAAATTTGTACGAACTGATGTAAAAGATCATGTATTTGCTACGAATTGCCGGTGTTTAGAATTCGGGGCATTACAGAGTGGTATCAGAGTCAACTTCAATAAGTAGTACAAAATTATAAGAAAAACACAATTAGGGTGGACATTAGAGTGTGAGTGTCAGTTTGGAGTCATGAATGTTATAGTTATTGAACTTGCATTGATGATACCCCCCTCGTATACATTGATGTGAGATTGTATGCGAGCATGTTTTCCCTTGGTATCACGAGTGTTATGGTTGGTTTAAATCTACATTCATGAAACCTTATACATAAACTAACTTTTCTCTTTAATTTTCTTCGTGGATTTTCCTCGTATTACTTTTCATCTTTAACGTTTAATTTTTTTCAAAGAATTATTTTTTTATACTATTAATTCACTTGGATATTTATTATTCTATCTATTTTCCTTAGTCTTATTCATTTAAGTTTGACTTACTCATTTTTCTTTCTTGATGTTTTATCCTCCTTACTTTTATACGTTTTTAGGTTACTTATTTATTTTTGCTATTAATTTTAAGTATTATATTAAGTTTTGAATTACTACTTATTAAATTATTATTAAGACTATCATTTTCCTTTGTTATTATTTCTATTAGATTTTGAATTTTTATTTTTGTATATTTACATTCACTTTACAAATACCTTGATTTCAAGATATTATATTTTTCCATTATTTTATGTTGTCTTATTTATTTCAGTATATTTTAACATGATTGTAATATTTTTACTTATATAAATGTAATATACCTCTACACGGTAAGATTCTCTTTTATTACTATTTTGCAATACTTATTATTTTATACCTTTTTTTATAATTACTTTCCACTATTAATAGCTACTTATTAATTTTGTAGCTTTACACTTCTCTAATATAATACATACACTCACTATTTATATTTTATCTTTATTTCAAATTTTATTGTCTTTACATTCTTGGATACTACATATACTTTCCACTGACTTCCATATATATCATATATTTCAACATACTTACTATATATATCATTTTACACTTATCCAATTACTACATTACTATATATATATATATATATTGTTCTCATTTGTATTTTCAGCTCATGCATATACTTTATACTATTTTTTCTTTAATGTTATAAATCCTTTTCTTTACTACTAATTTTATATATATTCGATATTTAAAAACTATACTTCTATTTTTTATTTCATCGTTGTAATTTTCTACTTCATTTCCTCCTCTTACTATCCTAACTTTTACATCTATTTTTATATCACTAATTTCAATACTTAACAACAAACTGAATTAAGCATTCAATATCCAAGTACATATGGAAGATTACATCATTCCATTCACCGTTTTGGTGCAACCTGATGTCGAGAGGGCAAATCTGCAACTAGACATCAATGAAGGCAAACTGTAACTGGATGTCGGGGAGACAAAACCTGCAACCGGATATCGTGGAAGCAAATCTGCAATTTGATGTCAAGGAGGCAAGCCTGCAGTTGGACACCAACGAGGCAAGATTTTTCTACTTTAATAACCCCCACTTATATTTCTATATTTATTTGCTTACCACTATTCCATTTTTGTACTAGTTTATAATATTTTATAATGTTTTACAACTTAGCTTACTCTGCTTCAACTTTTTTATTTACAATACAGATATACTTATATACGCATTAATTAATTACCTTACTATTTATATTTGCTTCTACATCTATCATATATGTGTTATTATTATTTAATTTATTTTTTAATCTATATTACTAGTTACTATTAATTATTTTATTACTTTGTATTTTTTATACAATTCGATTTTTATATTTTATTGCTAACCTATCTTCAATATGTTTGCTACTCGTACAATATGATTCTTATTATTTAAACTTTCGTTTACTATCTACATTTTATTTCTCTCCCTATTAATATAATATATTATTTCAATTATATATTTCTACGTTTACTATTATCTTATTTTGTTTCTCCAATTACTTATAACTTTCATGTTATAGTATTATTGTTTCGTTAAATAGTTTTTACACGTATTTACGTATAAAATATTATATGTTGATTTTTGTGCTGTACCTGACAACTTATAAATATTTGATATATACTAATAATTATTCTATAAAATTATTATGTAAATCTTACAAATAAAAATTTTATGATACTATTTTAAAAACATCCTTATAATTTTTACTATTATACTTATATTAGATTGTTTATACTTCTGTTAACAAAAATTTAACACTCATGTATTTTCATAATTTTATCCAACAGCATTCTCTTAAATTGCTAATTCGATTTTTATCTCGTAATATATAGTACTAGTTCAGTTTGCGATTTTAATCATTCTACCACTAACGACTTTTAAATTGTTATGATTTTCTCAACTATTTATCAGATTGTTTTATATTTCAATATTTTTAATTTGTAATCATATTGTTCTCTTTATTATCGTTAGTTTTTAGTTACCTAATATTTATTTGTGCTCTTAATCAATATTCAAAATTTTCTACTGTATTATAATTTGTCTTAGTTTTTAATTACCTAATATTTATTTGTGCTCTTAGTCAATATTCAAAATTTTCTACTGCATTATAATTTGTCTATAATATTTCAAAGATTTTATTCTTTGCACTTACATTTCTTTTCCTTCCTATTTATTTCCATACTTCTATTTTTGTTTTACTTTTTCTCATACTACTTCTTACTTTTATTTTTTATTTTTATTTTACTATACTTGTTTTTAAAGCGTCTATATATTACTATGATTTACTTATTCCTCTTCAACTACTTTGTTTTTCAAATTGTCTAACAATTGATGACTTAATTTATGTTTTCCTTTTTCTATGGTATCTAATACTTTATTATTTTGTATGAACATTTCCTTCAATCTATATTATTTTTCATGGTCACGACCCTTTTCTGTTTTTTATTTTTCTATTACTTTCGTGTTTTGTTCTTTTTCGCTTTGATACTCATAGTTCCTTATTTAATTTTGCTTTATTTTTCACATTACATATTTTTATACTATATTTACTTTCTTAATTTTTGCAGTTGTTCTATATACAATAATAATTTTTCTTGGTTTGTACATGATACAACTTTTACCCAAGCAAGTTCTGACAAAACTGCTCTAAGGGGGGAGACTGTAACACCCTGCAAAATTGAGTTATGATAATTTTGCCCACGTGTGTTACGCACATGTATTTTGTACAGTTACGAGTAATATCCGTAACATATAATATTATAAATGTCCTACATATTTCTGCATTTTAATTATTTATACATTTTCCGTCTTCTCAAAATTCATTTTTATCCTATTTTGAGCCAACTTAAATATTAATTTTAATCTTCGTGTTTTAACGTGTATTGCACGTGTTTTTAATACACGTGTCAATTACGTATATTCTATCGTTACGTGTAATATTATAAAATTTCTACGTGTTGCAATTATTTATTTTTATAACTTGATCGAATCCATTTTATAAATTGAAATTCATTTTTCTCATATTTTGAAACAAGTATATTTTTATATACGTGCGATGCACGTGTTTTCAATGGACGTGTTGGTTACATTGTTGAATACATAAAATTAATTAAATGTATTTTCGTATGTTGTATTTCGATTATTTATAAATATTTTCCCGTTGATCAAAAGTACATCGTATTTGAATATTTATTTTTACGTGAAATGCACGTGTTAGCAGTGTACGTGTTGGTTGTATTCTCTTTCAAAATAAAACTTATGAAGTGTGTCTATGTTTTTATTTTTATGTGTGCATGAAAATTCTAACTTTAATTAATTTAAACTAGTTCTATTAAATACATATTACATATTATAACATATGCTTTTAATTTAAATTAAAACTATTAATAAATTGTGTGCACACGTAGCACACACATGCATGTACTTTCTCGTTTTTTTGGTTGCTGGCTGGCCATGAGTGAGTGGGGGTGTGAGTAGGGGTTAATGGGTAGTTAATTGTAGTTAGTGGGTAATTAATTAAATCCCCATAAATTAATTAATCCTATAAAACACCCCCATCCTACTTCTAATTAACAAAAATAAACAAAAATCAAAAAATATACCATTCTACCTTGCTGCCGAAGTGGTAGCTGTTGTGCTGGGATTTTTTTCTCTTGGGCACAGATTTCGAGGAAGCTTGGGGGCCTTCTTTAGGAGTTCATATTTGCTAGGAATTCTACATTTAAGGTGGGTGCTTCTTTTACTTTCTAATTGTTCGTAGAATGCATGCCTAGATAAATTGTGCTTGAAATGAAAAATTGGTATGAGTTCTTTAGTTTCAAAGTCTTTTATATAATGCATGTTGTATTGACATCTAGAGTATTGGTAGTGGATAAATGTGAGAAATTAATGCATACTAGTTAAAAATTACAATATAAAATTGTCATGTAGTCAACTACAATTCTTTTTTTGATGAATCGGATAGGGTCTTACGACCCCAGCCATCAGAATCACAATAAATTAAAGCAATAAACAGTTAATTTTACAAGCCGTAAAATGGACAAAACACACATAGAATACATCAACAAAAGGTACAAACAAAAACACTAGAGTGCGGAAAAAAGAAAGGAAGCTACTCGACACTGAATCAGCTCCATTCCAGCACGAAGAAACCAACCGATCAGGGCACACATCGAGGATACAGGAGCCCCATAGCCTCAAAGTATGAAGAGATGCACCCAACAATCCCCCACGCCACTGGCAGCAGTGCTGCACCAGAGAGTCACTAAAGACGGAAAAACAATCCAACTCGGCCAGGCACAAACCGAAGGGCAGGAACCTGAGAAGAAAGCACAACGCAGGAAACGAAAATAATCGAAAAACACTAACAGATAGAGAGTAAACTACAATTCTTAATAGAGTGTTTTGTAGTGATGTCATGCGTATTGTAGTATACCATTATTAGATCATGTATATAAATTATATGTGTATATAAAGTTAACTTATGTTTAAAATTTCTGTAAAAATTGGGGTATATTATAATTCAATGGGGAAGTGAGATTTTTCCTTAAACTCAGAAAAATTGCTAAAAGAAAAATTTATTCATGTTAGTTGTTACAAAAAGTAGCCTTGTTGATTAATAAAAGCATATGTGTTGACGGAAACTTCTTGCAAGTGTACAAAATCGCACAAGTAGTATAGATAAATGAAAAGAGTGTTGAACCCACAAGGACTAATTATTTTATTGAGTACCAAAATTGACTAGATCAACTACTATTTGGAAGATCGAAAAGATGACAAAAAATAGCAACTAAATTAAATTAATCTAAATTAAAGAAATAAACTAATTAAAAGGAACGGAATCAGAAATTTGGTTGTTTGTTAATAGCAAAATTTATTCTAGGGCTTCTGATTTCACTTAATTAATCCCACACAATTCATAATTACATGTGAATAAAAATATTATTTTTCCAAGTTGTAGATCAAAATCCCCAAATTATTCAATATTCTCTCTCATGCAATATCAAAAACATTCTCAACTAATTATTTTTCATAGTTCATGCACAAATTACTAATTGAAAATTCATTAAGATCTATAAAGTTCTTAACGGTCACATTAACAGCGGTTCGCTCTTGTAACGGTGTTTAATTTTATTAATTCGAAATCACAAATTACCAGTTCAGTCTCTCCATGATTTAATAGATCATACAAAAGTCGGCCAAACCATTGTAAGCATTAAGAAAAAAAATCAAACACACAACCATGAAAAAATAGAAAAATAATATGGAATTAAAATTGTGTTCTCAAAACTAGGCTGAATCAAAGTGCTAGAAAAATAAAATTACTTCATAATAAATTTGCAACCAACAAACATATTCTTTGATTGCATAATAAAAATTGGAGAAGAAAAAAAAAAGAAATCGATTTCACAAAAAAATCCATGCCTCGTAAACCGTGCCGCACACCACACCTTCTTCTTTGTTTTCACACACATAGCCGCCTGCTTCTCTTCTACTGCTTCTCGATTTATGTTCCTTCTCTTCTCTCTCCTCTCTTTTCCCTCTCTGGTTCCAGCCGCCAACCTACCAACGCCCATTTTTTTCTTTCTTTTCTTCTGGTCCCTAGTCACAACTCACGCCGCCACCAACACACCCCCTTCACGCCTTCACATGCTGCAATTATATAGGCATAGGAAAAGTAATATTAGGGTTAGGTTCTTTGGTTAGTTAATTAGGATAATTAATTAATTAAATAATTAATATGATGACTATATATTTAAATAATTAATTAATTTAAATCCTAAAGATTAAGATTAAGATTAATAGATTAGGTGTTGCTTTATTTAATTTAATTTTTATTTATTCCAAAATTTCATTGCACCCCCTAGTTGATCATAATATTTTTATTAATTCTTCAAATAGCCAATTTGTAAAAACATGTATTTGAGTGCTCAAATTTTCTAAAAATCTTCACATAAAATAAATTTGAATTTTAAAATCTTTATCCTTGTTTCTTCTTTGATTTTTTCCAAAATGCATTTTTTTTTGTACTTAAAAATCTCATTCCTACAAAATCAATCAAATAAATAAAAAGTAGGTAGAAATAAGATAAATTTGAAAGAAATAAACGAGAACTTGCAATTTTGATGCATTAAAGCACAAAAGTAGTCACTTTCCTACACATCTCTCTAAGTAGTCACTTTCCTTTTGACACGAATGCAAACATTTATGATGAATTCACTCAATTACTCAATAAGTCACAAACTTAGAGTGCTTTTGCATACTCATATTTCAAGTTGTCATTTTACGTTAAAGTAAACATTTGTGATGAATACCCCTAGTTACTAAGCAGCCCAAAATTTGGAGTAGATAGAACTTTAACATTTAATTATTTGTTCATTATCACTCTATTTACTTAAACTCTTCTTAGGAATAGATCAAAGGGGATAATCACAAGAAAAGGCATTACATTTTTCTTTTATGTATAATCACATAACTCTCACAATTGTAAGAAATTTTGAAATTCAATAATCCTAAAGTAAATAAGTATGCTTAATCTTGCTTTATAAGATATTGTCTATCCGAAAAAAATTATTTTAATGCTTTAGCACAATAAAGAACTCAAAAGTGTAATGGTAAAGCCTAATTACAAGACTTTGTTTTGTTTCTCTTTTCAAATATATATAAAATATAAAAAAAAATTGTACCCCTTCTCCCAAACTTGAATATCACATTGTCCTCAATGGATAAAGAGATATAAACAAAAATAAGGAGGAAAGTTCAGAATTGCTCCCCTGATTTGTGTTAAAATTTCTAAATGAGCGATGTTTATTTTTTCAGTGATATCTGGAGCTGTAGATGTCTAAATTACCTAATTCTTTTTGTTCTGGAAAGCTAAGACAATTTCCTTTGATCAGTATTTTATACACTTTTCCAAATTCGAACTGTATCCTAGTCAAAAATAGCCATCAATGTCGGTCCAGAAAACAGCTCTGCCCGGCGACTTCCAAACTTATGCAATCCTATAAAATAAAATAAAAAATTAAAATTAAAGTAAACTAAAATGAAAAACAAAATCTAATGCAATAAAAAGAAAACATGGGTTGCCTCCCAAGAAGTGCTAAGTTTTAAGTCTTCAGCCAGACATTGTAGCTGAGATGGTTATATAACGCCAAGATCCAACAACATAAAAACATCTTTTCTAATAACTTTCTTCATGTTTGGATTAAGTTTTCTTTGAGCATATCCTAAGATAGATGGCAGTGGTTAAAGCTTGAGTTTAAGTCGTTTCTTTCTTGATGATGGCATTCTTGATATTCCCACCTCCTTGAATGTCAGCTGAGAAGAAAAATTAATAGATGGTGCAACTTGAACGTATTCCAAAATATTTTCTTTCTTAGATTCAAGAGTTGCTGAATTTGTTGGACACTTTAATTGGTAATTTCTCAACTTCCGCTCTATGTGTCTCTTCCATAGTTAGATTAGTTTTACAAACTTGAAAACATGAGTGAGCTTCAGCAGTAACCTCCATGCATTTAAAAACATCAAACATTACTTGCTTATCCTCAACCCTCAAAATTAGTTTTCCTTATTGAACATCAATCAAAGCTCTCCCCGTAGCTATAAAGGGTTTCCCCAAAATCAAAGGGATTTTGTTCATCTTCCTCCATGTCAAGCACAATAAAATCAGCGAAAAATATGAACTTGTGTACTTCCACCAAAACATCCTCTATTATTCCTCTTGGGTATTTGATAGATCTATCCGTCAATTGTAAAGAAATTGTAGTAGGCTTTACTTCTCCAATACCAAGTTTCCTGAAAACAGAATAGAGCATAAGATTAATACTTGCTCCTAAATCACATAACACTTTATGAAAAGAAGAATTTTCAATAGTGCAAGAAATTGTAAAACTCTCTGGATCTTTAAGTTTAGGAGGCTACTTCTTTTGTAAAATTGCACTACTTTCTTCTGTTAGCATCACCATCTCATGCTCTTCCAGCTTCCTCTTGTTTGATATCCTTCAAAAATTTAGCATATTTAGGCATTTGTTCTAAAGCTTTAATAAGAGGAATATTAATATGCAATTGCTTAAAAATATTCAAAAATTTTGAAAACTGATTATCGAGCTTGTTCTTTTTAAGTCTTTGTGGAAAAGAAATAGGTGGATCATAAGGAGAATTATGATAAGTGTCAGAATTAAACTCCCCTGAAATTGTTTGTCTTTGAACTCCTTTATCCTGCTTAGAATGGTGATTGGCCACCTGCTGCATTTATTCCTTCACAATTGGTTCATACTCATCTTGCTTTTCAACCACATTTTATTCGGCAATTTGTGTTTGTGGCTACTCAATTGTTCTCCCGCTTCTTAGTGTTATTGCTTTGACATGCTCCGTGGGGTTTATTACGGTGTTACTGGGTAAGGTTCCTGTTGTTCTCTCTGTAAGAATATTTGAAAGCTGACCAATCTAAGCCTCAAGGTTGTGAATTGAAGCCGTATTATTTTATATCACCAAATCTATCTTCTGCATGTACTGCATGAACATCTCTTCAAGTGTCGGCTTCTTTTCTTATAGTGAAAATTTTTTAGCTGGTCTAATTGCTTCCTGATTGTTGTTCCAAGAAAAAATGCGGGTGTTTCTCCATCCTTGATGATACGTATTCTAATATGGATTGTTTTGATGTTGGAAATTTGACACGTAATTTGCTTGATTGAAATTTGATTGAGCAAAAGGGTTTTCCACTTGGCAATCAATACTTGGGTGATTTCCTGCACAATGATTACAAATAATATTAGTTTGAATACAATTAACATTTATATTACTTAATTATTTAGATAAAATATCAATTTGTGCAGTCAATGTGGCAATAGGATTAAGCTCAAAAACTCCAGCCACTTTTCTTGGCATTGCTCTTTCTGAAGACCATTGGTAATTGTTGAATGCCATCGTGATACACTTCTATGTCCTAAAATATAGCTATTAAATAACAGAAAAACTAAAAAAAAAATTAAATAGAAAATAAATAGCAAAGTCCAAATTAGTAACAATCTAGCAATTAACAATATCAATAAAAGAATAATTAGTTTCAAGCAAAGGTGCCAAAAACTTGATGGGAATTTATTTGCAAGGTACAAAATTGCAACAAGTAGTATAGATAAGTGAAAAGAGTGTCGAACCCACAAGAACTAATTATTTTATTGAGTACCAAAATTGACTAGATCAACTACTATTTGGAAGATCGAAAAGATGATAAAAAAAAATAGCAACTAAATTAAATTAATCTAAATGAAAGAAATAAACTAATTAAAAAGAACTTAACCAAAAATTTGGTTGTTTTTTAATAGCAAAATTAATTCTAGAGCTTTTGATTTCACCTAATTAATCACACACAATTCATAATTTCATGTGAATAAAAATATTATTTTTCCAAGTTGTAGACCAAAATCTCCAAATTATTCAATATTCTCTCTCATGCAATATCAAAAATATTGTCAACTAATTTTTTATCATAGTTCATGCACAAATTACTAATTGAAAATTCAATAAGATCTATGAATTTCTTAACGGTCACATTAACAGCGGTTCGCTCTTATAACGGTATTTAATTTTATTAATTCGAAATCAAAAATTACCAGTTCGGTCTCTCCATGACCTAATAGATCACACAAAAGTTGGTCAAATAATTGTAAGCATTAAGAACAAAAATCAAACACACAACCAGGAAAAAATAGAAAAATAATATGGAATTAAAATAGTGTTCTCAAAACTAGGCTATATCAAAGTCCTAGAAAAGTAAAATTAGTTTATAATAAATTTGCAACTAACAAACAAGTTCTTTGATTGCATAATAAAAATTAGAGGAGAAAAGAAAGAACTCATTTTTTGCAGAAAATCCACGCCTTGTAAACCGTGCTGCACACCCCACCTTCTCTATTTTCGCACACGTAGCCACCTGCTTCTCTTCTGTTGCTTCTCAATTTCTGTTCCTTCTCTTCTCTTTCCTCTCTCTTTTCTCTCTCTCTCTCTGGTTCCAGCCGCCAACCCACCAATGCCCTTTTTTTTCTTTCTTTTCTTCTGGTCCCTAGTCATGACTCACGCCGCCACCAACACACCCCTTCACGCCTTCACATGTTGCAATTATATAGGCATAGGAAAAGTAATATTAGGGTTAGGTTCTTTGGTTAGTTAATTAGAATAATTAATTAATTAAACAATTAATATGATAACTATATATTTAAATAATTAATTAATTTAAATCCTAAAGATTAAGATTAAGATTAATAGATTAGGTGTTGCTTTATTTAATTTAATTTTTTTATTTTATTCCAAAATTTCATTGCACCCCCTAGTTGATCATAATATTTTTATTAATTCTTCAAATAACCAATTCGTAAACACATGTATTTGAGTACTCAAATTTTCTAGAAATCTTCACATAAAATAAATTTGAATTTTAAAATCTTTATCCGTGTTTCTTCTTTGATTTTTACCAAAATGCATATCTTTTGCACTTAAAAATCTCATTCCTACAAAATCAATTAGATAAATAAAAAATAAGTAGAAATAAGATAAATTTGAAAGAAATTAACGAGAACTTACAATTTTTATGCATTAAAGCGTACTAAAAATTATATAGAAATTTCACTCATCATGTGTATAAAGGTTCTTAAAATTATTATTTAAATCATTTGTGTAGAACTTCACTCTAATATAGAAAAAACCAATGAGAAATCATTTCTGGAAATCTAGGAGTGTATTTTATGAGCAAATATTTTGAGAGAAAATGATAGAAATCAAAATAAATGAATGATTTAAAAATAGGGGAAAACAAAAGGTTGGGTTAAAAGATTGTGAACACATATGAAATCAAATAGAGCATTGGACTTACTGGCTAGCGCACGTGGCGCTGGGCTCTATGTTGTGGGTGTTTGGTTGTGGGTTCAAGTCTTGGGAGGCTCTGTTCTTCTCCAAAAATTCGATTTTTTATAAATTTACAGTAGGAGCAGTATACAAACAACTGAAGGGGTTTCTCTTCACCAACATGAGTTGGCCTGATGGTCGGGTTTGCGGTTGGGTTGCTGCTGATCTCGGGTACGAGTCCGACCACACACAGTATATGTTTTATTCTGTTTTAAAGGGCTTTCAAGTCTTAAAATTTGGGGGGGAAATGTAGAAACATTATAAAATATTATTAGGGCCTTTAAGAAATAATTTCACACTATTCTAAGATATATTTTTGGAATTAAAGGTCATATTCATATTAAATAGTGTATTAGATGAGTTTTAGAATTCAAATTCAAAGGGAATTGTACATGATTAAAAATATTTAAGAGTTGGTTGTAGAATACAAATTTAGAACTATTTTAGTGAAAAAATTACAAGGATATTAATCCACTGAATTAAGGAAATGGTTGAGATGGTTTATAATAAAATCAAAGCATAATTATGACATGGAAATGAGGAATTTCTAGTGATTAATCTTAAAGAATTTTTGTATTAAAAAATATACTTGAAGTATAGAAAAGCATGAAAAAAGATTTTATTAATTGAAAAAGCGTTGAATATTATTAAAGTGAATAGTTTTGTTGTTAACCGAGAAATTGTCTACAAGAACTTGATTTGATGAATTGTTATTGAATGTTGCAACAAGAGGTTGAATACTTCATGATTTATAAACATAAAGAAAGTGGATAAAGAAGAAATTATAGATAATGAATGAAATGGTTATGTTGAGCTTAGATGTAACCTAAGTGATCTCTATATTGAGATGGTTGTTGGAATCTAGAGGCTGAGCGAGACCCGTAGTGACCGGCAATTTGCGAATAAAGAAATTTAAAAAATAGCCAGTGTAGGCTAATGTTCTCGTGTGTTGATTAAGTCTGGTAGGGTAAGCTAGCTCTAAGTTGTGATTAAACCAAAAGATAGGCAATAGGAGAAGATGTGATGAGACCTAGGCAAACGTAAGTAGGGCGCTTCTATATAGCTGACGGTGGATTCCTAGACTATAGACCCAGTCAGACGGTGGATTCCTGGACTGTGGTTGTTTGCGGGGTAAGACGAGCTTCAATTAAATTTGGGACTGCGGTGGATTTGACGGTGGATTCTAGGATCATGAATAGCCCGGCGGATGGGAGGCAGATCACCATTATATATGTATATACCGGGGCTAGAGTGGCACTTGTGGGATGTTCGCATGACGAGGATTTCCGTATTGTTTGACGGTGGATTCCAGGACTAGAGTCCATACTCGTGGAATGTCTAAACCTTATTTTTGTTACCGTAGTAGAATTTTCATAACGAGAGATTAAACTCTATATTGAGAAGTACAATAAGGGCTTTCCCTCGGACCTATGTAGTATGGAATGCATAGAATCTGAACAAGTATGCATTAGTGTCATCGTAGTATAAATATCTGCATTAGGCATTGGTTCATATCATACACTGACACTAATAGGGTAGTCACTTTTTCTATTTGCATTCAAGTTTTTGTTTGCTAAAGTTAAAGAATCGGTGTATTATAGCATTGCGTCAGTGGTATGCAACTGACGTGCCCACAGTTTTCTAATTGCAGGATTGGACCTGGCATGGACTTGAAGTCACTATGATGAGTTGATACTGATGATTACTTCCAGATTGTAGTTGTTGAATGTTAAAGTTGTATATTTACTTTCGCTGTGTAATTGTAACAGACAATGTGTAATGAAAATTTTTTTAATTCCTTATAAATTTGTGCGAATTGAAGTAAAAGATCGTGTATTTGCTAAGAATTTCTTGTGTTTGGAATTCGAGGCATTACACGGTCGGGCTAGAGTTTGAGATGAGGAAGACGATCAAGGGACAGGCGATCGACTTGATATTTGCAGCAAGGGTTTGTGTTTGTCCCTGTTGCGGCTACGCAGGGGGAGGACGATGACTCAAGGGGAGTGGCATCGCATGGGTAGGTCAACGATGCAAAGATTGGATTTGGAGCGGGGATTGATTTGGTTATTTGGAATCCAGATTTTGGTGAGGATTGATTTTGGATTTGAGAAGAGTTTGCGGAATATAGTTTGTTATTACCTCAGTGGCATCAATTTTATTTTATATGAGTGACACTTTTATAAATAAATGTCATAAATAAATTTAAACTTTGAGGGTATTATGGACAACAATTGAGTAAATGGATGATTAATATAACTCTTACTTAAAAGTAAGTGGTTGAGATTAGAGCAATCTAAGTTAATTTGTCTATTAATTGAGTTGGTTTGTCTACAAACAATACAACTCTAACTCCCCAATTATAGTATTTGAGATTAAAGATGCTGTTATTTTTATTGTTATTTGTTAATAAAAATTTTAAAATATAGTACAACTTTAAGCTTTTAGTATCATGGCGCCAAAAAAAAATTTCCTTTTATAAAAGTGTTCTTACCAAAAGACGAGTACTCTTTTCATCTCTCTAAGTGCCTCCTCCCCTTGTTTGTGCTATTTTTTTATATTTCACTATAAGAGTCCCTTTCCGTTATGCACTAGACCTTCGTGTGCACTCATGTACACGAGGATTTTCCACCTTCGTATTGACGATCCGAACCGTTCACATTGATCTACACATCTAAATTAGTCTAAATATGTAAAATCAAATCATTTGAAATTCATTTGCTCGTCCATTGAAGTGTTACAAAATTGTATAGCTGAAAATTGTTGTTTTTTATAGTCACATGATGGACGGGCAAATGAATTTCAAATAATTTGATTTTGCATATTTAGACTAATTTAGATGTGTAGATTAATGTGAACGGTTCAGATTGTCAATACGAAGGAGGGAAGGTCGAGTGCACACGGAGGCCTAGTGCACAACGGAAGGAACTCTTCACTATAATGTTTCAGTTAAACTTATATCTGTTGATAATTCTTCTTAATTATAATTGATAACACTGGTAATGGATTCTATGTCCTTCCTCATCAATAATATTTAGTTCTTAGAAGAGGGGGAAAAAAAGAACAATGCTCTTTTTTACATATTCTCCCTTATTTCTGTTTGGAGAATACACCATTTTTACAGTTCTTTCGATCATATACTTATTTCAGACTAAGAAAGAAAATTTCAATCCAGGAAATCCTATTGAGAAACGCTTTGAAGCTTCTTCTTTAGCTACAGTGAGATTTTTGTTTTGCTGCAAAAGAAGAAGGTTTTATGATGTCATAAGCCAAGGGAGTTTTTGGTTGCTTAGTGCAGATGATGGAATTACTACTGAAAGGAGATGCTGCCTATTGCTGCTTATTTGTAACAACCTTAATTTTTGACGAATACATCTTGTATACGAACTAGATTCTACTAGCTATAAAATTATATTTTTGGTTAAAGAAATTATTTTCTTGCTAATAACCTACAATTATGCATATGAAAGTGTATATAAACATATATACATACATGTACATGTTTTGAGTTGGATTTGTGAAGCCCAAATGAAACAAAACAACAAGGCAACACTTGAACAAAATCCAAATGGGTCAAGCCCAACCCTTGGCCGGCCTATGCATGAAAGGGAGGGGGGGAAATGAGGTTAGGGTTAAGGTTTCTTGATATGTGGCATAAGAGACATCATGATAACTCCCAAGACCACATCACATCACCTCTTCTCTACCCCAACCAAATGCATGATGTGATGCTCTCTTCTCTTCCCCATGCCCATGAAATCCGGCCACCCCCCTTGACTCCCACTCTTCTCATTTTGTTTTAAAACCCCATCCCTTCTACCATTCTCTCTTACAACTCTTACTCTTTCCTAAGCCTCCAAACTTCATTCTCTACACCCTACTACTGAAATTTGGAATGAGCAGAAGAAGAACAAGCCAAGGAGAAGAAGAACAAGGAATGAAAGCAAGGAGAAAGAAACAAGGAGTTCCATAGGAGTCAAGAAGGACCTATAAGCAAAAGAACAAGCTACAAGCTAAGGTGGGTGTTTCCAATATCTTGTTTTATTTTTGGATGTTTGAATGGTTTTTGATGACTGAAAAAGTGACATGCATGCCCTAGGAATGAACTTAAACAACTCGTTTTGTGCTAAGTAGACCAAACCAGAAAATCTTGTTAAAAGACTGAATTTTTGTTGTCAGTCCGTAGTTCATTGCATGAACACCACTTGGAATTTTGATCTAAAACTTTTCGAGGATAATCATATAGGTGTCGTACACCTTCAGTAATTTTGTTGGATTTTTATGATTTTTTCTGCTATTAAAATAAATTACGAACTTGCATGCTGGTCAGAATAGAAATAAGTAGTTTCTATGGTTACTGTTGTGGAAAGAATGATTTGTATCTGACTGTTTACTTATGGAAATGATCTAAAATTTTAGTATGTCTTTTTTAAGTTTCTCTAAGATCTAAGTTTCAAATTTCATAAGATTTGGACCACTGTAGCTATGTCAATAAAATCATGCAAACTGAGCTAGATATTTTAGTGAATAGATCTGCTGTTGTTACTACCCTATTTTTGAATGATATTCAAAAGGACATAAATGGAAATCTACGTGGTAGAATCACTTGATTTTTGGAAGAGTTGTAGCATCATGTGTCAGGAACTAGATTCTAAAACTTCATGATGATCTGACACCGTTTACTATTTTAATCTGATTTTACCCCATAACTGTGTTCACATGATGTTCTGTTCTGAGATTCTATACACTTGTTAAATATGAGACCATAAGACTTTGTAAACGACCTTGTATGAAGGAACTTTAAACTAAGAAGTTTTAGTAGACACATAGACCTTTCTGGAATGACCAATAAATCCTGATTTGGACATGTATTCGATTTTATATGATTTTTGCAAGTGACGACAGAAATGCAGTAAATCTTAGAGCTTACTATTTTGCACCATGATCATTGAGATGAGTCTAAACTTGTATCTTGTTGGCTTAGAGTTGCTGTTTGAGGTCAAGACTCATGTTATAGATGTGTACTTGTGTTAGAACTTAAGTGATATAAAGTTTCTTGCTAAGAATAGCCCATAGTTGCTTGTAGACCCCATTATAGACCACATTGTTCAATGTTTTGAAGTGAAAATTGTATTGGATGTTGGGGTATTATTGTAGACCACTTTGGGATGAAATTCATGCCCATTGTGTGCTTGTACTTGCTGTCTACTTTGAGTAGAAGTATGGGGAGCGCCCGATCGCGATTCCTCAAGGGATCGGGACCGGGAATGACTCCGTTTTGGCATGAACGCCAAGTGTGTGCTTGCTGTTTGGAAACTTAAATTATCGTTTTTAGGACTCTTAGGACCCCATTTTGTGGAGTTATGGGTTAGGACTTACTCCTAGTGTAGTGCACCTTGTTGGGATACATTGGTTAAGTTGAGACCCTAAGATTTAGTCTTGTGGACAAATCTAGACGGGTGGTATGTACATCGAACGTGTTGGAGGAGATGACTCGTGCACCGACGTACTCACCGTGCATGGATGGATTCCATGGTTTGTGTTTGGAGCTACCACTTGTAGAGGACCGTGGAGCATTAAGTTTAGCAGGAGGCTATTTGTTGGTCGGGCCGAGGTTGCAATCAAACTCCAAGCGCCGATGTAGTTACGGCAATCAATGGGGACGATTCGCCGAGGGTTCGTGCCAAGTGTGGGCCGAGGCGGGTCAACTCTTGAGCCAGACTAAACGGCTAGTTGAGTTCTCGTGTGAAATGGGTTGAGATCTATTTTGATAAAGGTGACTAACTAGGGAAAGTCTACTAATAGAATTGAACTAGTTGATCATGGCAAGCAAGTTGGTTAACAAGTTAAGGATTTGAAAATGGTAGATAGATCTCCTAACTAAAGGAATTAGAGTTGGCTAGAGTGATGGTTTGAGTAGTCGGTCAAAAAAACAAATCTTGAATTCAACCTTAACCTTTAATCTTAGAGTGGGGTAGCCTTGATACTTTGGTAGGGCTAGATCAAGTCTTGGTTGATTGTAAGAATAGGCACTAGCAAGGGTGTTCACCAATCAGGGGGACGTCGTCTCGACTGCAAGTTCTGCTCTAGTGTAAGGACGAGTGTAGTGGAGTTGGGAAAACCTTACATCCGTCATGTCCTTTGTTGAGCGATGCGGGCAGGAGGTTTAGAGGAAGTCCCCACAGAGCGAGACTCAACGGGAAAGATTCTAAGTCCTTCGGCAGGGAGCCTTGGTGCCCATATATCAGCTTTTGGTGAGGTCCAGGAAGACAACACATCGGGTAAGTCGATTGGATTACAGTCAACATATCGGGTAAGCCAATTGGATTACAGTCATGCAGGATAAGCCTGCGACTAACCATGATTTCAGTTACATAGGGTAGGCCTGCGACTGAACAGTCACGCAAGGTAAGCCTACGACTGGAGTCCCAGGCATAGTGGATAAAACTATGAGGATTGGACACCACTAACGAATAGCAGGGTAAGCCTGCGGCTTCACCATCACTGGAATCAGAAATAGAGAGAGCACAGGGTAGGATGCATAGTGGGGGATCAAGCCCCATTAAACTGAAGAACGTCGTTTGGTTGGGGGTGTGTAGTATGGGATGCATATCTTTCAACCAAGCGTGCATTAGCTTTAGGAGCATGTGTGCATAGTGTACATTAGTTTAGGCCATGGCATACCCCGACACTTGTTTGACATCACTTTTTCTTTGCATCAAATATTATTTGTGGTTGTTGAGGTTGGAATCGCTATATTATGGCGTAGAAAGGATAGCCGAATATAGTATTTCGTCAGTTGTAATCAACTGTCGTGCCCGCAATTATCAGTGCAGGACTGCCGAGTTGGGATCGCAGGAAAGCTCTAGTAGGGGACAGCATCCAAGTGAAAGTTATTGTCCAAATTTATTATAAATTCTTGTTGTAATAATTAATTATAATTGTTGTAATCATTAGACATTGTAATAACAATTTGATGTAATAAAAGTTTTGAATTTTCTATGAATTTTGTTGTGTTGTGACTTATTTGTAGGAAGATCCTGGAGCATGTCACGAGTTTCTATGTTAGGAATTCAGGGCGCTACATTATTTTGGTGTGGGAGCAAACAGATAGTGAGTTCTTATTTAATGGAAACTACTAAAAATCTGACCTTTGATCTTTGTCGTGAAATGCAGTTAGAGCGCCTGAGATTCAATCTGGATCGTTGATTGACTACCGTGGTCTGAATCCGACGGTTGCTGATGCAGCCAATAGACCTACAAAAAAGCCTAAAACACCGGGGGTTGACCCCGGCGACAGACCCTTTGACGCTCAAGTCAGAACCCGAAAGAGAAAGAGAGTTTGAGAGATAAACAGGTGATTTGTTCATTACCTTCTGACTGTAGAGGGGGGGGTATTTATTAGGCCTGAGAAACAATTTATGAGATTAAGATCGATCTGTTAGATCGATATGAATTCCTTATCTCCTTTATGTTTCTCCTCCTTAAGAGATAAGTTCTCTTGTCAGGGGATAAGAGATTTGAATTCTAGCCTTCATGGGCTGTTGTCTCTCCTAATGGGCCGAGTCTCTCAATTTTTATGGGCTTGAAAGAAGCCCATATCTTGTAAAAGAGTCTGGAGAAGGCTGCCCGGACATGTTAAAGAGGCCCGTTAAGGTTATTCTGCATGTAGAAGATTTGCGATCTGTGTCAAAATCATACGATGCCAGTTTTCTCTGATTTTCACCATCATTATCAGCTCCCCACTCCCGGAAGACAATTTTCTTGGCTTTCGGGGAGTAGTACGCCTTATTTTTGGACTATGGAGTACAATCTTAGCTATCAGAGTGCTTGGGGATGCTTGGAACTTATCAGTGGCTTATGTAGGTAGTGAATATCTTCCTAGAATTTTCCATATTTTTTGGATTTTCTGGATTTTTTTAGAATTTTCCAATAATTTTCCCAATTTTAAAAATCATTTTTTTCAAATTTTATAATTAATAAACCCAATTTTAAATTTGAAATTTTTCGAATTTAAATAATTATTTTTGGATTCTATAATTAACTTTTTGAATTTAAAAATAAATTTTAAAGGATTTTTCTTGAATAATCAAACCTTGTCACGAATTTTGACGCGATCTACATCGCTCGTCAGGTGGAGCTCGCCCGTTGAGCGAATTTAGCGGCTATAATGGAGAATATCTGATTGGTGGTGTCGTGGCTTCATCATGTTCGCTTATCTCTGTGGAGCTCACTTTTTGAAATGATCAAGCGAATCAAAATCAAGCGGAGCGGTGGGAAGAAGACTGGCGACGTGGTTCAATCACGTGCGTCCATCCTGCTCGCGCTCAAATTTATGAGCAATCAAAGGGCCAGCAATCGCAATAGGGACCATTTAGCTTTGCCAACGATTTGGCTGAGCTATGGGCATTTGATCTTGGTCGAACTATGGCATCTTGACCTCGTCGAGCTACCACAACACTGAGCTACCCACCTTGTTGTCACCGAGCTATGAGCAATAGAGGTCTTGACAGAGCTATGGGTTTCGGCGAGCTGTCGTGCCTTGCCGAGCTATGAACTTCACCGTCCTTTCTCTTTCGTTGACTTAAGAGCTTCACCGAGCTATAGAGCTTTAAACTCACCGCCGAGCTATGAGAGCTTCCTTGTCTCCTCGTCAATCTATAGAGATATGCTCTGTTTTGCAAATTTTAATCGAGGTTGCGAGGTGCTTTGTTCTTGTAGTTCGACCGAGCTATGGAGATGCTCTACCTTCGATCTATGAAGCTTCGATGTCGAGCTACATCTCCCTGGTCGGTCTATACTCTCGTCGAGCTATGGAGCGAGATATGGTCGAGTTTTGGTTAAGTCGTTGATTTATGGATTTCCCTTATCGTCTTGTCGAGTTATGAGGGTTCCTATTCGAGCTATGGAACTCCTCAATCGAGCTATGGATTTTTCAAACCGTCGTCGAGCTATGGAGTTTCTTGATCGAGCTATGAGCGAGCTGTCGATCTTTGGTCGAGCTGTGGGTCTGATTCCACATTGTCGAGCCTCGAAGTAGTTGAGCTGTGTAAGTCTCTCGTCGACCAAGGGTTAGGCAAAGCTCGGAGCTGGAGTCATGGTGCTCGGAGTTGGAGTGAGGAGGAAGAGGGCTTTCAGTCGAGCTCTATTTTTGGGTTTATTGAAGAAGAAGTTTTGAAGGAGAAGAAGAAGTGAGGGTTCGGGTTTAAAATGGATTCGGGTCTAGATCCATACCCGCTTGGTTTTTTTGAGCTTAGGTTTTGCATTATGTTTGCGGTTTTGATTTTGGAGCCGACCCGTTATTCTGATGTAATAAAAACCCAAGTTTTCCTTCTTCTTCTGTTGAGCCCAAAAGCTAAATCATTCACTATTAGAGTTTTGGAATTTTTTCGAGCTTGGAGATGGAATAATTATCTCCTTTGGATATGGAGATGGAGTAATTATCTCCAATCTTGAACATGGCTTGGAGTTATCTCCAAAACTATCTCCTTTGCTACAATTGGCTTGACATTGTTGAAGTTGCATTTGGCTTGAAGTTGCGTTATAAGCTCCTTGTACAAGTCAACTAGTTTTTTCGAACTTAATATGGAGATTTTTCGCACACTGGGTGCCTTTTGAACATTTTACTTTGTCGAATTTCTCAGTTGTCGACCAAACGTTGTGTTATTCGTTTGTATTGTCGATCAAACATCCTGTCGTACAACTGAATTGCTCTTTCGTCGTCCAAACATTGTGTTAATCGCTTGTATTGTTGATCAAACGTCTTGTCGTACTACTGAATTGCTCTTTCGTCATCCAAGCATTGTGTGGTTTGCTTGTTTTTTGATCGAGCGTTTCATCATTGGATGAGCATCCTGTAGCTGACCTAGATGAGTTGTTGTAGACTTGTTGTTTCATCCCAACAAGTTTGTTGAGACAATTCTGGGATGGAGTTGAACGTTTGAACCTGTTGTTTGCGTCCAACAGTTTTGTGAGGCAACTCTAAGATAGAGTTGAACGTTCGAACCTGCCATTTGTGCTCGGCAAGTTTGTAGAGCAACTCTTTGACAGAGTTGGATGTTTGAGCTTGCCGTTTGCGCCTGGCAAGTTTGTAGAAACAACTCTTTAATTGAGTTGATGTAGAGTTTGTTGTTTGATCCCAACAAGTTTGAAGAGAACTCTGTGACGGAGTTTGATGTTTAAGCTTGTCGTTTGTGCCTAGCAAGTTTATAGAGACAACTCTTTGACTGAGTCGATGTAAAGTTTGCATCATGAAGATGAGGGGTTGTTGGAAGAGCTCGAGCAATAACCGAGGAACTGAACTCTTTTCTTGGAGTCAAGAAGTTGTTGATGGAGCTCGAGTGAGAGCAAGTGTTGAACTCATTGTTTGGAGCCCACGAGTTGTTGATGGAGCTCGAACGAAGAGTAAGGCATTGAACTCATTGTATGGAGCCATCGAGTTACCTGTTAGAGCTCAAGTGGAGAGCGAAGCATTGAACTCGTTATTTGGAGTCAGCATGTTGTTAATAGAGCCTGAGGTAAGAGTAAGGCATTGAACTCATTGTTTTAGGCCAACGAGTTGCTGATGGAGCTCAAGCAGAGAGTGGAGCATTGAACTCGTTGTTTGGAGCCAACAAGTTGTTTGATGGATCTCGAGCGGGAAGCAGAGCATTGAACTCGTTGTTTGGAGCCAACGAATTGTTAAAGGAGCCTGAGCGAAGCGCAAAACATCGAACTCGTAGTTCAGAGTGAACGAGTTGTTTGATGGATCTCGAGCAGAGTGCAGAGCATCGAACTCGTTGTTTGGAACAAACGAGTTATTGATAGAGCCTGAGGGAAGAGCAAGGCATTGAACTCATTTTTGTTGCCAACGAGTTGTTGATGGAGCTCAAGCGGAGAGCGGAGCGTTGAACTCGTTATTTGGAGGGAATGAATTTTGGATGGACCTCGAGTGGAGCACAAGACGTCGAACTCATTGTTTGGAATTGACGAGTTATTAAATGGAGCATGAGCGAAGCGCCAGGCATTGAACTCATAGTTTAGAGTGTACGAGTTGTTTGATGGGGCTCGTTTTGCTGATCAACTGTCCTGTTGCTAAGATACTATTCTTATTGGACCTGGTATAGTGTGATCTGACCGTTGGATCTTATGGAGGGCTCAGATCCCACCACGTGGTGATTTGATCTCTGGGGTTCTATAAATAGGAGTTGATTTCACCACCCACTCCTTCATTTACCACTTTCACATTCTCTCTCTAGAAAATGTTGAGATCTTCTCTCTCTAGAAGTTGTGGTGTTTAGATGTCATTTCAAACTCATCCAACTTAGCAAAGTGGAGAAGCATTGGTGATGATGGTAAAAATCACAGTTGATCAGAGCCATATGATTCCTGCACAGATCTCAAGGCACCTACAGGCAGATTAGCCATCGTATTCCTCTTTAACAGGTCTGGGCTTCCTCCAGGACATGGGCTTCTTCCAAGCCCATAAAAGTGACAGACTAGGCCCATTAGGAGAGACACCCAGCCCATGCAGGCTAGGAGTCAAATCTTTTATCCCCTAACAAAGATATCTTATCTCTTGAGGGGGAGAGACACAAAAGAGATAAGTAATTCAAACCGATCCATGGACACGGTTCAATCTCTTGAAATGTCTCTCAGGCCTATAAATATTCCTCCCCCTCTACAGCCAGAAGGTAATCAACAATTTGCAAGTTTTCACTCTCTTACTCTCTCTCTCTTCCTGGTTCTGATTTGAGCGTCGGAGGGTCTATCGCCGGGGCCACTCCCCGATGTTTTAGGCTTTTTGCAGGTCTATCGGCCGCATCAACAACCATCGAATTCAGATCATGGTGGTCAATCAACGATCCAGATTCATTCTCAGGAGCTCCAACCGTCTTTAACGGCCAGGGTCACAGGTTTGACTTTTAGTAGTTTTCTTCAATTATTAAGTCACTATATGTTTGCTCCCACACCGAAATAAGCAGCAACAGATTGGCGCCATCTGTGGGACAAAACTACACAAGTCAGGCTTGTTTCCATGCCACCAAGACTGTGGCCTCCAGCCGTCGCACTACCTTTCTTCGTCAACCAGCTCCTCCTATGGAAGATTAGATTCCTCCTTAACAGTCGCCCCGACAGACTAATCACAATCCTTCCAACGGAGAGGCACTGGAGGCTCCCAACATGAACAACATCCTCAGTACAACCATGTCTCAGTCCATAATGCTTCAACTGATTCAATGGCCTCGCAAGGCCCCGGGGGTCTAGAGATCTCCGCCAGATCATCAGTGCCAGGCAACAAGGAATCGATTTGCGAATCCAATTAGACGAGAGGCTCACCTGATCTGAGGCCTCCCGCTCAGGTCATCAAGCAAGCCAAAAAATACATTTTCCTAGCAGCGATCAAGGCAATCCTCCTCTCACAGGGGCGCCCACTAATGAGAATCCCAACTCCTGAGAGTCAAAGGCTTCCTGTGTAGAACAGAGGGCAAAATGCTCCGGTCACTAGGGCTGAATTGGATAAGTTCAAGCTCGACATCCTCCATGTTATCCAAGGGAGTCAATATCTGGGCCTACCCCCTAACGAAGGATCCGCCGACTCAACTGGATCCCAAAGGAAGGATGACCAAGTCTTCCGCCATATCCAAGAAGTAGAAGATCACCTAGAACAAATGAAGAATGAGAGAAACCACTCAAACACGGCCTATCGCCCTAGTCGACCTCCTTTCAGCAGAGCCATCCTCGATGCGCCCATCCTAAAGGGCTTCAAGACCCCGCAATTTAAATCCTACAGCAGGGAATCAGACTCGACTAACCATATCGAGTGCTTCAAAACACTCATGATGGTCTACAATGCCACCGACGCACTCATGTGTCAGACATTTCCCGCAACACTGAAAGGATCAGCAAGAGAATGGTATTCACGTCTGACTCCTGAATCCATATTTTCTTTCGATCAGCTCGAAGAACTCTTCATTGCACACTTCGTTACTAGCCGGAGAGCTGAAAAAACCAGTGTCCCCTGCTAGAACTGAAGCAAAGAGATGGAGGACTGCTGAAAGACTTTGTCAGACGCTGTACAACTGAAGTAATGTCGATTTCCTCCTTGAAAACTTCAGTAGCGGCTGCAGCTTTCCATTACAACGTCACTAACAAAGACCTGAAAGATTCCCTAGCAAAAAAGCCACCAAAAAGTTTCACTGAGCTCCTGAAAAGGAGTGACAAGTATATCAGGGTTGAGGAAGCTCTCTATCCTCAAGACAAGAATGATTCATCTTCCGAGAACAAACGGAAGAACACAGGCGAGGAAGAACCTAGGAAGCGTCTAACTCTAGCGCCATGCTTCGACAAATTCACTCCTCTCAATGCATGTGTATCAGCCATTTTCATGGAAGTTGAGAAGGACAGAATAATCTGCCTCCCCCCTATGATGTCAATGTCTAGCAGGAGAAGAGATAAAAATAAGTTGTGTACATTTCACAGAGAACATGCATACACTACTGACAGCTGTCGAACCCTTAAAGAAGAACTGGAAGCCCTGATTCGCAGGGGCTATCTCTCCAACTTCGTTCAAAAAGACAACGATGCCGAAAACCGTCCGTTCCGGGGGGGCTAATAAGCATCAAGAGAGGCCATACGAGCCGCAAGACTCTCAACACATGATCGTCCTCCACTCCATTCATGGAGGCCCAATTGGGGGAGATTCCAACTCCTCCCGCAAAGCTTGCGTCAGGGAAGTCAACTCCATAGATAACATTCCGCCTGTCAAACGCACCGAGGTCCCGATATCTTTCTCCAATAAGGACTTAGAAGGCATCTGAACATCTCATTGCGACACATTGGTCATAAACCTTTGCATGGTGAATCATGAGGTACGCCGTATCTTGGTGGACAATGGAAGCTCGGTAAACATCATCTTCATGGCCACATTCGAGGCTTTCAAGCTCTCCCGAGACCACTATTCTAAAAATTGATCTAGGCGGTGCCTAGGCACTAGGCGGTCCCTAGACGACTCGCCTAGGACTTAGGCATTTGAAAAAATCGGTTTGGCCTATTAGGCGGGTCCAAGCGGGTCAGGTGGGTCTAGCGGCCTAGGCAGGTCTGGGCGGCCTAGGTGGATCTGGGCGGCCTAGGCGAACCTGGATCATAAAATTGAGTTTAACCTGATCTGACCCAATCTGGACCTGTTTAAAAATAATTTTCGGGTCTAGAAGCAGTTATAGACTTGGTTCATATTAGTAGTAGTAGTTGTAGTAGTAATAGTTCTTAGGTGATGTCTTTTACATGTAGACTTGTAGTAGTATGTGTGGTCTAGTTTGTTTTAATCTTGAAGATTTAGCGTTATTGTTCCGATATCAACGTATCAATGAAACGGGATGGCAACAATCTTCTTATATTCAAAAATATATATACTTATATAGCTACTACATATTTAGCCAATCATCATATTAGGAAGATATGGCTTCTTTACTTTTTCCCCAAAGTTGTTTTCATAGAAGAACACACAACCCAACATTACAAATTGTAAGTTGGAATTCACTGAAAACCACTAGAACAACACTGTTTACCCTCAAGATATCAAATCTACTGATGCTTTTGATTATGAAAAGATAAGTCAATCCATATTTCAAGGAGATAGACTAGAACTAGTATAATAGTTTATTTTCTCGATACATCTAATTAAGACATTAAAAATTCTGATGGGAAGCAATACCTTATCCTAAAAAATCATTGCTCTACCCAAATCTGTTACCAAAATCAGCACCTTGATGCAATTATGTCTTTTAGACTATCTAATGCTCATCTTACAATAGTATGGAGAAAAATCAAGAGTAAGAATGAGGAGCAATAAAGAGCATGATAATGCATGATGGAACAGCAAAACAAAACCAAAAGATAAATTGGGAAAAAAATAAACTAAAATTAAATAAGTAAATAAATGCCTAGCGCCTAGCCGCCTAGGCCCCCGCTTACAAGGTCTAGGTGTTAGGCCCCCATCGGCCGCTTGACTACCGCCTAGAGACTTTTAGAACACTAATTATAATAGAGTTTTAAATTGTATTTCTATGACTTTATAAAGTGAAATATACACGGTTTTCGAAGGGATTGATATTTTGTGATTTTCTACGACTTCAGAATATAATTCTCAGTTATTTAATGGATTTAATATCTTTTTTCAGTTCTGAAAATTTATGATTGTATTGAATGAATTTGGATTTTGTTAATTAAAGAAGTCTTCTTGATATAGACATTTTGATGATGGAATTAAGAGTTTTATTGAAATGTTTTGTGTTGATAGACGTTTTGTGAGTCTCTAGGAGTTGAGTGGGATTCCTGTGAACCGGCAGATGAGATTTTGTAGATTTTGGCCAGTTGGATCTTGGGGTTGTTTTGTAGAATTAAGTCCGGCAGGATACACTAACTCTAGAGAGGGGGAATTTGTGTTTTAATAATAATCAACCTAAGGACAAGCACTAGTGGAGATGTGATGGAACTTGGGAAACGTGAGTATATGGTCTAGGGGTTTAGTCCAACGGATGCATTCCAGAACTGTGTGTTGTTCTGTCTCGAGAGGACATTTGGTATGATCGTGTGTCGAGGGTCTGCAGGCATATTCACGGAACATACAGGTGCATTCTCGTGTCGAGAGTCGACGGGCCTATTCACGGGATGTACTTTTGTATCTGTACGTCGAGGGTCGGCGTACCTATTCGTGGGGTACACGGCAGGGAGGTGAATCTCCCTAGGGGTTAGAGCTATTCTTACATGATGCTTTCACGTCGAGGGATGTCAGGACTATTCGCGAGTAATCTGATCTTATTTCTATCACCGTAATATGATTAGTTGCATAATGAGAGATTTAACCCTATAAAGTGGAGAATGATAAGGGCTTGCACCGGACCTATGTAGTATGGAATGCATAGAATCTGACAAGTATGCATTAGAGAGTCATCATATTGCATTTGTGTTTTCTTGACATTGGTTATATGCATGTTCGTTCTCTGTTTTCCTACACTTAACACTTAGTCTAGTTTTACTTGATGTTTTCATGTTTTATTTATTGTTTTTCATATTCCTTTCGTTATTACTGTTGATATGTGTCGATCATGACTTTATTCTTTATGTTTTATTTATGTTGCATTTCTTTTGATGTCACTCACACCGTTATGGCTGACCCCGTAGTTTTGGGGGTTAGGGTTATCTCTAGCCTCATGTTCTACAGGTAGGTACCTATAGCTTGGGATCTGGATGCATGTGGTAGAATGATAATGTGGCTTATGAAATTTGTAAAAGAATATATTGTAAAAGAAAGAAATTGTAATTCAAGGTGTTTATTTTTTGCTGTGCTTTGTAAAGAATTGGTGTAATAAAAGTTGAAAATTTATTCTCTGTTTTGGCTATGTTTACTATTACATTGAGATAGATACTGAGAATTGTGCCACGTATTTCTGAGACATTATATTGGAAATTTGGGGAGCTACAGAGATTGGTATCAAAGCATGCTTCAATAGTAATGATAAACATGGTATAAAAATAAACCTAGGCATGGACAAGCGTGAGTACCTAGGTGTGGACATTAGAGTGTGAGTATCACATAGAATTAAAACAAGATGTTATAGTTTGGGGTATGATTGAGGTTTTGCCATGGGCTATTTATGTGAATATGAATTGTGTTGTGATGCTCTAACTTTTCCCTCATTTTGTAGTAATCAGTATAATGGCAGGACCCAGAACCAGGAATGGTGGGAATGGTGATGGGGCTGAGAGTTCTCGTGGGGCTGGACTTGATCTTGAGACTGAAATTTCCAAGGTGTATAAGACCTTGAACACGTTCATGGTAGCCAACATGGCACAGAATCAGAATCAGAATCAAGGGGCTGGACTGGTGTTTGTTACTGCTGATCCAATTAAGCAGGTTGAGTCTTTCAAGCAGATGAAGCCTCTTGTTTTCTAGGGGCATTCTGATCCAAATGAGGCTGATGATTGGGTTAGGCTAGGGATGGCAAACGGGTCGGGTCGACCCGTGAACAGCTCGCGACCCGCTCATTTAACCCGGCCCGCGAAACCACAGTCCGATTTCGGGTCAAACCCGTTAACGTTAACGGGTCGACCCGAGTCGCTAAAATAGTGAATCCAACCCGCTCAACCCAGCCTGGTAACCTGCAAAAAATGCCCAACCCGCGGGTCGACCCGCGGGTTGCGAACCGTTTGACCCGTACGTTCGACCCGCTCAGGGTCGACCGTTGACCCGCGGGCCCAATGGCTAGTTACTGTACAACAGAGCCGTTGAACGGCTCTTTTAGCTGTTTTTTGGTGTTTTTGTGTTATTTTTTTTTGTTTATTTTTACCTTATAAATACCCCCAAAACTCAAACAAAAAATTCACACCTTACTCTCTTACTCTCTCTACTATTATTACTCAATTTATTTCAATTTGTGAACAATTGAACAAACAAGCTAGCAAGTCATATACACGATCAAATTCCGATCGTATCGAAGTCAAAATTCAACAATGTCTTCAAGTCTTCAACTCTCCTCCAACTCCAAGTGATCATGTCTTCTACTCTCCTCCAAGCTCTCCTCGAGTCTTCAATTCCGGTACTTCTATTCTTATTTTTACGGGTTTTTTTATATACGCGTATCCACGGTGAACGGTATCAAAATTTCATATCCCTCTTCTTCAATTTTTATTATTTTTGTACTTATAATTTTTGGTATCTTGTTTGTTTGTTGGTTTTTTGATCTTCTCTCTCACAACCTTCTTGTTTTGTAGATTTTTTTTTGTAACTTATCGTCCCTATATTGTGTAGTTTTTTTTTACATACACTACTACATATAAATATGTCTAGATCACGCGGTAACGGTCGTAGCCAAAGTGGGCAAGATTTCATCGGCACTTCCCGTAGGCCACCAATTGTCCCACATAGTGAGCCCACCGAAAAGTACCATGATCCTCCTGCCCAACAATGGGGTACACACGATGTGTTTGTAGAAGACATACAATTAGAAGAACAACAACAACAACAACCAACTGAAACAACACAACCCCCTAGTGGTAGGAAAAGTAGAGGGAAAAGTAGTGATTGGCATAAATTTTACGATTTTATCCCGGACGAAGAAACTCCGAGTATAGGTTTGAAAGTTTGTAAAACATGTTCTAAGCAATACAAATTCAAGATGGGTGATGGCACGGGTACAATTAAGCGACACATCCTAAGTGTTGATAAAGATCTTCTTGTTGACCTACCCGGCCAACAAAAAATTCACCCTAGGACTGGTCTAGTTGATAGTCACCCTTATGATCCCGATCTTGTTCATCGGGAAATGGCCTGACTAGTAATAACGGAAGAGTTACCATTTTCTTATTCCGAGAGTAGGGACTTGGAAAATTTTAATCAAACAGCCTTAAACCCTCATTTTAGAAGAATCCCGAGAAATACTTGCAAATCGGATTGTTTTAAAGTGTACAATGAAATGAATGACGCTTTGATTGTAATTTTATGGAGTTTAACTTATAGAGTTAGTTTAACTTCGGATTGTTAGACGGGTTGCAACAATATTCCAATGATGGGAATAACCTGTCATTAGATCGACAATGATTGGATTCTTCAAAAAAAAATTATATCACTTGCTGCGTTGCCCTATCCCCATAGTGGCGTTGAAATAGCAAACCATATTTTAGAAATTTGTGATGTTTTTCATTTTCGCGATAAAATTATGTGTATTAGTTTTGATAATGCATCTAACAACAATGCATCAATTAGTATTTTTAAATCCGCATTAAACCCTCTATCTGACAATATTTTTCATATTAGATGTGCATGTCACATTTTAAATTTATGTGTTCAAGATGCATTAAAAATAGCCGATCCATATATAGTTAAAATTAGAAATTATGTACATTTTATTGTATTAAGTGGCACCGTATTTCAAGAATGGAAAAATTGGTGTATGATTTCAAATGTACCTTTTAGAAAATTTCCAAAGGATGTCAAACACCGATGGAACTCTACTTTTGATTTACTACATGTTGTTACCGAATATAAAGCATGTATAAATGATTTTTGTATCGCAAAAAATATGCCAAATTTTGAAATTTTGAAATGACTCCCCTCGATTGGTTTTTTGCCGAATCTTTGTTGAAATTTTTAGAACCTTTTAAAACCACAACTTTAAAATTTTCAAAATCATATGAATCTACTTCTAGTAGCATTTTTATTTCAATTGTTACTATAATGCAAACTTTTAATGAAATGTTAAATGATGCTTTTGTTGGTGATATTGTTGATGTGAAATTTGCAAGTGTACAAAATCGCACAAGTAATATAGATAGATGAGTAGAGTGTCGAACCCACAGGGACTAGATATTTTACTGAGTACCGATATCGCTAGATGAATCACTATTTGGAAGATCAAATTTTATGAATAATAAAATAACTAAATTACTCTAATCTAATTTAATCTAACTAAATTGGTGAAGAGGGAGAGGGCTGTGAATCGATGAAGCACTTGTAAGTTTTTAATGGTAAAATTTGTTCTAGGGCTCTTGGTTCACACACATTATAATTCCTTATAAATAAAAATATTATCTTTCCCAATTGTCGACCAAAATCCTAAAGATATTAACCACTCTATCAACGTAGTCTAAAAATTATTCTCAATTAATCATTCGTCTATCCACCAAATTATTAATTGAAAAATTGGATTTCTTAACGGTCACGTCCTCCAATATACGGTCTTTAATTTTTATTAATCACAAATTACCTGTTCGGTCTCTTTATGATTTGAAAATTCATACAAATGTCTATCCACCATGTTGTATGTATAAATAATAAAAATTTAAAACACAATCAGGAAAAATATAGTAAGAGCAAGGAATTAAAATCTGTGTTCAAAACTTTGTTACATCTCACCCTCTAGAACATTCAAATTCAGTTCATGTTCGAATTGTAATTAACAAAATGTTCAGGTTGCATCTACAAATATTTAAAGAAGAAGAACACAGAGAATATATAAAAAATTGATACATATTGTTCCTTCTCAAATACCGAACAGAGCTTTGAAGTCGCGTCTGCCACGTGCACGTCAGCTGTCGCCTGTCACCACGTCAGCGTCGATGTCAGCAGCTGCAGCGCGTCAGATCTGTTCTGAGCCGCTCACGTGTGTGTGGGTCCCAGCGTTCCCTTCTCTCTTGATCTGATCGCACACCAGGTCAGCGTCGATCTCTCTCCTCTATTTGATTCGACCAGCACCCAGGGTGGAAGCCTGCTGCTCCTCTTTCTTTGTTACGTACCGCAAGCAGAGACGAAGACGCCACGTCACCAAGGTCCAAGTCAGCTGTCGGGTGCACTTCGAAAACCGCTCCTGAAGAAGAAACGGACCTACTGCCCGCACAGTACTTCCTAGGAACTTGCACACGTTCTCTCTCTCTTACTTTCTTCTCTTATTTTTTCTTTGTATTTGGTACAGCCGTCACCTCTTGGTTTTTGCTCTCTCTTTTGATTTGTATTTATAGAGAACGGGGAGGAGTCTAGGGTTTTTACTTTTTGCAGAAAAGTCCACCCACTTTCTTTATTTCATTCCTTTTATAACCCAGAATTTTATTTACTTCCTCTTTCTTTCTTTTCTTTCTTTTCTGCCACCCACGTGCTTCTGCGTACACAAAATAATACCAAAAATTAGGATTTTTAAATAAAATAAAATTAATTAGTTTAAAATTAATTAAACTAACTATAAATCAAATTCGCGTATAAAAATCCTTTTATAAATTATTTGCCGCAATTTTAACTCAACAAAACAATAAAATCGATAACTCAATTGTTTTACTTTGTTTGTTGATTTTTTCCACAATTCTTTACTTTTTGCATCAAAAATATTATTTCTTCAAAAATAATTAATTAAATGGAATCTTATAGAAATATGATGAATTATAAACAATATCAGCGAAAACAAGTCATTTTAATAGGTAAATGAGTACAAATATTTGTATATAAATTCGACACATCAAATACCCCCAAACTTAAGATTTTGCTTGTCCTCGAGCAAAAAGTAGAATAATAAACAAGGGAATAATAATAGTAGACTCAACCCATCACACCAAGAAATCTTATCATGCAAGCATCAAAAGTACAATTAAAAATATAAACAATTGCAAATAAAGTAAAACTAAGCATACCCACTTTCTCCAGTGCAATTATTTATTCATAATTCCCAAAAAAAAAATTGCATTTGTCATGCAATTAATGTAATTATAGTATGCAACAACTCAATCTGTGATTATCCCTTCTCTCTACTACAAACCGAGTAGCAAACTAGAGGCTTTTTTTTTTTTTTTAATTATTATTATTAGTCTCTTCTTTAAGTTGTCACTTGCCTTTTGACGCGAATGCAAAACATTTGTGATGAATTCACCCAGTTACTCAACAAGTCACAAACTTAAAGTGCTTTGCACACTCATATTTCAAGTTGCCGTTCTACGTAAGTGTAGACATTTGTGATGAATACCCCTAGTTACTAAGCAACTCAAAACATTGGAGTAGATTGACTTTATTCAAAAAAAAATTTTTTTTTTTTTTTTTCATTATTACTCTATTTACTTAAACTCTGTTTAGGACTAGATTAAAGGGAATAATCACAAGAAAAAGCATCACATTTGTTTTTTTTTTTTATATAATAGCATGACCCACACAATTTTGTAAGGAATTTTGAAACTCAATAATCCTAAAGTAAATAAGTATGCTTAATATTGCTTTATAAAAAAAATTGTTTATACCAAAAAAATTGTCTTTTATGCTTATCACCATAAAGAACTTAAAAGTGTAATGGTGAGCCTAATTGAAATCCTTTTTAAAATTTTTGTTTTTCTTTTCTAAAATAATAAAAATAAAAATAAATTTGTAAACCTTCCCCCCAAACTTAAATCTCACATTGTCCTCAATGGGAAAGGAAAAGAAAAACAAAAAGAATGCAAGAAGTTTAGAATATCTCCCCTGATTCGTCTGTAAATTTCTGCACGCGCAGCCTTTAGTATTTTGGCGATATCTGGAGCTGTAGATGTCGAAATAGGCTGATTTATTTTTTGCTGGAAAGCTAAGACAATTGTCTACAACTTCTCTTTGAATCAGTTTTCCAGATTTTGACTCTAAACTGCTCGAAAACAGCCATCAATGCAGGTGTTCCAAACAGCTCCGTTTGGCGACTTTCAAAATTGATGCAATCCTACAAAATACAATCAAAAATTAAAATAAAATAAACTAAAAGATAATAAAAACTGAATGCAATAAAAGAAAACATGGGTTGCCTCCCACGAAGCGCTAAGTTTTACGTCTTCAGCCAGACATGGGGGTGAGATGGTTAAGTAACGCCAAGATCCAACAACATTAACACATCCTTTCCAATTTTTCTTTTCTTGTGTGGATCAGGTTCAAGTTCCAATTTGAGGCGTTTCCTTTTAGATGTTGATGTCTTTGATTCCCCCACCTCTTTGAATTTATGCTGAAAAAAAAAAAAAAAATGAATAAATAGAACGTTCAGCATCCAAGTACATAACATATTTAAAAATATTTTCTTTTTGAGTTTCAAGACTTGTTGAACTTGTTGGACATACTTCAATTGGTGATTTTTTCAATTTCAGCCTTATGTTTCTTGCCCGCAATTAAATCAGTTTCACTTACTTGAATAGATGACTGTTCTTCAGGAGGAAATTTTGTGGAATTAAAAACATTATACATTACTTGCTCACGCTGAATTTGTTCCTCCCGCTTCCTAGTGCTATTGCCTTGCATGCTCCTTTGGGTTTACAACTGTGTTGCTTGGTAAAGTTCCTGCAGCTCTTTCATTAAGAATATTAGAAATTTGACTAATTTGTACCTCGAGATTGTGGATGGAAGCCGAAGTTGTATTTGCAACATTTTGAATTGCTTGATCCGTCTTTTGCATGTATTGCTTGAACATTTCTTCTAATGTCGGCTTCATTTCTTGCTGTTGAAAATGTTGTTGTGGTCTAGCTCCTTCTTGATTATTGTTCCAAGAAAAATTGGGGTGATTTCTCCATCCTGGATTGTATGTGTTTGCATAAGGGTTGTTTTGCCTTTGAAAATTTGACACATAATTCGCTTGTTCTGCAATTGATGGAGCAAAAGGATTCCCCACTTGGCAATCTGCATTAGAATGATTTCCTGCACAATAGTCACAAATGATATGAGATTGAATAGCATTAACATTCATATTACCTATTTTCTTAGATAAAAAATCAATTTTTGCATTTAAATTAGAAATAGGGTCAAGTTCAAAAACTCCCGCCACTTTTCTTTGCACTGTTCTTTCTGAGGACCACTGATAATTATTAGATGCCATTTCTTCTAAAAGGTCATAAGCTGCTTCATGAGTCTTGCTCATTAAGGCACCTCCAGCTGCTGCATCTACCATGGATCGATTTGTAGCCCCCAACCCGTTATAGAAAGTTTGCACTTGTAGCCACTTTGGAAGTTCATGATGAGGACACTTCCTTAGTAGATCTTTGTACCTTTCCCATGCATCATATAATGACTCTGTCTCATGTTGAGTGAATGTTGTGATGTCATTTCTTAACTTTGCTGTTTTTGCTGGGGGAAAGTACTTTGTCAAAAATTTCTGTGCTAAACCTTCCCAAGTTGTAATAGCTCCCCGTGGTAAAGAATTCAACCAATACTTTGCCCTATCTCTAAGTGAGAAAGGAAAAAGTCTAAGTCGAATGGCGTCATTAGAAACTCCATTGAATTTGAAGGTATCGCATATCTCAAGAAAGTTTGTGATGTGAGTGTTTGGGTCATCATGTGGTAGTCCTCCAAATTGAAGGTTTTGCTGAACCATCTGAATGATTGATGGTTTTATTTCAAAATTATTTGCTTCAACTGCAGGCCTTGTTATGCTTGATAAGGTTCCATTAACTGAGGGCATTGCATAATCCCTCAAAGCTTTGTTTTCTTCGTTCGCCATGGATGCGGTGTTTTCTTTCTTCTTCTTTCTAATAAGTCGTAAGGTCCTTTCGATCTCTGGATCAAAGAGTATTAGGCTCCAATGGTAAAGATCTGGGCATACACACCTAAACCCTGAAAAACAAGTAAAATAAAAATAAAATAAAAAATAAAATAAAAAATAAAATAAAAAATAAAAAATAAAAAATAAATAACAAAAATAAATTAAAAGGATAAAGAAGTAAAAAAATAAAAATAAAAATACAAACAATAAAACGAAGAATAAAAACAGAAAACTAAATACAAATAAAAAATAAATAAAGAAAGAAAAATAAATAAAAGTAAAAGTTAGTAAAGGAAAGATGTAAAATAAAAAAAATAAAAATAAAAATAAAAATAATTACAAAGAATCCAAATTAGCAATAATCTAGCAATTTTTCAATATCAATAAAAGAATAACTAATCCCCGGCAACGGCGCCAAAAACTTGATGTGAAATTTGCAAGTGTACAAAATCGCACAAGTAATATAGATAGATGAGTAGAGTGTCGAACCCACAGGGACTAGATATTTTACTGAGTACCGATATCGCTAGATGAATCACTATTTGGAAGATCAAATTTTATGAATAATAAAATAACTAAATTACTCTAATCTAATTTAATCTAACTAAATTGGTGAAGAGGGAGAGGGCTGTGAATCGATGAAGCACTTGTAAGTTTTTAATGGTAAAATTTGTTCTAGGGCTCTTGGTTCACACACATTATAATTCCTTATAAATAAAAATATTATCTTTCCCAATTGTCGACCAAAATCCTAAAGATATTAACCACTCTATCAACGTAGTCTAAAAATTATTCTCAATTAATCATTCGTCTATCCACCAAATTATTAATTGAAAAATTGGATTTCTTAACGGTCACGTCCTCCAATATACGGTCTTTAATTTTTATTAATCACAAATTACCTGTTCGGTCTCTTTATGATTTGAAAATTCATACAAATGTCTATCCACCATGTTGTATGTATAAATAATAAAAATTTAAAACACAATCAGGAAAAATATAGTAAGAGCAAGGAATTAAAATCTGTGTTCAAAACTTTGTTACATCTCACCCTCTAGAACATTCAAATTCAGTTCATGTTCGAATTGTAATTAACAAAATGTTCAGGTTGCATCTACAAATATTTAAAGAAGAAGAACACAGAGAATATATAAAAAATTGATACATATTGTTCCTTCTCAAATACCGAACAGAGCTTTGAAGTCGCGTCTGCCACGTGCACGTCAGCTGTCGCCTGTCACCACGTCAGCGTCGATGTCAGCAGCTGCAGCGCGTCAGATCTGTTCTGAGCCGCTCACGTGTGTGTGGGTTCCAGCGTTCCCTTCTCTCTTGATCTGATCGCACGCCAGGTCAGCGTCGATCTCTCTCCTCTATTTGATTCGACCAGCACCCAGGGTGGAAGCCTGCTGCTCCTCTTTCTTTGTTACGTACCGCAAGCAGAGACGAAGACGCCACGTCACCAAGGTCCAAGTCAGCTGTCGGGTGCACTTCGAAAACCGCTCCTGAAGAAGAAACGGACCTACTGCCCGCACAGTACTTCCTAGGAACTTGCACACGTTCTCTCTCTCTTACTTTCTTCTCTTATTTTTTCTTTGTATTTGGTACAGCCGTCACCTCTTGGTTTTTGCTCTCTCTTTTGATTTGTATTTATAGAGAACGGGGAGGAGTCTAGGGTTTTTACTTTTTGCAGAAAAGTCCACCCACTTTCTTTATTTCATTCCTTTTATAACCCAGAATTTTATTTACTTCCTCTTTCTTTCTTTTCTTCCTTTTCTGCCACCCACGTGCTTCTGCGTACACAAAATAATACCAAAAATTAGGATTTTTAAATAAAATAAAATTAATTAGTTTAAAATTAATTAAACTAACTATAAATCAAATTCGCGTATAAAAATCCTTTTACAAATTATTTGCCGCAATTTTAACTCAACAAAACAATAAAATCGATAACTCAATTGTTTTACTTTGTTTGTTGATTTTTTCCACAATTCTTTACTTTTTGCATCAAAAATATTATTTCTTCAAAAATAATTAATTAAATGGAATCTTATAGAAATATGATGAATTATAAACAATATCAGCGAAAACAAGTCATTTTAATAGGTAAATGAGTACAAATATTTGTATATAAATTCGACACATCAATTGTAAAACCTGCATACAAAAAAATTTTGAAGTATTTTAATCCTCCTCCTATGTTGTTTTGTGTTGCTACCGTTATGGATCCTCGTATCAAATTAGAAGGTACGAAGAGTTTGATTGAAATGTTTTTGCATTACTTGGAGAGGATGTACAAAAAGAAATTGATTGCGCTCCTTTGTTAGTTAAGTTTGAATCTACATTAAATAACTTGTATGATTATTATGATAGATCTTTTGCTTGAATCTACATTAAATAACTTGTATGATTATTATGATAGATCTTTTGCTTGAATCTACATTAAATAACTTGTATAATTATTATGATAGATCTTTTGCTTCTAGTAGTACAACTTCTGTAGTTAGTTCTTCTTCTGCTACTTCTAAAGGTAAGGGTAAGAGTAAATTTTATGATAGAACATTTAATTTACTTGCACAAATTCAATCCAAAAAACCTAGGACTAATCAACCAAATGAATTAAATTGGTATAACCAACAAGATTCTGAGTCTTCTACTTCTTCACTAGATATTTTACAATAGTGAAAAGACCATGAACACACATATAGTATTCTTAAATATATGGCTAAAGATCTACTAACTCCTCCTGTCTCTACAGTTGCTTCTGAAAGTGCATTTTCTTCAAGTGGCAGGGTTCTAACTGGTTACAGGAATCGCTTACAGTCCGACTCGTTAGAGATGCTCGTTTGCACAGAAGACTGGCTGAAGGCTGAAGATAGGACACAAGGGAAAGAATTATCTACGTCCACAAGTAGGAGCAACTAGCTGGAAGAACAACAACAACAACATCAATAGTAACCAAAATGAAGAATTCAAGACCAACAACAACAAGTCAACAACAACAAATTGAAGGCCATCAAATTGAAGACAATTGTAAATAGATAAAAAATTGTATTAAATTTTTACATGTTATTTCAAAATTCAAATTAGAAAAATTGAAGTAAATTGAAATTGTATATAAGAAATTTGTTAGTGTATAAAACAAATTTGTAAAATCATTATTTCTTATTACAAATTGTGAAACTTGTATAACTTGAAATCATATGAATAAATGAATAATATATCTTTTTTTTTGGCAATTTCAATATTTCAATCTTATTTTTATTATTACAATTTTTAATGTTTATTATATTTTTATATTTTTTTTAAGTAAAAAAAAAATTAATTTCTCTCTAACCGGGCCAACCTGCGACCCGACCCGAACCGACCCGGGTTGGGCGGGTCGTGATTTGATCTCTTCAACCCGGCCCAGTTAAGTCTCTGACCAAACCCTAACCCGCCCACGTCAACCTTCAACCCGGGCGGGTCCGACCCGACCCGACCCGGACGACCCGAATGCCAACCCTAGGTTAGACATATGGAGATGGTCTTCGAAGTTTGGGAAACCCCAGCAGCCAATAAGGTGAAATTGGCTACAATGCAGCTAGAGAAGGATGCTGACGTCTGGTGGCAGTCGGTAAATAGGACTTTTGGGGATCATCGGGTGACTTGGGAGGCTTTTCTGGAGGAGTTTAGGGATCATTTCTTTTCTCTGGATATTCAAGAGAAGAAAGCAACGGAATTCTTGAATCTGCAGTTAGGCAGCATGTCAGTGCGCAATTATGAGACTAAGTTCACCCAGCTGTCAAGGTATGCACCGGAGCTGATTGTTGATGAAGCAAAGAAGACAGAGAAATTCGAGCAGGGCTTGAGGCCAAATTTGGGGTCGCGGATGATACCGTTGGACATCACAAGGTTTGATAAGCTGGTCAGGAGAGCAGCAATGACTGAAGAAGACGTGGAGTCGTTCCAGAAGAAGCAAGAGATCTGAAACCGGAACAAGAGGCCAGTAGCTAGTCAGAGTAGGAAGAAGTTTCCAGTGAAGCAGGGCAGGTTCAGTAGGCCAGAGCAGAAGGCACCCGCAATTCAAGGCTTTACTTGTTTCAACTGTGGAGAGGCAGGCCACTATCTGTCAGCATGCACCAAGCCACTTAAGGTGCGGGTTTGCTATCAGTGTGGTCATGAAGGGCATCTCAGACCACACTATCCGCAGTTGAAGAAAGAAGGTGCAGTCGGAGGCAAATCTTAGAGGCAGGGGCAATTGTTCGCATTAACCGAGGAGGATGCGGGTAACTCAGAGGATGTGATTCAGGGTATGCAAGAATTTTGAATTCATTTATTTGATGTATTAAGTAAAACTTTGTTTAAGAATAAATTGGAGATTTGAGTATCATTCTTCATGTAACAAAATTTGTCTTGATTAATGGAATAAAAGCAAAGGTTTTATTTGATACTGGTTCTTCGCATACATTTGTGTCGCCCAATTTTGCTAAAGTTTTAGGTGTGGAACCTAAGGTATTTCCAGGCAGTGTCTGTCGATGGCAACACCATCGGAAGAGGAATTGATTGCTGATTGGTATTACGAGGGCTGTGATATCGAGATTGGTGAAAGATTATTTAGCATTGATCTCATTGAACTGCAAGTCATGGGTGTGGATGTGACCGTGGGCATTGATTGGATGGCAATATATGATGCCACAATTGAATGCAAGAAGAAAGAGGAGTTGGTGAAAGTACCAGGAGGTCCCGCAGTGACTTTTCAAGGGAAGAAGAAGGACCCGGGAGTGACTGCAATGGTATCTAAGTTGACGATTCCAGATGAAGTCAGAAGCAGTCCAGTTGTTAGGGACTTTCCTACGGTATTCTTGGAAGATTTACTAGGATTGCCGCCGTAGCGAGATGTGAGTTCTGTATTAATGTTCAGCCCGGAAGTGCTCCGATTTCTAAGGCTCCATACAGGATGGACCCTGTAGACTAGGATGAAGTTAAGAAGCAGATTAAGGATTAGCTGGGTAAGGGATTCATCAAGGCGAGTTCTTCATCATAGGGAGCACCAGTGTTGTTAGTAAAGAAGAATGATGGGTCAATGAGGATGTGCATTGACTATTGGGAGTTGAACAGGGTGACTAATCAAAACAAGTATCCGCTTTCGCAGTTGATGATCTGTTTGATAGGCTTCGGGGAGCAGCTGTATTTTCGAAGATTGATCTGCGGTCAGGGTATCATCAGGTTCGAGTTAAGGAGGAAGATGTAAGTAAAATAGCTTTCGGGACTCATCATGGACTCTATGAGTTTTTGGTAATGCCATTCGGATTGACGAATGCACTGGTAGTGTTTATGGATATGATGGATCGAGTTTTGCAGCTATTTATTGATTCCTTCGTGGTGGTTTTCATTGATGACATTCTGGTATATTCGAAGTCAGAGGAAGAGCACTCTAAGCACTTGGCAGAGGTATTGAAGAAGTTACAGGAGCATAACTTGTATGCCAAGCTGTCGAAGTGCGAGTTTTGGAAGTTTAAGGTATCTTTCCTTGATCATATCCTTTCTAAGGAGGGAGTGGCCACCGATCCTCAGAAGGTTGAAGCAGTGAAGAATTGTCTCAGGCCAACGACAGTGAAGGAAGTCAGGAGTTTCTTGGATTTGGTTGGGTACTATACGAGATTCATTCAAGACTATGCACATATCGCAGTACCTTTGACAGGGTTAACTCGGAAGAATGTGGCATTCACTTGGACTGATAAGTGTAAGGCTAGTTTCCTTGAACTAAAGGACAGTTTGACGAATGTGCCTATCCTAGCTTTGCCATAAGCTGGGAAGGACAATGATATATTCAGTGATGCATCTCTCAGGGGTTTTGGGTGCGTCTTGATGTAAGAAGGGAATGTTATTGCATATGGTTCGAGGTAGTTGTGTCCGCATGAAAAGAACTATCCGACACATGATTTGGAATTGGCAGCTATCATCTTTGCCTTGAAGCAGTGGAGGCATTATGTATATGGAGAGAATGTCAACATGTATACTGACCACAAGAGCCTAAAGTATATTTATCAGCAGAAGGATCTAAATCTTCGGCAGAGAAGGTATTTGGAAGTGTTGGAAGACTTTCGTCCTGAGATCAAGTATCATCCAGGCAAGGCGAATGTGGTGGCCGATGGGCTTAGTCGGAAGAGCAGTTTGTCGAG
>CM030358.1:210533608-210733182 GCA_017893485.1 Hemerocallis citrina | reverse complement strand
CAGGACGAGTGACAGTGAGATAATTTAGTTTTCCTACAAGCCTCCTATATCTCTCTGGATTCTCCAACAGGACACCATAATCCGACAACAACGTGAAATTTGGGTCCATCGGAGTGTGTGATGGCCTACATCCTAGCATACCGCTCTCGGTAAGTATGTCCAGCACATACTCTCTCTGTGACTAACAAATTCCCTGGTTAGATTGAGCAACTTCGATCCCGAAGAAATACTTTAGTCGCCCGAGATCCTTAGTTTGAAACTTCTGTTGAATATATGACTTCAGATCTTGAATACCATTCTGATCATCTCCTGTAATTATAATGTCATCAACATATACAACTAAAATAATTCTCTTCCCTTGATGATGTCGATAGAACATGGAATGATCATTACCACTCCTCAATCCAAAACACGTGACAACTTCAGTGAAACGGCCAAATCAAGCATAAGGAGACTATTTGAGTACATACAAAGATCGTTTCAAGCAACAGATTTTAGTGGGCTCAGCTTTGTTAACAAAAGCAGAGGGCTACTCCATGTAAACCTCCTCCTCAAGAACGCCATTTGGAAAGGCATTCTTGACATCAAGTTGGTGGAGCGGCCAATGAAATCGACCAGCCAAGGCAATAATGATCCGAACATAAGGCATTTTGGCCACAGGAGAGAATGTCTCATCATAATCAATGCCATAGGTCTGAGAATAACCTTTAGCAACCAATCGAGCTTTTAGGCGAGCCAGAGAACCATCTAGATTTACTTTAACTGTGTACACCCACTTACAACCAACACAATGTTTGTCAGATGGAAGGTTAACAAGATCTCAAGTACCATTTTCCTTAAGAACGGACATCTCTTCTCGCATAGCCTAACTCCAATCAGGATGTGATAGTGCTTCTGATAATGACTTAGGAACCTAGTGACTGCCCAAAGTAGAGACAAAGGCATAATGGACAGATGACAAGTGATCATATGAAAGACGACTGTATAAAGGATGAGCAGTAGAGTGATTCCCTTTGCGTATGGCAGTGGGAAGATCAAAATTAGAATGCTCGCTAGAAGATGGTGTGGGCACAGTGGAGGAAACCGGGGGTGTAGTAGCAGGCTCAGACGGTCGTGTCTCATCAACTTAAGGAGATTGGACAATGGGCACACTGGCGTGATCTAAGGGAGTGGTGTTCGAACGTCGTTTATACCCTTGAGTGATTATAGGTCGTTCAGACATTGCTGCGGAGCACTGTGTTACATAATCAGTAGAAGTAGATACCACAAGTCTAGGGCAGGTTAGAAATACAGATTCAGTCATATCGGAGGGAACCGGGGTTAAACCAGAGGAAGTGTTAGATAAATAAGGTTGGAACTCATGAAATATAACATCAGCAGAGGTAAAATAACGATACAGCTCAGAACTATAACATCTATAACCTTTCTGGGAGCGACAATATCCTAGGAAAAATACATCGGATAGAACATGGAGCTAACTTGGAGCGACCAGGACGATGGTCATGGACAAAACTAACACATCCAAAGATTTTGGGAGGAAGGGGAAATTGGTCAACATTTGGAAATAAAACAGAAAAGGGTATCTGACCATCTAACACAGATGAGGGCATGCAATTAATTAAGTGACATGCAGTAAGAACTGCATCCCCACAGAAACACCGAGAAACTTGTTTATGAATAAGCATCATCCTTGCAACCTCTAACAGGTGACGATTTTTACGCTCTGCAACCTCATTTTGTTAAGGGGTATAAGGGCAAGAATACTCATGAAGAATACCATAAGAAGACATAAAACTAGTGAACTCAGAAGAAAAATACTCTTTAGCATCATCACTTTGCAAAATTTGAACAGAAACACCAAACTGGGTTCTCACCTCGACAAAAGATGATTTAAAAATAGACAAAACTTCATACCGAGATTTCATTAAATATAACCATGTGGTACGAGAATAGTCATCAATAAAGGTAACAAAATATCTAAAGTCACCGAACTAAGACTGGAATGGGCAAGGTCCCCACACATCAAAATGAACTAAACTAAAATGTCGACTTGACCATTTATTGACTCTAGGAGGGTAAGATGTATGCAAGTGTTTACCTAATTTCCTAATTGACATGACTCACAAGATAACTCCATAAGAGAAGATAATTCAGGTTTCAACTTTTTTAGATTCTGTAATGATGGATGACCCAACTGATAATGCAAATCCAAAGGTGCACTCAAGCATGCAAATAAGGTAGGAACACTGTCAAGCTGATAAAGACCCTCCGACACATGCCCTGTGGCAATAGTTTTTCCAGTCCCAATTTCTTGAAATGTACAATAATTATGAAAAAAAGTAATAGAACAATTCAGTATTTTGGTAATTTTACTAACAGACATTAGGTTAAAGAAAAATTTTGGCAAATGAAGAACATAACTAAGTGGTAAAGTGAAAGTAAGGTTTATATGTCTGACTCCCCAACTGGGGAAGTTGAACCATCAGCAAGTCTAACAGGTGGATGAAAAGATCTACTAACATAGGATAATATACCTAAATTTTCAGTCATATGATCAGATGTATCTGAATCCATTATCCATGATGTTGGATAAGAATTGGTTAAACATGTGATACCTGGCCTTGCTAATGTGACGGAAGAAGAATACCGCTGTCGGGAAGCATGATATTGCTCATTTCTTTGATATTGCCGGAACTGCTGCATCTCATTCTCATTCATCTGGACAGTGATTGAATTGGAGGCTACATGTGCAATGTGTCGTGGTTGATTTCCTTAAATGTGCATGATAGGGCAATTTCCTTTTATAATTGATCACGAGCCTTAAACGGGTTCCGTAAATGGTATCAATTTTCGGGCAGATTGTTGTAGGGAGAAGTGGGTTTGGTTCAAATTGTGTCGAACACTTGGTGGGCAAGTTGTGATGGCTGCGATTTGGGTTTAGATTTCTTTGTGGTAATTCATCAAACACCTTGTGTTTCACTCTAATATCGGTCAGATTCAAATTTAGTCAGAGCTTGGATCTTTCCGTTTAAGGAGATGATGATGGTGCTGTTGGGTGGTGGATGGTGTTGTTGGGTGTTGTTGTTGTTTTCTGCTGATGCTGCTGGTTGCTGTTGTTGTTGTCAGTGCTGCTAGTCGGAGGCAGCATCGAGTTGGATGAGGTGTAGGTCAGGGCGATGAAGCTTCGGGAGTGATGATGGGCTTAGGCTTAATTGGTTCAGGTTTGGATCTTGGGTTGAAGAGGAAGCAACGGAGAGCAGCTCTGATACCATGTAACTTGGTATTCAACACTCTCTCTTTCTACAATACACACTTATTACATATATATAGTACTCCTATTAGAGCATCCACAGTCATCATTGTGTAAAATATGCATAAATGGATAAATGCATATAGCATTTAACAAGTTTTCTGCAGTCGTCGAAGGCTATTTTTTAGCAATTTAAATTAAAATAAGATCAGACGAAACTCGATGTTGCGTCGGAGGGGATAATATATTTTTTAATTGAGCGACGGAAGATCATATTGCGTCGGAGGAGAAAAATAAATAAAAAATAAAAAAATTTGCACAGACGCAAGGGGTTTTTTATTTTGGCTTTTATTTACTTTTTTCCGTAAATGAAGGTTTTTTAAATCCAGAATTGACCAAATTGCCCCCCTTCTTCATTCTATATATTGAAGGTTAAATGAAAGGTAGCAAACATGTATTTAGCTTTTGACCATCTCTCATTTTCTTAATTTCCTCTTGCTTAACTCTCTATCTCAACCCGCTCTTGCCCAATTCTCTATCTCAATTTCATAAACCCCAACTCTCTATATCAATTTCTTAATTAGCCGAGAAAAATGTCTTCGATACGAAGATTTATTGGTCGTTTGAAGTCAAAGCGGGAATAAATGCCAGCTCATGGCAACACAAGCAACGAAGGTGAATAAGAGATATCAAATGTTGACTTTGCCGATCAATCAAATTGGAATCGTGTAGTAGACGATTCCTGCCATGCCTTGCTTCCTAAAAATATGGAATACGAGCGCGTGACGAAGCCCAGCGAATGATTTTAACATCATCCATAAGCTGTAGGATCGACTCAGCATCATAACAAGAATATAACAAGATTTATATATAACCAAGCATGCATGAATAATTTATTAAGCAACAGAAAACAATTGAAACAATAATAATATTCAAATAGTTTTTAAGTCTGGAACAAAAGGAAAAAACTCGGGAACATCAGCCCGTTACAAGTCTTAAGCAACAACAAATGAAATAACTCAATTACAAAACGAAATGATTTAAAGAAAGCTTTTCCCAAGCAAGGCCTAGAACGTCTGCTCGCCGATTCCAGCAGGTAGTTCGTCTCCAAAGTCTGTTTAATAAATATAAAAGGAAAAAATAGGGAAAACAAGAGAAAATGCCCTTAGTGCACGTTAGGGCCACAAATAGTAAAAACGAGTACAAGTAATGTGAACAAGAATTGAAATCAAGAATGTAACAGGGATATAACAAGTAGTGGGAATTCAAGAACTAACTAGCAAGAAGGACAACTCAAGCAAACAGACTGGATAACAAATACTAATAGTAGATCAAGTGACTAGTGACATATAAGAGTATCCAATATCAAGTGACAAGTATCAAGTGTAGGTGTCAGGTAACAAGTCTCAAGTCTAGTGTCAAGTTGTCAAGTACAAGTATCAAGTGGACAAGTGTCAAGTTCAAGTTTCATGTATCAAGTTTCATGTATCATGTAGTCAAGTATCGAGTAAGCATGTATCAAGTTCAAGTTTCGTGTTCAAGTCTTCAAGTATCAAGTAAACATGTATCAAGTTCAGGTTTCATGTATCAAGTCTTGTAGTTATTACTATCTAGGTAGCACTTCATGCATCCATCTTTTTACTACATGGTTGCTACAGACAATGCAATTTCGTTTAGGCCTAGTAATGGAGTCTATAGGGTGGCGTACTTAGGTATCAAGTATCAAGTATCAAGTATCAAGCAGGCACGGTTCATGAATATGAAAATAAATAACAGGTTCACGAAGCAAGTTCGTGAATACTAACAGGTTCATAAATACAACAGGTTCATGAGCCAAGTAACTGGCTCCATGAATACATCCAGGTGCAACAGGTTCACGAACTGAGTACTAGGAAACACGGGCCCCCTTCCGAGTACACTTACCTATATTGTCCACTATTATGGTCATTCCCTTAAACCCCGGCTTGTTACTTTTTATTAATTTTTATCAAGCAAGCATGCAAGTGTGCGGAACAAGTCAAGAAATTATAATCATGGACATGAAATAAGTTTGATATATTTATATAGTATATTCGAAAGTCAACACGAATAAAAATATCACGAACAACGAAAATATCAAATCTGGACAACACGATGTTGTTGTACCAAAACTGTGATTTTCGTTGCTACGAGATAGCAAATATGAATCCATCAGAAGGTCTAGAAACTAGAATCCTGCCCGGTTCCAACGCATATAATTAAGGTACAAGAAAGTTGTAGTAACCTGTGTCAAAACAGTGAACAACACAGATATTGTGTTCAGGCAGAATTTGTGATTCTAAGTTTATACATGTGAAACAGGGTTGAAACATTACTAATTAATTCTGAGATAATTTGGGGATGTTCTCTAAGGTGTCCAGCAACAGCATGTAAAATTTCAAGTCCAACGCTTACTGTTAACATAGTTAAATTAATTTACAAACTAAAGATGTGCAGCAGTTTTGTGAATCTGCGACTACCGAGACAGCTGCAGTAAAACTGCAATATCTTCTAGACCGTAACATGGAATTCAAAAATTCCGGATACTATCGACATCTAGACATCTAGAGATACATTTACTGTTTAGGGCCCGGGTTCAGATTCTGATGTTAAAGGGGTCAAAACTACATAGTAAGGTCTAGAACAGCAACGAGTGTGAGTGTCTAGCATGTTTAGGTTGCGTGATAATTGGTTGTTAGGCGTCTAGATTAATGTGTGATGCATATACGGGGTAATGGTTATCAAAACAGCAAGTAATATTTATTTCTCAACTCAAATGGGTGCAAGTTCAGCACATACAAGGTACAATACACATCTACAAATCTAGGGTTCTTAATTTCATATGTTCATGTGACTAGGAGATAAAATGAGTCCAAGTAGTTATAATATAACAATAAAATTGTTGTGACTCTTAAGATTATGAAATTGATGAGGATTAATATTTGATCAATAACGACGAGTCAAAGAGGAGTCACAACTTCTAACTATTTGCGGTATTTTCAAATTAAATGCTTGTACTAGAATAAAAATATGTACAAGATGAATACTTGCCTTGATTGGATGAGGGCGTTTAGATTCGATAATTGAGAAAAACGAGATCGAAAAACCCCAGGCGAAATCTCCCAAAAGCACATACGAAGCACGTGCAAAGAATCAATCAGCAACTAGAGAATCCCCACACCAGATCTGGCCGAAACAACGGACAGCGACGCTGGATCTGCTGTGCCAAAACACGGGACAGCGAACCAACCCAATCAGATCCCTTCCTTACACCGGATCGGGGCAAGAACAGTGTGCACCCTTTCCGGATCTGCTGTGGGTGAACACGAAACAGCCAAACGAACTAATGGTTGTTTGTCTTCTTCCTTACTTCGGCAGCGAGCGGGAGAGAGAGCGGAGGGTCTGTGGCGACGGCTGGCTGACGGCGATGTGGTCGGGGTTCGAATGGGAAGCAGTCGAAGACATCGACGACGGCGATGGTGTAGCACGCGTCGAGTTGGTGGCGGCTCTGTTTCTGGTTTCGAAACAGGGGAGGACGATGGGAATGGGTTTGGGGTGTTGGCGGCGACGGTGGTGGTGACGAGGTGCTGGGGTTGTGACGGTGGAAAGGGAGCGAAGGCGAGGCGGTGAGAGGCGATGGGTTATTGGCATCGAGGTGCACGATGGGTCGATGGTGGTTGGCGGGAGTTGGGTTCGAAGGTCGAAGGAGTGGGTTTGGGAGTTGGGTACGGTGGAGGAAGGCGATGATGGGTTCGGGAGTTGAGGGCGATGAGGAGAGGAAGGCAATGCGAGGGTGGAGCGGATTGGGTGACGGGATTGGTAATGGCAATGGAGCGGGAGGAAGAAGATGGAGTGGGTTCGACGGTGATGGAGGCGAGGGTGGTGGTTCTATGGTGAATGGCGAAGGTGAGGCGGCGATAGGTTCGGGGATGTTGAAGGCGATGGTGGGTGGAGGAGGCAATGGTGAACGGAGGCAATGGGATTGGGTTGCGAAGTTGCGATGGAGAAGGAGAAGGATACGGGATGAAGAAGAGGGTAGCGGCGGGTTGAATTGGGTTTATACAGTATTTTAGGTTAGGGTTAGGGTTAGGGGTTTATATAGATAGGGTTTGGGTTAATGGGTTTTAGGGTATCGGGTTTGAGAGGGATCCAACTAGGGAATTGGTCAAAAATCAATAAAAATGGGGATAAAGAAATGAATGATATGAATCAGCTCATCTCTTTATGAAGAGCAACACAAAAGAGCAGGACAGGCATACAATTGAATTAGATAAAGGCACCAAAAAATTGAATTGAAACAAAAAAAATGATTTTATTCGAACGGAAACAAAATGCAGGATCTCAAATTGATAAGAGAGTACAATGGAGCAAAATACAGTATAAAAATACAGATACAGGAAATAGGTGTTACAATTCCAAACATATAAGTCATTATATTACTGTTACCCCGGAGGGCGGTTTCCGTAAGTTTAGGGGAAATTGGAAGGAACCAATCAAGATGTACAATCAGCACTGCTCACAGGTCCCACTTATTAAACAACTAGTAGAGCTGGCAGGATGGCATCGTTTTATGAAAATCAATACAAACAGGTCTTCGATTCGGCTCGTCGAGGCACTCGTAGAGAGATAGTGGGACACTACCCACACTTTTCACCTACCGTGTGGTGAGTTGGGTTTTACTCCATTGGATTGGGTAATGCTAACTGGGATTCCTATCGGTATCGGCGATTTGCCTCCATGCGACGATGAGGCCTATACTTTTCAAATTGTTCATTCTCGCTTCTTTCCAGAATTAACAGTAGATGATTGGAAATCACAAGGTATACGGTATACATTTTTCAAAATTTATTTTACCAATACTATGATTGAAGAAGCCGAAACCGATATGGCACTATTAGCGAGGATTGCACGAGCTTTCTTTATGTTCTTTCTCGGTGCATTTCTTTATCCTAATGATGTTGGTTTAGTAAGGTGTAGTTGGCTAGTTGCAGTTGCAGACCTGAATGTTGTTGCCAAATACGATTGGGGTAGTCATGCACTTGCTCACTATTTGTCGTTGGACTCATGTAGCAGACTTAAAGTGAAGGGGTTTAATGGGCCGTGGTAAGTGTTGGAGGTAATACGTAATCTATTATTTACTAATTTTAGTCGAATAATGTGATTATGTTATTTAAATTGTGATGTTCGTAACAAATTTTATAATTATGTTTTACAGTATTGGGTTTACGAATACACAAAATGCTGTATTCCAGTTAGAGATAAGAACATTCCTATGGAGACACACATGGCTAATTCAGATGTATGGCCGAAAATTATTCGATGGAATAAAGAATATTTGGATTTAGGCCGATCTAATCCTATTAGGTACAATCAATTAATGGCTCGTGATCAGTTGGAGATGCGCAGTTCTTCCTCCATCATTTGGCAGCAGCTCGTGATCAGTTGGAGATGCGCAGTTCTTTCTCCATTATTTGGCAGCCATATAATGGGTCAATAATTAAAGACGTATATGAAATTGAAGCTGCTAAATTCATTTCACGTTATCGACACGCTTTTACGTACTGCAGCCAAGTATATTAATTGTTTGTCATATTTATTTACATTACTTTGATTATATATTTTGGTTATGCTAAAGTAAAAATTTCATTGCAGGGTGTATGGTATCTTGGTGATCGTTGTATTCGACAACTTACTGGAGTAATTACTATCCCAAATGACCCACCTCCTCTCATGCGTTTCATGACATCCAGTAATACACTTCCTGAACCTATTGAAGCATCACCTTTCGTACGGATTGTAGACCAGATCAATTATGATCAGTACTGGGCAAAGGTTTCAATTGGTCCGTTAATGCCGACATTCACCCATGCAGTAAATGTTGATTTCATTGGGCCAGCATCTATTAGAGATACTTCTGCTCAGTTGTCATATGCTACACCTCCATTTTGGCTACCGGCCGAGTATCCAACTCAATCCAGTACAGATAATTCATTATTGCTTGGTCAACCTTACGTTGAAGTGCCACTTTTTCAAGGCGGTACTCTTATGAAGAATTTGGACGGTAATATAAATGTCTCGTTTCATCAAAGTGGGCAACCATCATATGTGGGTTACCAAAATCGTGTATACATTTTCGGCTTTAATAACGTTATTATGTTATAATGTATTTTACTCACTCTCATTATTTTATATATCTTATACCTTTCCACAGGAGGAGTTATACACTTGTTGTCAACAATTGAGCCACACCGAAGCACAACTTCGACGAATAATACTTTCAGAAATGGTATTGAGGTAATCAATTCCTCGTGAATTACCAAATGTTAGGCGGTCTGTATCGATGCACAGACCATCTACTTCTCGACATAGTCCATTGACTAAGAATTTAGGTGCCCGGAGCATCAACGTCCTCATTTGTGGCTGAAACACAATATAATTATGAAGAATAGGAAAAATTGTACATAATTTATTTTCTATTTACCTTGATGGTATTAATATGAACTTGTAAATGTTATTCAGAAAAGGTCACATGAGGGTATTAATGTCAATTTGTACATTTTCTATTTTCCTCATTTCTAAGACCACATAATTAAGTAGGATATTGTATTAAATTAGGAATTGTAGACTTGAGGGTATGTCTGTCATAACATTAATGTCACATGGCTAGCATCTCCAAATTTGGATTGTACTGAAGTAGGTTATTTGTATTTATTCAGTTCCGTACCCTTTATTTATATATTGGACAGGACAATTTGTGTAGGTTTTGACTTTTTTTAGACCTACTGATTAACTTATAGATTGGACAGGACATTGTCTAAATGGTTCTTCTTCAAGAGGCATGATCAGTATTTATATGCTGCCATCCTGTGTACATTTATATCTCGACAACACTTTGTAAACTTCAACTCCAAAAGCACCCACTGCAAATTTACCTTCTATAACCATGGCTTATTTACATGTACCTTCTTCCTCAAGTTCATCTTCTTCATTAGAGGAGGACAACAATATTGTTGCTAGGATTGTTCACAACCGTCTAGTAAGGAATGGCAAGGCAATCCAAGCTAGTGAAAAAATCAATCGTCACCGTTACATTCGTCGGGAAAGAGAAGAAGGTCATAGACGGATGTGGAATGGCTACTTTGCCGAAAATTCATTTTACCCATATACAATTTTTCGTTGTCGATTCCGTGCGCGCCGACAACTCTTCAATCAGGTATTGGAAGATGTTTTGGGTTACGATCAGTATTTTCTCCAATCCCAGGATGCTTGTAAGCAATTTGGATTAATTCCACATCAAAAAATTACAACGGCACTACGATGTTTGGCGTACGGAGGTGCGGTTGACGAATATATACGCATAGGAGAAACAATATTGAAAACTCTCCATCGTTTTTGTTTTGCAATTGTAACTTTATTTACTAATCAATATATGAGAAAACCAACACCAGCCGATGTGGAAAGACTACTCGAACAGAACAGTGCTAGAGGCTTTCCTGGGATGTTGGGTAGTGTAGATTGCATGCATTGGAAGTGGAAAATTTGTCCAGCAGCATGGCAGGGCCAGTACACAAAATATGTTCGGGAACCGATTATTATTCTCGAAGCAGTTGCTTCTTATGATCTTTGGTTTTGGCATTCATTCTTCGGTATGCCAGGATGCAATAATGATCTAAATGTGCAGAACCGGTCAACTTTATTTAATCAGATTCTTGATAGTTGTGCACCTCCAGCTAATTTGTCATCAACAACCACAATTACAATATGGGATATTATTTAGTGGATAGTATATACCCACCTTTAGCAACCATCGTCAAAACTTACACTGCACCAAGAAAAAGAAATTCGCAGAAATGCAAGAGGGTGCAAGAAAAGATGTGGAACGTACTTTTGGAGTTTTACAATCACGATTTGCAATAGTCAAGGGTCCAACACGTATGTGGGATGCAGATAGTCTCTCATATATTATGAAAACATGTATCATCTTACACAACATGATTGTTGAGGATGAACGTGACGAAGAAATTCTTGATTATGATTATGATCAAATTCCTGACTTGATTGGAATCGAACCAAGCACAGGTGGGACAATTGATGAAGAAGGCCAAATCGTTCGCAATGTCATTCTACATGATAGGCAAAGACATCATGCACTTCGTCAAGATCTTGTGGAGCATATTTGGAATGAATATGGAGATGAGTAACTGTAGTTAGCATGTATTTCTAATACTATGTATTTCCATTTTCTTGTAACTTTTACTTTGATTAAATAATTATAAACGTAGTGAATGTACTACTTTGAACTATGTTTTGCTATTTGAAGCGTATTGTAATAAAAAAATTATTAGTATTAACTATCGTTACCATATTATCAACGCATGATACTATCGTTCGCAATGTCATTCTATTTGAAGCATGTATCAAAAAATTATTAGCAATTATAATTTAAAATAACAACGTTGGGACCATGTAATTAAATTTCAATTTAATCACACAGGATACTATGGACCCATATTGTGAAAACAAGATTCTTCTTCATTTGAAATTGCATGCTTACATTAAATTAAGATAAAATACAACATTTGACAGATATGGCCTAATGTTCTTTAGCCATCGTTGTAACCTCGTTTATGCAAAATTTTGTTTTGCCTACACAAAAAATAATATCGTTGATTCTCAGGTAACGTGTTCAGATCGATACCCATAATGCGATCTTCCTTGACCCGTTCTTTAATATCGCATTCTCGGGCTTTTATCGCATTCCTCTTATCTTGCGATTCTTTGTATACAAATGTAAAAATTGCTGTTTCTTTGGCCATATCTTTCAATTCTGATGTTTCGGCCACTCTTTTTCCTTTCCTCTTAGTAGCTTTGCGACCTGGTGGTTGGATAAGGGGTGTAGGTGAATCCGTATCAATGGGTTTATCTGAGTCCCAGTCTCTTATTGTGGGAGAGTTTTGGCTACCACTCCCTTCACCGGATTAGGTATTTTGTACTCGATCAAACATTTGTGTAGTACGCAATGAAAATTTTGACTGATCTTTAAGAATCTCATAACATTCATCAAATTTGAAAGCTCTCCCCGAAGTTGCCATATATTCTACTCTCGCTTTGCGAATCGGAGACAACTTCAAATACCAAACGTTATTATGTACACAAATAATACAAATAATGAATTTAAATTAGTATTTTTTCTACATACCTTATCTGTACTGGTTGTTCCGCTATCGACCTTAGTAGTTGCATTGGTCAATTTTCTTATGAATAGGGCTACTTCTTTCGAAATCAGCTGAAATCGACTAGTAAGTGAGCTAACTGTTCTGTCGGTTGGAGTTCCTAATAATACCTTAAATGTTGAAAAAATACGCTCCCAGAACTGTGCCCCAGATTGATCGTTACCGATCACTGGATCTTGAGTAATACTAATCCAATTCTGGCACAGAAGAACATCTTCCTGAGACGTATATGCTCTCCCCCTTACACTTCGGCTAGCCATTGAGTTTCTTTAACAAATAACTCAATACAAGACAGAGACAGAGAATAGAAACTTGAGATCTGAAAGTTTTTTTAGACAATTGTGGTGATAATATTCGGTTCAGTAGGGGTACTATATATACAAAATTTTAGTGAGCTGGTTAGATTAAAAAATAGCCGTTGGATTTATCTTCGAAAGGGGAAATGAGCCGTTCATAGTTAAAGAGGGGCAAATAGGTAATTGAATAAATATATATATATTTTAAATTCCAACGGAGGAATGCGGAATGGAGGAGCGTCTAAGGGGATTTTATTTTTCTGGGTTTTTTTTGCTTTAAATAATTAATTTTTAATTGAGCGACGCAACTTCATGTTTCGTCCGACGATTAAAAAATAATATTTTTTCGAGCAACGCAACATCATGTTTCATCCTTTAAATTATGCATAATTCTCAAATCCTCTCATTTATAGCAATCTACTGTAGCTAGATATGCAAATATGCATATTTAGCAAACGACTGCAGCGATTTTTTCGAGAAAATATGCATATTATGCATATTTAGCAAACGACTACAGATGCTCTTACAACACGTACATTACCCGTATAAATAACATCTCTAATAAGTACAAAGCTGGCTACAACTAGTTGGGAAAAAAGCTTTGTTGTTGTTAGTTTCTTGAATGAGTACAAATGATTTAGTTGGAAGCTTTATAATAGTTGCTCAGAACAATCTTAAATTTTTGTTTGGCCTATTTTCATGTGTTGGGTTTTGTTCATACATCTCTGTTGATTGTCTAGTCTCCGATGGATGATGAAATCCCTAGTGTTTCGGCTACAATGAACAGAGCACAAAGAAATCAGATAGATGACCAAAATAAAAATCATTCTCTTAGATGCCTGTAAAAAAATCATAATTGTTAGATGCCTGTAAGTAAGTTCCAGTTATCTGTTTTCCTGATCTTTGTAAGATATCTTGTATATATCCTATTCTAATATAATTGTCAACAAAAATCATGTTTTCATATATCTGTTGAAATTTAAATTTTCCTCTCATCATTTGATGAATTGTTATTATTATTTCAGAAGCTAGTATAGATACAATCATAGACATACATTTACCGTTATCTGAGCTTTCAGTTGCAGAACCTGAAGGCATAAAATGCTTATTGCTTCCAAGTGTCCTAAGTCTGATACATGAAGTACTTCTCTTATCTTCTTTCTTTTTATAGGAAGTTGATGTATGAAGTAATTCAATTTTACCGAGATTTATACTGTCATAACTCTAAAAGGAGTTTGTCTCTAGCTGACCATCAAATGGAATGGACGTGCAAGAATATATACGTTAATGATCACATTCAGTTCTTACACAAGTATTCAGTATGTCAATGAACCAAAATTCAAGTATTTATGTGTCAGTTTCAAGATAGAGCACAAACAGCAGTGACTAACTTGGGTTAGAAACATAAGGAGCTGCTACCCAGTGAAATAATGTAAAGTTCAAAGCGAAGTTATATTTACTTTGGTCATACCTGCTACAGCCAAATAATTCATAATTTTTAATCACAGATGGTTCGTATCAGATTCTGCTTATGTTTAATTTTATTTCAAATATCAGCACTTTTTTTCCTTCAAAAAAAAAAATATCAGCACTTTTCAGTGTAGACATATAGCATGCCCATTTTATCAACATATCAATTTGGCTTCAAAATTTTCTGAAGTTAGCTGACTCTGTTCTTATGGAGTACATTATTGTAGTTATAGTTTGGTTCTAAATAAAATATTATATTCTTTTGCTAATTTACAATTCCCATTTTATTTTTAAAACAATTAATTCTGCTCCTTTATAATTTGTTAATGCTCTTGTCACCAAGAATGACTTGGTTTGAATGGAATGCACTAAGTACCATGATAATTTGTTAATAAATTTATTTAGTCATTATATACATTTTATCGACAGATTTACGATCATACAGATATATATATATATACTAGTAATTTACACATGCGGTGCACGTCTTTATAAATATATATATTTTTTTTAAAAATTCAACATTGTCTGATATCGAACTTAAGACCTCATTTATATTAGTTATATATGTGCATTGCACGTATTTGTTTGATTACAATGCACGTATTTGTTTGGTTACAAATGGAGTTTGTTTGGTGACAAATTCTTTATTAAAATAGTAAAGATATATATTTTTAAAAAAAATTCCGACATTGTCTGACATCGAACTTAAGACCTCATTTATATTAGTTATATATGTGCATTGCACGTGTTTGTTTGATTATAATGCACGTATTTGTTTGATTACAAATAAAGTTTGTTTGGTGACAAACTCTCCCATTAAAATAGCAAAGAATATATATATATATAGCAATGCTCTATTGAAAACGGGTCTGTTTTCACAAATCCGTGAAAACAGACTCGCTTTGGTTTTATGAACCTAGGCCGTTGTTTCAAACAACGGCCTAGGTTATAGAAAATTGAATGAACCTAGGCCGTTGTTTGGAACAACGGCCTTTTATAACCAACAACGGCCTAGGCTATAAAAATTTATAGACTAGGTTGTTTGAAACAACGAAATTTTATAGCCTAGGCTGTTGTTAGGAACAACGGCCTAGGTTACCAAACAACGGCCCTAGGTTCATTCAATTTTTTATAACCTAGGTCGTTGTTTCAAACAACGGCCTATGTTCATTCGAAATTTTAGACCGAATGAGGCGAAGAGTTATTTGGGACGAAATTCCCAAATTACCCCTCTGCCACTTAAGTGAGATGGGTGATGGGCGGGCTCGATCACGGCCGTTGGATCAAGATGAACTTGATCTAATGGCCAGAAATGCTGTTTTCACGGGTCTGTGAAAACAAACCCATTTTCATATAGAGAACCTTTCGGTTGCGCACCCCTCTGGTGCGCACAGTGGTGCGCACATGCCCTCAGCCGTTTGATCTACCTCATGATTATGATCGCGATCTAAGGGCTATTACAACTTTTGCTCTACTCACTTAGCACCAGGGTATTTGTGACTTTTCCCTCCCCCCATGTTGAGTATCCCATGCTCAGATTGTTCTTCTCTTTCTCATCGTGCTTCAACGTAATCCCCAAATCGAAACCTTAATCCACTTCGACGTAATCCCCAAATCGAAACCCTCTACCTCTCCTTCTTACGCTCTCATCGCCCCCAAATCGAAACCCTAATCCCCAAATTGAAACCCTCTACCTCAAATCGAAAGCCTCTCTCTCTCTCACAGCCTCCGACGAATCCCTCTCCAAATCGAAAGCCTCGACCATTTCACAGGGAAGTGTTTGATTCTCATACATGCTTTTGAAATTTTCATTCAATTTCTTGCATATTTCTTTTGGATGTGTGTATGGGCAATGATGAGTCACCCTTGGATATACGTTGGTTTTGTATGTGATATTAAGTAGCTATAATTTGATATTGGTGAGATTGGGGATTTGGGGAACGATCGGGTTTGAGATTTGGATGAGAGAGGACTGAGGGAGAAGATGATGAAAATGGGTAGTTGGAGGACTGAAGAGTATGTTTGAGGTTGTTTTGTTGTTCTTGTTGTTGTTGTTGTTCTTGTTCTTGCGCATGTTGTTGATTGTTTTAAGCTGTAGCAGTAGTGAGGACCATTTTGCTTATGCATTTGCTGTTACTGCTAGCTTCTTAATGCATGCTATTGTTGTTTGTTTCATGTCATTAAACATTCTAGCAATTCTATGCGGTTTCACTTGTTCATTGAGCTTATTTTTTTGTCCTATAAAGATTGATTGATGGTAGATGCTATGAGAAACACATTATTTTTGTTTTCGTTAACGCTATGGAAGACGAGTACAAGAGAAAACATCCACTAAAAGTCCTGAGAAGACAAATAGAGATGAGTTATTGTAATACCCTAATTTTTCATTTATGAAAATTATTATTTTTATTTTTGTACGTATTGTCCACGTGCAATTTTACAGTATAAAATTTTATAAATATTTTCATTTTATAAACAAATGAGTATATATATATATATAAGTCTCCTCCATTGTTTTTATTAAAGCCCTTTTTTTTACAAACATAAGTTTCTTTTATTTTGAGGCCAAATTAATTTATTTTTAAATGTAGGCTAATTTGGCCCATTAAATAAAGGCCCATGAGTTATTCTCTCTTTTTAAATACAACTTGTAATCTAGATTATTTTTATAAAAAAATAAAATGTACAACATTAAAAATAGGGGACTATTGCATGCACGTGCATTGTGCACTTCTTTGGCCGGTTTTGAATGGGAGGGAAAGGAAAAGAGAAGTGGAGTTTGTGGGAGGTAGTTTTGGGATCATGGTTGGTTACTACAACTTCCCCTTAAATCCTAGCCTTTGGTCCTTAACTCCTAGATTAATCCTAGCCCTTTATTTGTCCCAAATTTTAGTATAAATACCCCCCCCCCCCAGCCTAGTTATTCTTGCACTCTTCATTCTCCAAACCTATAGTAAGAAATACAATTATTAGTAATGAGTTATTAGTAGGAAGTGAGAATAAAAGATTGAGAGTTGAGTATTTGTGCTTGCACCAAGGAGGCCGGCTACTAGGAAGGCTCGGGTTGCACATCAAGGAGGAGGAGGAGGAGCGCTCGTTTGGCAAGCTCGAGAAGGGCTCTTTCGTTTAGGAGGTGTTGTGAATTTTTCTCTCCAAATAAGGTGGGTTGTTTTTCTATATTTCTAATTAGATACCATGTTAGGGGTGATTGAAATGATAATACATGAAAGAAACTCATAAGAGTACACTTAATTGGAAAAAGGACTTGCTAGTTGATTAAATTGATTGCTTGATAGATTGCATGTTATCTTGGAATCTTAAGTTGTATGCGAATCGTTTTGTAGTGATGGAATATATGAATTAGAATTGTTGTTAATATCAAGAACTAAGTACAAAATGCTAGTAGATGAAATTGTTTGTTTTGTGAGTTTAGTTGGACTTTCGTGATATTGTTTGGAATGAATAAATTATAATATATTTTTGGGTTTATGAAAGAGGGAAAAACAGGGAATTGATGTAGAAAATTTTAATACAAAGTTGTTTGAGGAATGTCAAAATGATTTATGAAAATAGTAGCATGCAATTTAAATTAATTGTATGAGAAATGTGTGCTTAATTACTGAAAAAAAATTATTTTAAAATACTGGAGTGTTAAGTTATGTTAAAATAGACGTTCTGGAGATTTACAGAAATTTTAGTGAAAGAAAAACTAAAATAAGAGTTTTTGAAACATCGAAATGTTTTAATGAACAGAGAGTTTAATTAAATGAAATGCGAGTTGTAGTTAAGACAACTTGAGCCTATAGCTCAAGTTGTTGGTGGGCTCTCTGGCGCTACAGTAGCGCGGGTGTGTGTGTTGAGGTCGCTGGTTCGATACCTGTGTCCATCATTTTTTTATGTGTGTTTTAAAAATAAACCAGATCTCGAACAGAGAGTATAAAACCCTTTGTCTCTGTTTCTTATCGCTGAGCACAGTCGGCCTAGTGGCTAGCTTGTGCAGTTGTCTTCTCTGAGGTTGCGGGTTCGTTTCTGGCTATAGCCAGAATGTTTTTTTTGGGTTTTTTTGAAGTGTAAAAAATCCGAAAAAATACTATTATTATTCTAAAATCATGTGTGACTTATGAAAATTTATGGCCAGAATGTATTTTTTTTAAAAAATGATTTTTTTTGGGTTTTTTTGAAGTGTAAAAATTCCGAAAAAATTACTATTATTATTCTAAAATCATGTGTGAGTTATGAAAATTTATTGGGAGTTATTAGTATGAAATAAAGTGCATTTTTGAAAGTAAAAGTGCAATTGGAACTATAGTTTTACACTCGTGTAATTTCATAAAAATGTGTTTTGACGAAGAAATTAAGATAAGTGTTAGAAAAGGAAAATTGAAAGAAAGAAAGTATAAATGTGAAGTTTTATATGAGTTATTCTTATTAAAGAATAATGTGACAATAGTGAGTTTGTGAATATTCACTTTGACTATATATTTTGTGATATGATTTTAATGTGGAAATACATGTTAGCTATGAAATGCATGATGGATAATTGAACTCCATGTATGATTATTGACTCATGAAAAGATTGGAAAATCATGTGATTGAAAAAGAGAAATGTTCTTGAGTTTGACAACTCAGATTGTGAATTTGTGAATTGAAATTGAAAATTAGGGTGTAGCCAAAACTCACACCAGCAAGTGAAAAGTGATGAGATATGATAATTGAAATTGAAAAGACCAAGTTTGGGTCAATGTGAATTGGAAGAAATAAGACCGGTATTGGTGAGAGGGCTAACTCTAAGAGATTGATTTTGTTCATGATTTCATTAAATTAAGGATTAGTACATAGTGAAGAGGTGATGAAAGTGAGAGAAAAATACAAGTATGAGGGCCCCGAGTCTACGATGTGGGTGTGATTCACAGTTTGTCTTCACGGTGCGTCATGACATGACGTGGGTACTACTCCAGGATTATCGGGATCTTGGCAACGCTTGTGGGGTGTTTGGTGACTGCGAGAGGATCGTGTGCTATGAAGGAGGCTGAATTGTCCATAGATAGTCTTCACGATGCGTCGTGACATGACGTGGGATTCCCCTCCAGTGTTTCTGTACATGAGCTCGTACTCATAGGACATCTAGGATACTTACCGTAGTTACAGTAGTAGATTAAGTCATGACGAGGAATTGAACCCTACAAGATGAAGAACGATTAAGAGGCTTGCCCTCGGACCTATGTAGTATGGGATGCATAGAATCCGAACAAGTGTGCATTAGTGTCATGTAATGTAAATAACTGCATTAAGGACTAAGTGCACAATCACAACACGACATCAATAGGGTATTCCCCTTAGTTTGATATGTGAACAAGTTTGTGTTTGTTAAATATGGAAAATCAATTATACTGTTTCCGGCATAGAGAGGATGGCCGTGTATAATGTTCGTCGGTTGAATAAACTGACGTACCCACAGTTTTGTATGCAGGATAATGGCATGATAAAGATTAAAGGAGAACTGATGCTTAGAGATTATTCAAAATGTTGTTGTACTTTTATGTAAATGTTGTACATATTGCTTCCGCTGTAAAATGTAAAGTGTAAAGATTTCTTGTAACTCTGATCTAAAGTGAAAAGTTTTAAATTCCTTGTAAAATTGTATGAAAGAAGTGTAAAGATCCTGTGGAATATCGAATTCAGTTGTATTTTGGAATTCGGGGTGTTACAGTTATAAACTGATAGCATAGTATGAGTTACAATTCTTAAACTTTGACCCTTGTTAGCAACAAATGCAGACTCCATGCTGTTACTTCTCCTTCAGCTCCCTACATCTCATTTTCATTTATGATACAAAATGATCACTTAAAATGTTTTGAATTTGGTGTTTTCTCACTTGTTATATTGGCTATTACTATCCCAGTCATTATTGGAAGATAAGTACAAGAAACAACAACTCATTTTCATATATTGTAGCGCTCCGAATTTTCAATATAATATCTCAGAAATATGTGGCACAATTCCCAACATCAACTTCAATTGTAATAGTAAACATAGCCAAAAAAAATTTCAACTTTTATTACATTAATTCTTTACAAACACAGTGGAAAACAAACACCTTGAATTACAAATATTTTCTCTTTTACAACACGTTCTTTTACAATTTTACATAAGCCATGGCATCAATTTAGCACTAGCATCCAAATCCCAAGCTATAAGCACCTACCTGTAAAACATGAGTCTAGAGATAATCCCTAACCCCCAAAACTACAGGGGTCAGCCATAACGGTGTGTGACATAAAAATAAAAGCAACATAAATAAAGCATAAGGCATAGAGTCATAAACAATATGTATCCACAGCAAGAATAAATGAAATAAGAAATAACAGAAAATAAAATATGAAAACATCAAGTGGAACTAGGCTAAGTGTCAAGTGTAGAAAAAACAGAAAACAACATGCATAAAATCAAGCCAAGAAAACATCAATGCTATATGCTGACTCTCTAATGCATACTTGTCGGATTCAATGCATCCCACTCTACATAGGTCCGGTGCAAGCTCTTAACGTTCTTCACTTAATAGGGTTTAATCCCTCGTTATGCAACAAATTCTACTACAATGACTACTACGAGATATAGATAAACAGTGAGTATTAGCCCATGTCCCGATAATTCCGAAGGCCAATCTCTATCCACATATAATTCCGGAGACTATTTCACTCACACCTGGGAATCTTCGAGAATACCCCACACCGCAAGCTATGGCGCCTCATCACACGAATACCCCATGAGCGTCGCCTCGACTCCGATAATTCCGGAGATCAATCCCACACCGCAGGTAATTCCGGAGACTATTTCACTCACACCTCGATAATTCCGGAGATTATCTCACACTGCAAGCCATACTAAGGTCCATAACCCATATTCTCATTTCATCATATCACCATCTAGTGCATGTCCTTATTTTGTTAAGTTAATTAATTAATTTCGAATCTCCTAGAGTTGGTGTATCCTACCGGACTTAACTCAACTGATCAACGACAAAAGCCATTACTGACCAAACCACAAAATCTCAACTGCCGGTATCTAGAGACTCACAACTCAATCATCAATGCAAAATCTTTCATTTTAGTCACTTTATAACAGTGTTAATTTACTCACAGTAATTCATCCATATTGTTGTATATAAGTACGTATATAAATAGGAGGTCCTCTTATTGAATAGAAGTGTGCACAGGTGTATATATAAATCTCCTTACTGAGTTGAACATTTCGGTATATATAACATATAGAAAACCCCTTTACTGATTATGAAGTATATATGTATGCATATTATTATTGATATAGAATGAAATCCTCTTACAGATATGGAGTATCTATGTATATATATAATATATATAGAAACTATTTGTACTGACATGAAGGATATATATATGTATATAGATATGTATATATGATATAGAAATCTCCTAAACTAATATGAAGTGTATGTATCTCATACATAGAAAAACTCTTTTACTGAAGTGTGGTATGTATGCACATATATATGATATATATAGAAAATCTCTCTTTACTGAGTTGAATTATATGGGTATATATATATGATACAAGGAAACCCTTTTTACTGAAGTGAAACATACCCAGATTTAAATGGAGCATATGCAGGAAACATAGAAGAAGAAGCTCTTTGTTGAAGTGAAACCTATGCAGATATATACAGAAGTTGAACTATATGCAGGATATAGAAGTTTGAACTTTATTGAATTGAAAGCATATGCAGGTTATAAAGAAAAATAGAAAATTTCCTTCTACTGATATGCAGTAACTGTGTACATATATATATGATATTTAGAAATCCCTCTTTACTGAGTATGAGGCATATATATGCAGGATATAGAAAATCTCTTTTTACTGAAGTGGAGTTGTGCACAAATGTGTATCTGTCAAAAAAAATCCTCTTTACTGAAAAGCAGCTCTTGATATCTTGCTATTAAAGTATTAAACCCACATCCCATGATGGCTCTACTGTCAATCCTTGCATCTCGTTTATGTGTTCTTGTCTCTATAACTAATCGAGTTTTTATCAGTGAAACCAATACCAACAGAGTACACACAGGCATGAACAGTAGCCTGTGTGGACTGTTAATAACAATAGGTCCTATAGATATACTAATTAACCATAATTACGACCACCTGCACAACCTCAGAAGAAGGAGGAAACATACACTCGGAGTTAGAACTTGCATTACATGGCAACCTACTGAGGTGGGAAAGTATGTTGATGATAACATTAAATTTTGATACAAAAAGAAACTTCGATTCAAATAGTAACTAGACAAGAGAGTCCCAGTGCATACACAAAGAAACTACCAAACACAATACCTACGACTACTACTTAGACAAAATACTGGATGTGTATGCAAGGATGAATCTTGTTCATGTGTGCACATACATAGAGAATGTAGCAGAAGCAACAACCTACAACTAAAGAAACTTGACACTCAAACCAAACTTAAACAATTTACTAGTTAATTAAAGGTATAGAACTGGTTTTTCTTGATGGTTGATAAAGCAAATTATGACTTTCAAGAGCATCAGTATACTTACTCTAATATGTCTAATTCTACATATATGCCCATACATGTATGAACAGTAGTCTACAAATTTAGCATACACAGAATGAGTTCCAACCGTAATTTGAACAAGGGTTTAAAGGCAAGGGGAAAACTTGCATCTATACTGTGCATATGCACAAAAATGAGTCTAAAAATTCTTCTTCATAATGAAGGCAGTGTGTAATTACACATTAGATCAAAATAGTACAATGGACAGCCATACCCAGCCTTGCTAGTTCAAGCCTCAACCAAAAATCAACCTTATAAAACTCATTATCATTTCTTTAAAAACCAAATTCAACCTGCACTTGAAGAGTTCTATTGTAAAATTTGATTTCCTCTCAAAGTGTCATTTTGTGTGGTTGTTAAAACCAAACCCAAGTGGTTTTATCATCTCAGTCCTTAATTTGCCCAAAATCAACAAAACATGCACACACACAGAGATCCGAAGTGCAATACTTCTTCTTCCACTTTAAAGCTTGTTTCTTTTAGTTCAAAAACTTGTTATATACTTATCCCAATCATCTACATCAGTGTATCCATGATTATAAATAATTATAATGACATTTCAATCAAATTTCATGCATTAACAGTGTGCACATACTTATCCACAGTAACATACTCCTCTTTTGTTCAAATTTGTGCATCATACACATATATAGTTGTCCAATCCAACAAACCAACAAGCATATAGATGAAAGAGACCTACTCATAATTTCTCTTAGGTTATTTAACAATCACAAGTCATCAAATTAGGGTTTTGGTCATCAATAGTATAGTTTCAAGAAAAGATTCAACTTTTTAATTCATTTACTCATCAAAAGTTATTATATCTTCAAACCATTATCTAACATGCTCTCTAATAGATGAAACTTCACATACAACATGCTTAGAACAATAAGAAAACAAACACAAGTCACTCACCTCAATGAAGAAATCAAATCGAATTAATAAAGAATGAGAAAAGGTCCTTTTGCAAAATCCAAGATCATCGCTTTAAAACTCCAAAAAATTAATAGTAAAAATATATTTTATTTTCGCAGAGGAGAGGGACGGCTGTAGTGGCTCTTTTATAGGCCAAAATCTGGAGTTTTTAAGGTTTTACAAGTTTATGGAAACATCCTTTAACAAATTATTACTTTACATATATAAACCTTTCTTTAATAAAGTAGTTAAATAAGTTAAATAGATTAAAATCAAATCAAATGTCTTTAACACTGAGAGTTATCCAGCCATCAAGAATAGCCCTGAAATAAAAAAAAAATCGGATTTGACTCAAAGTGGTAATTTTGCACAAAAGTCCCTCTTTTTGTAATATTTGCAAATATGTCCAATAATTATCAGAAAATTCCAAAAAATTCAAAAATAATATCTAATAATAAATAATGAGTTTTCTCAAAATAATTTTTGATTTGGAACTTCCCAAAAAAATATTTGCACGTGTTTTGCACGGTAAAAAGATAAATTTTCAGAAAAATATTTATTAAATCACCAAAAGTCATTTTAATTTATTTATTAATCTTAAAAAGACTATTTTAAAAATCTGGGGTATTACATCACTCCCCCCTTAAAAAAGTTCTGTCCTCAGAACTACTCTAAGCAAAAGAAAATAAAATACAAAACTAACAAGATAGTTTCGAAAATTTACTCTTATCAATTTTTATAGTTGGATTTAATTACTAAGCAAAACAAAAATAACACATAATTATAGCTTGAAGAGTAAATGGTGAAAACTGACATGGCAAAAGTATAAGAAAATCCAACAGGATACACAATAAATCCCAAAACGCGAGAAAATAGTAAGACTATTCTCATAGAATAATAAGTCAAAAATAAAAAGATAAAACCCAAATATAAAAAGGTTGATAACCACACAAACAACAAAGGAACACGGACTTAAAGGTTATATAAAAAAAATAGTTTTGGGAAAATAACCAATTAAGACACAGAGAAATGCGAACAAATTTAGCTAAGAAAAGAAAATATTAATAACAATGAATGTAAAAGACATATAATAATGAGTATATTAGTGAATGTTGACATTATAATTAATACTCGAAAAACACATTAAAGGGTAACGAGCAAAATAGGCCAAAATATATATATATATGCAAAAAGACTCAAAAGAAGTTCATCAAATATTACAAAAGTAAGCGTCGAATCATTAATTAGGACGCGCAAAGCAAAATAAGTGAGAAATCTAAAAGGTTAAAGAATTGGAAAATGGTGGCAATAAATAGTTTTTACAAAATAACGAAAACTTAGACCATAGTTGATGTACTCAATCTTGAAAATTTTGTAAACACAAAATAGGGTAAAATCAACTATACTAGTTCAAATTATATGGAAACATAAAGTGTAATTGTATAAACAAAATGTCGTAAAGAAAATATTTTTTTACCATTAGTTTTATTATATAAGTAAAAAGTCTTGAAATATCAATTAGCATATAGATAGAAAATCTCCTCCTTAACATCAAGTTGCAGATTTGCCTTCACGACAACAGGTTGCAGGTTGCCGTTTGGATATTCGGTTGCACATTTTGTCTCTTCAACATCCAGTTGCAATTTGCCTTCATCGACATCGAGTTGCATATTTGCCATCTCGACATTAGGTTGCACCGAAATAGGAAAATGGAAGATGTAACTTTCCATATGCACAGGGATATTGGACACTGAATTTAAGTATGATGTTATGTTTGAAAATTCGTGATATAAAAATAGTAGCAAAAGTAAGAAATGGAGTTGAAAGTCATACGATGGAATATAAAAATAGGTGTATAGATTATAAATATCAAAACAATAGTACAAAATAGTAGTAGTGAAATGATGTATAAAAGTAAGGAGAAAAACGGAATGAAATACATGCATAAGCACAACTACTAATGTGAATGAGAAAATAAATATGCAAAACCAAATTTTATAATATAGCAAAACAATAATGAAAGGAAATAGAAGTAGCAATAATAACTTAACACGTAGTAATTCAAAACTTAATGTAATATGCAAAAGTAATAACAAAATATACGAGTAACATAAAAGTGCATGAAAGTGAAAATGATAAAAACGTTAAGGAAGAAATGAGTAAGAGTTGCAAAAATAAAAATGAGTTTGTGAAATGCTAAAGGTTGCACTGTTGAATTACAGCAGAAGTTGTAAAATAATAATCTGGACAAAAGAATCAAAAGTAAAACCAATAGTAAAGCCATAGAAAAATTTTAGAGGAAAAACAAGACGATTAGCGAAAGCGAATAGAAATAATATAAACTTAGTTAGAGATATAAATTCAAAAAATGAAATCAATCACTGACAATAAAAGAAATCAAATAAAAAGTAGAAATAAGTTAATTACACATAAGTTATCGAGTAAGTAAACAAATGTAAAACAGTAAAAGTGATAGGATACAAGAGTGAGAAATACAAACTAAGGAACATTTTTTTAAAAAAAATACAAGAAAATAAATAATTTAAAGAATGTAGTGGAAGATAATTAAATTTAATAACTGAAAATAAATAAATAAATAGAATAAAATAATACTGGCGAAAATCATGGAATCCTAAAAATTACACTCAATGAGTAAAATAGAAAAAGATATAGTAAATATTAGTAAGTAAGATAGAAAATATACAAGTTGAGGGGGTAATACCTTACATAATAAAATATCAAATGCATAAAGCGGACAAAAAAGGTCAAAAAAGATAGTGGGAAGAACATATGCTTTATGTAAAAATAACCAGTACACTTGCGATAAAAAAATTTCATTCAAGTCTAAGCATAAAATAGTCTAAATCTCACTACAGGTTTTCATGACCAAACAATCAAGTCACACAAATCATATGTCCACCAAGGTACTCACACTTCTAATGTCCACCTAAGTTCTTTTTAATGTCCACTTGTGTACTCACACATCTAAAGTCTGCCTAGGTTCTCACACATCAATTGTTCATTTATGTTTATTCCCTGTACTATGTTTAAAATTACTAATTGAAGCATGCTCTGATACCAATCTCTGTAGAGCCTCGAATTTCCAATATAATATCTCAGAAATACGTGGCACAATTCCCAGCAATCAACTTCAATTGTAATAGTAAACATAGCCAAAAATACCGATAAATTTTTTTCAACTTTTATTACATTAATTCTTTACAAACATAGTGGAAAACAAACACCTTGAATTACAAATCTTTTCTTTTTGACAACATTGTTCTTTTACAATTTTACATAAGCCATGACATCAATTTAGCACTAGCATCCAAATCCCAAGCTATAAGCACCTACCTGTAAAACATGAGACTAGAGATAATCCCTAACCCCCAAAACTACAGGGGTTAGGCATAACGGTGTGAGTGATATAAAAATAAAAGTAACATAAATAAAACATAAGGCATAGAGTCATAAACAACATGTATCAACAACAAGAATAAATGAAATAAAAAATAACAGAATAAAACATGAAAACATCAAGTGGAACTAGGCTAAGTGTCAAGTGTAGAAAAAACAGAAAACAACATGCATAAAACCAAGCCATGAAAACATCAATGCTATATGCTGACTCTCTAATGCATACTTGTCGGATTCTATGTATCCCACTCTATATAGGTCCGGTAAAAGCCCTTAATGTTCTTCACTTAATTGGGTTTAATCCCTCGTTATGCAACAAATTCTACTACAATGACTACTACGAGATATAGATAAACGGTGAGTATTAGACCATGTCCCGATAATTCCGGAGGCCAATCTCTATCCACAGATAATTTCGGAGACTATTTCACTCACACCTGGGAATCTTCGAGTATACCCCACACCGCAAGCTATGGCACCTCATCACACGAATACCCCATGAGCGTCGCCTCGACCCCGATAATTCCGGAGATCAATCCCACACCACAGGTAATTCCGGAGACTATTTCACTCACACCTCGATAATTCCGGGGATTATCTCACACCGCAAGCCATACTGAGGTCCATAATCCATATTCTCATTTCATCATATCACCATCTAGTGCATGTCCTTATTTTGTTAAGTTAATTAATTAATTTTGAATCTCCTAAAGTTGATGTATCCTACCAGATTTAACTCAACTGATCAGCAACAAAAGTCATTACTGACCAAAGCACAAAATCTCAACTGCCGTTATCTAGAGACTCACAACTCAACCATCAATGCAAAATCTTTCATTTTAGTCACTTTATAACAGTGTTAATTTACTCACAGTAATTCATCCATATTGTTGTATATAAGTACGTATATAAATAGGAGGTCCTCTTATTGAATAGAAGTGTGCACAGGTGTATATATAAATCTCCTTGCTGAGTTGAACATTTCGGTATATGTAACATATAGAAAACCCCTTTACTGATTATGAAGTATATATGTATGCATATTATTATTGATATAGAATGAAATCCTCTTACAGATATGGAGTATCTATGTATATATATAATATATATAGAAACTATTTGTACTGACATGAAGGATATATATATATGTAAATAGATATGTATATATGATATAGAAATCTCCTAAACTAATATGAAGTGTATGTATCTCATACATAGAAAAACTCTTTTACTGAAGTGTGGTATGTATGTACATATATATGATATATATAGAAAATCTCTCTTTACTGAGTTGAATTATATGGGTATATATATATGATATAAGGAAACCCTTTTTACTGAAGTGAAACATACCCAGATTTAAATGGAGCATATGCAGGAAACATAAAAGAAGAAGCTCTTTGTTGAAGTGAAACCTATGCAGATATATACAGAAGTTGAACTATATGCAGGATATAGAAGTTTGAACTTTATTGAATTGAAAGCATATGCAGGTTATAAAGAAAAATAGAAAATTTCCTTTTACTGATATGCAGTAACTGTGTACATATATATATGATATTTAGAAATCCCTCTTTACTGAGTATGAGGCATATATATGCAGGATATAGAAAATCTCCTTTTACTGAAGTGGAGTTGTGCACAAATGTGTATCTGTCAAAAAAAATCCTCTTTACTGAAAATCAGCTCTTGATATCTTGCTATTAAAGTATTAAACCCACATCCCATGATGGCTCTACTGTCAATCCTTGCATCTCGTTTATGTGTTCTTGTCTCTATAACTAATCGAGTTTTTATCAGTGAAACCAATACCAACAGAGTACACACAGGCATGAACAGTAGCCTGTGTGGACTGTTAATAACAATAGGTCCTATAGATATACTAATTAACCACAATTATGACCACCTGCACAACCTCAGAAGAAGGAGGACACATACAATCGGAGTCAGAAATTGCATTACTTAGCAACCTACTGAGGTGGGAAAGTATGTTGATGATAACATTAAATTTTGATACAAAAAGAAACTTCGATTCAAATAGTAACTAGATAAGAGAGTCCCAGTGCATACACAAGGAAACTACCAAACACAATACCTACGACTACTACTTAGACAAAATACTGGATGTGTATGCAAGGATGAATCTTGTTCATGTGTGCACATACATAGAGAATGTAGCAGAAGCAACAACCTGCAACTAAAGAAACCTGACACTCAAACCAAACTTAAACAATTTACTAGTTAATTAAAGGTATAGAACTGGTTTTTCTTGATGGTTGATAAAGCAAATTAAGACTTTCAAGAGCATCAGTATACTTACTCTAATATGACTAATTCTACATATATGCCCATACAGGAATGAACAGTAGTCTACAAATTTAGCATACACAGAATGAGTTTTAACTGTAATTTGAACATGGGTTTAATGGCAAGGGGAAAACCTGCATCTATACTGTGCATATGCACAAAAATGGGTCTAAAAATTCTTCTTCATGATGAAGGCATTGTGTAATTACACATTAGATCAAAATAGTATAATGGACAGCCATACCCAGCCTTGCTAGTTCAAGCCTTATCCAAAAATCAACCTTATAAAACTCATCAGTTCTTTAAAAACCAAATTCAACCTGCACTTGAAGAGTTCTATTTTAAAACCTGATTTCCTCTCAAAGTTTCATTATGTGTGGTTGTTAAAACCAAACCCAAGTGGTTCTATCATCTCAGTCCTTAATTTGCCCAAAATCAACAAAACATGCACGCACACACACAGATCCGAAGTGCAATACTTCTTCTTCCACTTCAAAGCTTGTTTCTTTTAGTTCAAAAACTTGTTATATACATATCCCAATCATCTACATCAGTGTATCCATGATTATAAAAAATTATAATGACATTTCAATTAAATTTCATGCATTAACAGTGTGCACATACTTATCCACAGTAACATACTTCTCTTTTGTTCAAATTTGTGCATCATACACATATATAGTTGTCCAATCCAACAAATCAGCAAGCATATATATGAATGCGACCTACTCATAATTTCATTTAGGTTATTTAACAATCACAAGTCATCAAATTAGGGTTTTCGTCATCACTAGTATAGTTTCAAGAAAAGATTCAACTTTTTAATTTATTTACTCATCAAAAGTTATTATATCCTCAAACCATTATCTAACATGCTCTCTAATAGATGAAACGTCACATACAACATGCTTAGAACAATATGAAATCAAACACAAGTCACTCACGTCAATGAAAAAATCAAATCGAATTAATACAGAATGAGAAAAAGCCCTTCTTTTGCAAAATCCAAGATCATCACTTTAAAACTCCAAAAAATTAATAGTAAAAATATATTTTATTTTTGCAGAGTAGTGGGACGGCTGTAGTGGCTTTTTTATAGGCCAAAATCTGGAGTTTTTAGGGTTTTATAAGTTTATGGAAACATCCTTTAACAAATTTTTGCTTTACATATATAAACCTTTCTTTAATAAAGTAGTTAAATAAAGTTAAACAGATTAAAATCAAATCAAATCTCTTTAACACTGAGTTATCCAGCCATCAATAATAGCCCAAAAATTAAAAAAATTTCGGATTTGACTCAAAGTGGTAATTTTGCACAAAAATCTCTCTTTTTGTAATATTTGCAAATATGTCCAATAATTATCAGAAAAATCCAGAAAATTCACAAATAATATCTAATAATGAATAATGAGTTTTCCCAATATAATTTTTGATTTGGAACTTCCCAATAAAATATTTGCACGTGTTTTGCACGTGTAAAAAGATAAATTTTCAGAAAAATATTTATTAAATCAACAAAAATCATTTTAATTCATTTATTAATTTTAAAAACATCATTTAAAAAATCTTGGGTATTACATATATGATACAAATTATCACTGGTGTATATTATTTGATGAACATTTTTTCAATTCTAGTACCTGCTTTTGCACCGAGCTGCTATATTCTTGGCCAATACCAAGTTTAAAATGCTTGAACAAATGATGAATTTATTTGGAAATGAAGCTTGACTAGATGGAAGGCATATAAAATGCAACCCTAGCCTTGCTTAGCTTATATTTAAGTGATCTGAGCCTAATTGATATAATATTTAACATGATTTATTTAATCAGTAGCTTTTACTACTGTAAATGGAACATGTTAACTGTGATTTCCTTTTTTTGGCCAATAGGTAGAAGCTTTTGATTGAGAATGCTGCTTACGGTGTAGTAGTATTTTGGTGGATGTTGAAAATATGGCTGTATTTTTTGTTGGATCCAGGAAGAAGAACATGTAGTACTAGTAGTATTAGAGGTAGGAAGTTGAGGAAGAAGAAGCCGATGTAATGTGTATAGGTTTTGAGGTGTCAGGGCATAAGGTGATGATGTGTATAAAACTTGTTATACAATGAGCTTATAATACATTAAGTTTTGTTTTTGGTTGTGCTTGTAAGACTTGAGCTTGTATTACATTGAGTTTTTTGCATATTCAAGTTGATTTATAATTATGGATAGTAGGTGGTATGAGAAGAATTACAGAGAAGGTGGTGTCCACTGCAATTTGATAGTTGGAGGATTCCCTGGTGTCTTCTTGTTTGTATTTATCAAGAGAATGGTGATATGAAAGTTGGGTAATGCTTTATCAACAGAATAAGAGTGCAAACATTGGTATGACATTTTAAGCAACCTTTTGAATTACCAGTGCATATATAAATAAATTTTTTATATATGAGTACAAGAGAATGGTGATATGAAAGCTGGCTAATACTTTATTAACACAATAAGATTACAAACATTGGTCTGACATTTTAAGCAACCTTTTGAATTACCAGTGCATATATAAACAAAAAATTTAAGCAACCTTTTGAGTAATCTACATCATATAAACTTAGCCAGCTTTCAATATTAGCCAAACACCAAAAAAAGAAGAGGTAAATTTCCATAATCAATATAAGCCAGCTTCAATATTTATGAAGGTTCAAACAAAAGATGATTACAAAGAAGTGGTAACAACCAATAACATATGAAGTCAAGTGAAAAAACCTGTAGGCTCAGAAGCTTCTCAAAATTGGCCAGCTTTCAATAAACAACAATGAAAGATGCATATCAAACAGCTAAATTGCCATCATCATGATCATAATCACAAAATGCAGTACACTAAATTGTCATCGTTGCCTACACCAAAAATAATAATTCAAGAGACTAAATTTCATAATATAAAACCCTAGCTCCTAAAGCTTTCAAGCTAATCCTTTTTCTGTTGCTTCTCCTCTTCTTATTCTCAGTATACAATGGCTTCTTGTACTTCTTCCTCTTCTTCTTCTTAGGCTATTGAAAAAAAATCACAACAATTTGATTAGCTACTCATTGTAATCATTGTACTCATTGTTGCTGCATGAATTTTAACCTACTAATTCATGTTGCAAATTTTGAAATAGTAGTAGGCTTAGAACACATCAGTTTAGCAAGATACTCAAAATCTTCAGTGCATCAAATGCAACAGAGAAGTCGACAAACATCAGTTTTTGCAAGACAGAAAATGCATCAAATGGGTTAACAATTCAAGCAAATTGCTTAACAATTCATGATTTCAAAAGGAAGCATGATTTCACTACTAATTCATGAGAGCATGATTTCACAAAAGTTAAAATACTCAAAAGGTGTAGGCTCAAAACTTAAGTACATTGTTATGCCAATTTTGAATCAAGCATAAATGTATCAAATGCTAAAAATCAGAAACTAACTTGGTAAACAATGAAGGAGCATTCGAGAAGGAGAAAAGATATATGAGGGGGTACTCAGCATGGGGCTAGGGAAATGTCACAAATACCCCTGTTGTTAAGTGAGGAGAGTAATAGCCCTTAGATTGCGATCATGATCACAGGGTAGATCGAACGGCTTAGGGCGCGTGTGCACCGCTGTGCACATTAGAGGAGTGCGCAACCCAAAGGGACTCATTTGCCAAAATTAGAAACTGACTTACTAGGTGGGGAAAACACAAAATTAAACTTGACCATTCATTTTGTCATCATTGCTTACACACTAAAAAAAATTATTTTAACAATGGGAGTAAATTTAAAACTTTAAAGTGAATCAAACAATTCACACAGTCATGATCATGGGGTAGATCGAATGTTAAGTGACATGAAACAAACAACGATAGCATGCATTAAGAAGCTAGTAGTAACAGCAAATGCATAAGCAAAGTAGTCCTCACTACTACTACAACTTAAAACAATCAACAACAAGCGCAAGAACAAGAACAAGAACAACAACAGCAAGAACAACAAAATAACCTCAAACATATTCTTCAGTCCTCCAACTACCCATTTTCATCATCTTCTCCCTCAGTCCTCTCTCATTCAAATCTCAAACCCAATTATTCCCCAAATCCCCAATCTCACCAATATCAAATTATGGCTACTTAATATTACATACAAAACCAACTTATATCCAAGGGTGACTCATCATTGCCCATACACACAACCAAAAAAAATATGTAAGAAATTGAACGAAAATTTTAAAAGCATGTATAAGAATCAAACACTTCCCTGTGGAATGGCAGAGGCTTTCGATTTGGAGAGGGGACTCGTCGGAGGCTGAGAGAGAGAGAGAGAGGCTTTTGATTTGAGGTAGAGGGTTTCAATTTGGGGATTAAGGTTTCGATTTGGGGGCGATGAGAGCGTGAGAAGGAGAGGTAGAGGGTTTCGATTTTGGGATTACGTCGAAGTGGATTAGGGTTAAAATTTGGAGCTCTCATCAGGGCACGATGAGAAAGAGAGAGAGAGAGAAGGAGAGCGCGATGAGATAATGGGATACTCAACATGGGGGTAGGGAAAAGTCACAAATACCCCTGGTGCTAAGTGAGGAGAGCGGAAGTGGTAATAGCCCTTAGATCGCGATCATGATCATGAGGTAGATTGAACGGCTGAGGGCACGTGCGCACCGCTGTGCGCACCAAAGGGGTGCGCAACCTCTCCCTCTCTCTCTCTCTCTCTCTCTCTCTCTCTCTCTCTCTCTCTCTCTCTCTCTCTCTATATATATATATATATATATATATATATATATATATATAAGGCTTCTTCGGTTGCAAACGGGTCTGTGTGCACAGACCCGTACGAACTTTAATCTGGGCCATTGGATCTTTGATCCAGCGGCCCATATTTTTTAAATAAAATTTTGCCTTAACCCGCCGTTTCCAACGACGGGTAAAAAAATTGCCTTAACCCGTCGTTGTCAAGGACGGGTTAAGAAAAAAATATAATCTCATAACTGTATACAGTTTTTCTTCCTCGTCGACTTATCCCCAAGCTGAACTTTCGTTTTTGGATGAACCCAAACCCAATATCTCTGAAATCGTGACCTTCTCACTCCGGCAACTCGTCTCTCACTTCTCTCCTCTATCATTCAGGCGATTCTCTCTCCCTCTCTCTTCCGTCTGTTGCTCCCTAAACCATAGTTCTCTTCCTCCATTCGCACATCCACCTCAGTCCGCTCCTCGTCCTTTTCGATCCCCATATAATCTCTCTCTCCTAATCTCTACTCCAAACTTCCAAACCCAACTCTTTCATCCCAAAAACGTAACTCAAGTTCGCAGCTTGACCTACATTGGCAAAATTTAGATTTATTTTGTAAGGTAATGATTAAATATCTGCCTTAGTAATTGTAATTATGTTAATTTTAAAATTGTTTTTGTTGCTTTCCACTACTTTACCGTATATTAAAATTGCCTAAAAAATTTATTGATGTAGAAATTTGTAAGTAGTATTTTGATGAATTTACACGGTGCAATAGTTGTTGATCGGTCGTCGATATTGTAGATTTTGTATTTATAATCGTGTCGAACATATTAAATTACTTAGAACAATATTAGTGCGGTTAGATTAGACAATCCTGGAAACGACATCCAAAAAGTACGAAACTATGCAAGTAGGATGGTCTCATATAGCACAAGAAAACCAAACTTGTAGAAGTCAGTTTCGACTCACGGTTAGAGAGATACGGCTGTGTATTGCTTTCGGTTGAAAAAAACCCAAATAAAGTGATACACGGCCGTATCTCTCGAACCGTTACTCGAAACTGACTTCTACAAGTTGGGGTGGCTTGCGCTATGTGAATTCAAGCAAGGTGCAAAGTTTTATAAATTTTGGATGCCGTTTGTGCGATTTTCTCCCGTTCCTCACATTAGAAGTTAATGACTTAGAATTTTTTTAGTGCGGTTAGATTAGAAAACCCTGCAAACGACATCAAAAAAATACGAAACTTTGCGAGTAGGATGATCTCACGTAGCACAAGAAACCTGAACCTATAGAAGTTAGTTTCGACTCACAGTTGGAGAGATACGGTCGTGTATCGCTCTCGGTTGAAAAAAACCCAAATAAAGTGATACATGGCCGTATTTCTTGAACCGTTACTCGAAACTGACTTTTACAAGTTGGGATGGCTTACGCTACGTGAATTCAAGCAAGGTGCAAAGTTTTATAAATTGTGGATGCCGTTTGTTCAGTTTTCTCATGTTCCTCGCATTAGAAGTTAATGACTTAGAATTTTTTAGTGCGGTTAGATTAGAAAACCCTGCAAATGACATACAAAAAATACGAAACTTTGCAAGTAGGATGGTCTCGCATAGATCAAGTAACCTGAACTTGTAGAAGTTATTTTCGACTCACGGTTAGAGAGATACGGCCGTGTATCGCTTTCGGTTGAAAAAAACCCAAATAAAGTGATACACGGCCGTATTTCTTGAACCGTTACTCGAAACTGACTTTTACAAGTTGAGATGGCTTGCGCTATGTGAATTCAAGTAAGGTGCAAAGTTTTATAAATTTTGGATGCCATTTTTGCGGTTTTCTTATGTTCATCGCATTAGAAGTTAATGACTTAGAATTTTTTTAGTGCGGTTAGATTAGAAAATCCTGCAAACAACATCAAAAAAATACGAAACTTTGTGAGTAGGATGATCTTACGTAGCACAAGCAACCTGAACTTGTAGAAGTTATTTTCGACTCACGGTTGGAGAGATACGGCCGTGTATCGCTCTCGGTTGAAAAAAACCTAAATAAAGTGATACACAGCCGTATTTCTTGAACCGTTACTCGAAACTGACTTCTACAAGTTGGGGTGGCTTGCACTATGTGAATTCAAGCAAGGTGCAAAGTTTTATAAATTATGGATGTTGTTTGTTCGGTTTTCTCATGTTCCTCGCATGAGAAGTTAATGACATAGAATTTTTTAGTGCGGTTAGATTAAAAAACCCTACAAATGACATCCAAAAAATATGAAACTTTGCGAGTAGGATGGTCTCACATAGCACAAGCAACCTGAACTTGTAGAAGTTAATTTCGACTCACGGTTAGAGAGATACAGCCGTGTATCGCTTTCATTTGAAAAAAACCCAAATAAAGTGATACACGGCCGTATTTCTTGAACCGTTAATCGAAACTGACTTCTACAAGTTGGGGTGGCTTGCGCTACGTGAATTCAAGCAAGGTGCAAAGTTTTATAAATTTTGGATGCCGTTTTTGCAGTTTTCTCATGTTCATCGCATTAGAAGTTAATGACTTAGAGCGCGTTTAGTGCGGTTATACTAGAAAACCCTTCAAACGACTTTCAAAAAATACAAAATTTTGTGACAAGGATGGTCTCACGTAGATCAAACAACTCCAACTTGTAGAAGTGAGTTTCGACTAACGGTTCGAGAGATACGGCCGTGTATCGCTTTTGGTTATAAAAATACCAAATAAAGCGGTACACGGCCGTATCTCGCAAACCGTTAGTCGAAAATCACTTCTGCAAGTTACGGTGATTTGTGCTAGGTGAATTCAAGTAAGTTGCAAAGTTTTATAATTTGTGAATGCTGTTTGTGCGGTTTTCTCACGTTTCTCTAATAATATGTAAATAAAGTTAGAAATTTTTCATCACATTCCGTAACGGGTTTAGTAGCCCTAATTGTTCTCCTTTTCGTTTTCTTAGGTATGGATAGTTTTGAAGGAAGTTCTGTTACCAGAGAGAAATTTGTTCGTGCACAATAAATTGGCGAGTTTCTTCCTCATATTGACGAGCATCTAAAACCCAAGATTGGTATGACATTTCCCACTCTAGAGGAAGCAGAAAAATTATATTCATTGTACTGTAAATGTGCGGGATTCTCTATGCGTAAGGGTAGAAATAAATACAAGGGAAACGATGTAGTAGATAAATCATATGTATGTAATGAAGCCGGGGAGTCACCGAATAATCAGAATGAAGCTAGACGGGGACAACTTCTAGAACGGGTTGCAAAGCCTTTGTTCGTGTCAAACTAAACCCACAAAGTAATTCGTGGATTATTTATTTATTTAATGAACCACACAATCACGAATTTACTTCACTCAGTAGACGTCACTTACTACCTAAAAACCGTGAATTAACAAATACTGATAAAAAGTAATTGGTCAACTTACCGAAGCTAATGTCCCTATATGCAAACAAATGCTATTCTACGAAGGTGCAAGTGGAGGTAATGAGAAAATTGGTTTCACTGAAATCGATGTCAAAAATCTCAGGAGAGACGAGATGGTAGGTTTAAAAGGACACGACGGGCAAATGCTACTTGAGTTCTTTGAATCCAAAAAGGAGACCGATCCTTTATTCTATTATGATTACCAATGTGATCCCGAAGGGCGATTGTCCTGTTGTGTTTGGGTAGATGGTATCACTAGAAAGAATTATGAAGTATTTGGGGATGTTGTTTGCTTTGATGCTACCTACAACACAAACCGATACGGGATGTTATTTGTACTATTTGTTGGATTCAACCATCAATGGCAATCAATATTCCTAGGTCGTGGATTCATTCCAAATGAGAAGGCATCCTCATTTGAGTGGTTCTTTGAAAAGTGGCAAGAAGAAATGACTCACGATCCGATGAACATCGTGACAGCTGAGGATCATGGAATAAATGCTGCAGTTAAGAAAGTTTTCTCAATCACTGATCATAGATATTGTATTTGGCATATTTTGGATAAGTTACTGCATGAAGTGCATATGCCAAATAACATTGACGAGTTTAGAAATGCTTTGAAGACTATGATCTATACGGCGGAATATAAAACTGAATTTGACCAAAAGTGGAAAATTTTGATTTTCCAGTACAAACTTGAGAATAACAAATTATTGATCGATAAATTTGAGATTCGTGAAAAATGGCCTCCAGTGTACGCAAGAGACTCATTTTGGGGCAGCATGTTGAATACCCAATGTAGTGAATCGCTACATTCATCCTTGAAGCAACATACTCATAAGAAGTACTCGTTACATGAATTTGTCGTCATCTTTGACCGAGTCTTAGTAAAACAAAGATACGATGAACTTAAAGAAACTCATCGTAATTGCAAGGAGAGGCCAAAATTGCAGACCGAATGGGCGTTGGAGTCACAAATGGCGGGAACATACACATTGAAGATTTTCTACAAATTCCAACAAGAAGTCGTAAAAAGCTTATTACTTAATGTGAGTTTAATTGCGAGTATGGATACACCGGATAGTGCAGCTTTTTCTGTAACCGTTTGTGAAAATTCAGAACCGGGGAGGGTGATTTCTTTTTGTAAAATCCGTGAAATGGCTAAATGCCCTTGTGCCATGTATGAGTTCGTAGGCATTCCATGCAAACATCTATTGGTACTAATTTGGTTTACCGATCACACCACACTACCCGAGCAATATATTTGTAGGCGATGGACCAGGGATCAACTGACAAGAAGCAGTACACCCGTTCCCAATAGTATGGGCGACAATTTTGCCTCTCGTTATTGTGAACTGACTATGTACTCACGACATTTGGTTGATCTTGGTTGTTCTTTAGAGAGAGGGTACAAGTACATGCTCGACCACATGCTTAAGGGAATCGAAGGCTTTTCTCACATTCAATCCAGAAATAGCACACCACACGAAGGTAGCGTACAACCGGAAAGTGGTGGACATACACATGCACATGCACTGGTGGGGAACCCTGTACATTCCACCACAAAGGGGAGGCCTAAAAGGAAGAGGTTGAAGTCTATCAGAGAATTCCAAAAAACAAAGAGACCATGACTTTGCAGGACATGCCTTCGTGTCGTATGTCACGATTCACGAACCTGCCCAAAAAATATGGCAATGTAATATATCGAAGACTAAGTATTTGTTAATTTGACTCAATCAATCTCAACTTGTTGTTGTTGATACTAACCCATTCTTCTCCCTTATTTAGTGGATCAGTAGGGTATGAAGAAGCTCCAAACGCTGGAGAGAGTGATGATGATGAAGGTGAAGGTTCGTGTTAAGGGGTTTTCGTGTTATGTATGTCATATTAAATTTTCAAGATAAACACCGAATAATTGCTTACTTTTGTCTTTCGATGTGAAGAGAAATATTAATTTCGACTTTATTATTAACCTTTTTTTTGGTGTAGGTCCGGAATGAAACAAAATCGTGCCCATGGAAGGAATCAATAATTGAAAACTTCCATACTTTTGATTGTATATATGTAGTCAATTGAACGTTTCTTTTTTGTACAATTAGATTACTGGTGTATTTAATCAGAGTGCAATTTGTGTCTGTGTGCATTTTGTGTATTTGTGAACTACATATGTTGTTGTGGGTGTTGATGTTGTAACTGGGGAGCGAATGTTTATTTCTGTTGAAATTTGTGAATTTTGAAGATGTGTGCAATTTGAGCAACCCGAACTATTTGTGAATTTTTTTGTAATTGCTTTTTTTTGTCTTCCGATGTGTACAGAATTATAATTTTTGTTCAAGGTTGTCAGTGAATTTTATGTATTTGTGCAAATTGTGTATTTGTACAATATATCTATGCTGTTGGATTTTTTTAATTTCTGGAAAATTGTGAAAATTTATGGGAGCTTACATTTTGAAGATAAAATACTGCCAAAATCGGATAAACCTAGCTCGTTATTAAGGATAACAGGTTAAATTACCTAACCTGTTATTGAGGAGAACGGTTTAAGTAGATTGATATTGGCAGGACTTCATCCCTTACAGATCAAGTATTGATAAAGTACTGCCAATTTCTCTTTACTTAACCCGTTATTTTGGGATAACGGGTTAAGATCACTTAATCCGTTATTCTCAACAACGGGTTAAGTAGAGTGATATTGGCAGTACTCTATGAAAACTTAGTCTATAGGGGGTGAAGTCCTGCTAATATCTCCTTACATAACCCGTTGTTGAGAATAACAGGTTAAGTGATCTTAACCCGTCATCACCAATAACGGGTTAAGTAGAGAGAAATTGGCAGTACTTTATCAATACTTGGTCTGTAGGGGATGAAGTCCTGCCAATATCAATCTACTTAACTCGTTATTGGTGATGACGGGTTAAGATCACCTAACCCGTCATCGTCAATAACGGGTTAAGTAGAGAGATTTTTACAGAACTTTTGTCTGTGTAGGCTCTATGTGCTTTTGTTGATACATATACAACTTCACAAAATTTGTTCATTGACAACAAAATCTACAGATGATAATTTGTTCATTCAGCAATTCACATCAATCTTGGGATACTTAACCCGTTAGGTTGTTTGATATTTGCAGTTTCTTCGCCTTTGTGCTACAACTCTTCAAATTTTCAAGATAAGGTTTGGAGAATATTGGGATACAGGTTATATCTTATAACAGCTTTGTACATCATACATTACAAACTGGAAAATACATGTAAATTGAACATACATAGAATGCATACATAACTAAAGCCAATTGCTATTACAAACTCATTCTTTGACACTTTCACCATAATTTACAATTAATTTAGTATACAAGTACATGCTGGGTTTTTTCTCAACGGGTAGGAAGGACTGCTGACACTGCCTTTTTTTAAATGCATAAGTAGCAATTATTCCCCCTGCATACACTTTTGTTCACTACTATTACACAGAGGCAATAATTCTCCGGTTCGTGGGATGGAGTAGTAGTGGGTGTAACTGTATATTCAAAGTACTTAATAACTTTTTGACATGCACTCCTCATATTCATACTATTTGTTGCATAATTGTGGGGTGTGCATGCCAAGAAGTTGAAAAGTACCATGAATACATTGTGACACCCACCACTACTCCGTCCTACAAAACCAGAGAATTGTTGCACTCTGTGTAATAGTGGGGAACGAATGTGTATGAAGGGAGAAGAATTGCTACTTCTGTATTCATTAAAAAAGCCCCAAAAGAAGAGTTAGGGGAAAGAAGAAAAAAAAGGCAGAGTCAGCAGTCCTCCCTATCCATTGAGGGAAACCCAACATGCACTTGTATGCTAACGTAGACATGCATCTGTCTGTCTACTTTTGCATCTTCAGCTTCTTTTTAAAACTTTTTCCCCTTCATATTCTACAAACATTTTTATGAATAATGATGAAGGAGAGTCTCCATGAACGCAGGTGTAACATCCCGAATCCCAAAAACAACTGAATTCGAGTGTTCTACAGGATCTTTACACTTTATTCGTACAATTTTACAAGGAATTTAAAACTTTATTTCAACAATGGTTACATTAGAGTCTTTTACATCAATACGCAGCGGAATTAATAAAATACAACAATAATGAATGTACAATTGTTACAACTTTAACATTTAAATAATCAACAGCATCAATTCTCTTTATATCTTCATGTAACTCCAAACCCTCCATATAAAACTGTGGGTGCGTCAGTTGCATACAACTGACGAAATATTATACACGGTTATCCTCTCTATGTCGAAAACAGTATAATGATTCTTAAATACTTTAGCAAACACAAACTTGATCACAAACAGAGCTACAAAGGGACTATCCTGCTGATGTCGTGTTGTGCTGTGCACTTAGTCCTTAATGCAGTTATTTATATTACATGACACTAATGCGCACTTGTTCAGATTCTATGCATCCCATACTACATAGGTCCGAGGGCAAGCCCTTAATCGTACTTCATCTTATAGAGTTCAATCCCTCGCCATGACTTAATCTACTACTGTAACCACAGTAAGTATCCTAGATGTTCTATGAGTTACGAGCTCATGTCCAGACAGCCTGGAGGGGAATTCCACGTCATGTCACGACGCATCGTGAAGACAGCCTGTGGTCAATTCAGTCTCCGTCATGGGACATGACACCACCGGCAGTCACCAAACACCCCACAAGCATCGCCACCAGGACGATAATTCCAGAGTAGTGCTTACGTCATGTCACGACGCATCGTGAAGACAGCCTGTGAAACACTCTCACACCGCCAATTCGATGGCCCTCATACTCATGTTTTTCACTTACTTTCATCACATCTTCACTATGTATCTATCTGTAATTTCGGTAAGTATCATAGATGTTCTATGATTACAAGCACGTGTACAGAAAACCTGGAGGGGAATCCCACGCTATGTTTTGACTCATCAAGCATGCATTCTGCGGTAATTCAGCCTCCTTCATGGCACACGATCATCTTGCAGTCACCAAACATCCCACAAGCATTGCTACCGAGATGGTACTATGGAGTAGTATCCACGTCATGTCATGACGCATCGTGAAGACAGCCTGTGCATACCCTCACAACACCCATCCAATGGCTCTCATACTCATATTTTCCTCTTACTTTCATTACAGCCTTACAAATTTTGTTTTAAAAGAAAATCATCACAACCTAGAGCTAGCTTACCCTACCGGGCTTAAATCAAAACAACAGAGACAGTCAGCCTACCTGGCTACTTCTCAAGAGACGCTCAACCCTCAACGGTTAGCTCTCAAAATCATAAATAAAACTGCCGGTCACTAGGGTCTCGCCTAGCCTCTAGATTCCTACAACTATCTTTTTCTAGAGATCAACAATATTTCACAATTAATCTCAAATAATCATTTCCATTTCTTTTGTTCACAAACTCTTTTCTCAAAACATTTCATTTATAATCTCATAACATGAGAATAATTCAATTCGATATCTTTATCAATTTCATCTTTCACACCCTTGTGTGCATTTCACAATAAAACTCTATCAAAATATTAATAATCATAAAATCTCGTATTCAAACTTATTTAACTTTCATTTATCAAAAATCCAATCTAACTCAAGAACTAGAAAACAGTTCGGTTCAGTCGACTGGTGACAGTATCAGTCGACTGTTCTGCGAACATCAAAACATCTCAGTCGGTTCAGTCGACTGTTGGCAAGGAACCAGTCGGCTGTTCCGCTAATACTTTGAAAACTCAAACATCAAAATTCAGGACAGTAGCAGTCGATTGTGAAAGTAGACAGTCGACTGTCCTGCCGACGAAAACCCAATTTCTTATACTTTCCAGTCGACTGTAGGAGGTAAACAGTCGACTTTCATTTACACCAATTACAGCCTGCATATATTTTTCGACCTTTTAATTGATTGTACTTCCACATAAAAATATAGATCATTTCCAGAATGTATTCCTTTAAAAACAATATCGTATATGTTCTCAAATTCACCAGTTTCTCATTTTTTCAATGAAATCCTTAAAATGCATCAAAACATATATCCAATCAATTTTCCAAATAAACTGTTGTTTTTTTATCAAAATTACTTTATAAAAATCTCTATACTCGTATAAATAAATATTTTGAGGTTAAAATCACACTTCTTTACCACATTAGCAACAACATTTTTTTCTATACATTTACATTATTTTAACCAATGTCTCAACATGCATTAGTCTCATACAAATAATTTCAATTCTAGCATTTCAACTAGCAATCATGACAATTTAAGGAATAGAATAGCAATTTACATCTACCACACCAATCAAAATTTAGCAATTCAACTTTACTTAAATTTGCATGCAATCTCATAATGCCAATTCAATTTCAACAAATAACGTATGTATCACCTATCATGCAAATTCCTATTTCTAAATTAGAAAGCATTTAAGAAACACCCACCTAAAGTTGAAGATTTGTACTCAAATGAACTCTTAGAATTAGAAGCTCCTAAAGAAAACTCCAATTGCAACTCCTCGAAATCCGCGCACCCAACAAGGTCTTCAATCCATTTCGGCAAGTAACAATCATCAAGAGCATCTCCATCCCCACTCCATTTCGGTGACATCAAGAACAACTCCCATCTTCTTTCATATACACATACTATGTATGTACATATATATACATTAGTATATGTATATAGGCAAGTGAATTGGTGATTAGGTGGAGAAATGGGCAAGGCTATGCTGGCTTGTTAGGAGCTTTCGGGAATGGCAAGAGAGAGGGAAGAGGAGAGATGAGAGAATGAGAGGCTTAGGGGATATATTTATAGATTAATAATGGGTAGTTAGAATAACCACCCCTCACATGAATACCACTAATCCCATTATTTAAACTTGTAACTTGCTTTCCCTCCCACTTTCAAAATCAAATGTTCAATTTTTCCCTCCTCTCTAACAGCCCGGTCCCCAAAATTGTGTGAACATCGCACGTGTGCACGTGCACGTGCTTTGTGTACAAAATAATTTATTCATTTAATCCCTTTAAAGCAATTTATTTATATATATAATAAATATATAAAATCAAATTTAAAATTATACTTTTCATGCACAATTAAAATATACACACATAATTTCATGAAATTTATTTTGAAAGACTAATACGTTTAAAACACGTGCACCGAAACACGTGCATCACCCGTAGAATCTCAAAAATACAAAATTAACTTTATCAACCTGAAAAATATTTTTAATTAATTGGAATGCAACATAAAGTATATTTAATATACATATTCGATAATGTACTCAAACGTACAGAAAGCACGTGTATTGCACGTAGAAAATTTATTTTAATAAAGATAGTCAAAAATTGAATTTTCGTTTACAAAAAAAATTTAAACATGTTTATAAAAATAAATGATTGAAATCCATTGAAAACATTGCACGTAACGGTGGAATATCCGAAATCGACACGTGCATCGATAATACGTAAAAAGCACGTAAAAACTCAAAGATTGAGATTTAGCATTTGAGTTGTCTCAAATGGAATTTTAAGAATATGGGATTGCATAAATAATTGGAATTCAAAATACATATCAAAATGCGTTATGGATATAATCAATACAAAATCCACGTGCGTAACACCCGAGGGCAAAATTGTCATTTAAATTTTGCAGGGTGTTACAGCAGGCTACTTTTTTTTCTCAAACTTCTCCACCCTTCATTCTGAAACTTCTACAGCAGCCTCCTCCCTCTTTTTTTTCTTTCTTTTCTTCATTTGATGTATTTTCTTCATTGAACAAGAAAGCATTGATTCAAAGTTATAGGCAAATGAAGAAGGCAAACAAACAAGGACAAGAAAACAACAAGGCATTGATTCAGTTTTGAAAATGTTGAATGAAGAAGGGAAGAAAACAAGAAGCAAATGATACACTTCTCAAAAACAGCCACAGACTGTTTAAGTGGTTCGTGGGTGTGTACTTGATGTCTACCAATAAATCTCTACCTAACCCGTCATTGGTGATGACGGGTTAAGTACACTTAACCTGTCATCACCAATAACTGGTTAAGTAGAGATGAAGTTCTGCCAAAATATCTCTACGTAACCTGTTATTGGTGATAACGGGTTAAGTGTGCTTGACCCGTCATCACCAATAACGGGTTAAGTAGAGATATTTTGGCCGAACATTATGAATACTTCGTATGTGGACATCGAAGCACTTCTGTACATTCCTCTGTTGTTGCTTCTTTGTTTTGTTGCTTCTATGTTTTGTTCCACTTGTTGTTATTGGATTTTGAGATGTCTATCAATGTCTTCCTATTTTTAGAGAAGGTAAAAGATAAGGTTAGAGTAGGTTTAGAGATAAGGTTAGAGTAGGGTTAGGACAAGTTTGAATAAACTTTATCCAATTTTGAACTGTATTAATTATTTTGATATTGTTTAAAATTACTTTAACAATTTTGATATTATTTATTAGAATTACAAACATATTTCTTAGGGTTAGAATAGTTCTTAGGGTTACAGTAGGGTTGGAGAGTTAAAGTAGGGTTATAGCAGGGTTAGAGGAATTTTAAACATTATGAAAATAAATAATATAGTTGAAAATTTGAAAAAGTTTATTAAAAATGAATCTAACCCTACGAACTACTCTAACCCTAACGTAACCGAACTATTCTAACCCTAGCCGTAACCCTACTGTAACCCTACTCTCACCGAAGCCGTAACCCTTTTTTTGTAAATTTGATAATATATTTTTATAAGATTTACAAACATTTTCCTTTTTTTAAATTTTTTACACAAAAAATGTTAAAATTATTAGATGATGATGTTCTGCCAATATATCTCTACTTAACCCATCATCGTCATCGACATAAAACAAATCTATATAATAAAACACAAAGAAAGCTATCAAGTGGCTCACCTTCAATCTCCCCAGGCTCATATCCAACCTCATAAAATATATTTTTCCCCCAAAATTTCAAACCCCAAAACCAAAATTCCCCTCCCCCCCCCCCAAACTAAAAAAACTCATTACTTTATTACTATCTCTCTCATCTCTTCCCTTTTTCATATTTCTCCCTTTCTCTCTCTCCCCCCCTCTCTCTCCCATTCTTTCTTTATTTACTTAGAAATTTAGATTTTAAGATTTCAGGTTTGTAAAATGTTCAAAAATTTTATGTTTTTTTATTGCACATGTAATATTGAAAATAGCAAATATCTCTTCAACAGTTAAATTTTATCATTTTCCACCCTTAAAGTTCTAAGAAGTTGGATTTTACACCCCAATTTATAATCATTTTTCAACAATAATAATAGAAACATGGACTTTTATTTACAACTAATTATTGTCATACTATTCAAACTTGAGCTACATAATTGTTGTTTTAATTACAGAACTTTTCATGTGTTGTATCGTTCCGAAGACGTGCCGTAGGCACGTGCCCACGGGCAAATCTAGTAATAATATACAATACAAACAAATTGTGTTAGAGTACGGGTTAATACTCTTTCTTCCACTTCCTCTCAGCCCATAACTTGCCTTGCCATCTCTGTTCTTCGATTGTAAAAACAAGTTATGAACTTGTTCTACATGTACATGTGGTACCTATGTTGAACAGTGAAATGTAATAATAGGCAAGTTATGGACTTGTTCTACATGTGGGGATCTACATGTGGTGCCCACTTTGTCCAGTCTCTAATAATAGTAGGCAAAGTTATCCTAAACAAAATGAAAACTCCATTCCTTGACATAGACTTAGCAAAATCTATCTGAGCGAAGGGGAAACTATGAAGAGAAAAAGTGCAAGGACTGAGGATGCTATATTGGATTGTACTTATGGGGATCTACATGTGCTACCCACACAGCCACAGTGATATGTAAAAGTAGGCAAGTTAATAATGCTCCAATCCAATCTCATTCACATGATCATTGTAATAATGCTCTTTCATAACTTGCACCACATGTATATTCCCATATGTAGATTCAATATGGGAAAAACCTAAAGTACATAACTTGCCTACTATTGCATTTCACTTTACAAAGTGGGCACAACATGTAGAATCCCACATGTACAACCCGATAATGGAAAAGATTCAGTGCGCTTTAGATCGGAGAGTCATCAGATCCAATTGTGGGTACAAAAAAAAAGTACATAACTTGCCTACTATTACATTTCACTCTACGTGGGCACCATATGTAGAACCCAATAATGGAAAAAATTCAGTGCGTTTTAGATCGGAGTCATCAGATCCAATTATGGAGAAAAAAAACATGTCCATAACTTGCCTACTATTACATTTCACTCTACAAAGTGGGCACCACATGTAGAACGCCACATGTAGAACCCAATAATGGAAATGATTCAGTGCATTTTAGATTGCCGATATATTAAATGAACACTGAAGATTTTTTTTTCAAATTTTCTGACCTTGCATTGCCGGATCGGCGGAGGCAACAAAGAAATCATTGGAAGAATACAAAGACTGCGGCGGCAGAAGCAGCAGCGCCGAAGGCACAGGCGGCGTTGGCACCGGTCTATCTTCGCTGGAGCGGCAACGGAACCCCATTGACGATTGAAGAGAGATTCTAGGGTTTTGGATGATTTTGTTCAAAACTGCGAGATTTGGGGGATTTGAACGAAATTGTGAAAATCACGTCAGATTATACTCCCCACATGTGGAACCCCACATGTAGTTACCTACATGTATAACCCAATAATGGAAAAGATTCAGTGTGTTTTAGATCGGAGAGCTACAAATATTAACCTAATTAATCAAAACCAAAAACAACCTCTTACTACAAATATTAACCCTTATCCTAACCCTAACACATAACCCTACACTAATCCTTAACCCTAGCTTACCCTAACCCTAACCATAGCTTATCATATTTTATTTTTTGAATTTTTTTACCACATTTCATCTGAATGATTTTATATTAGTTAGTTACGTGGCAATAAATGAAAATTAATAAAAAATATAAACAATTTGCAAGCATATGAATGTCACTTTGCAGATTTCAGGAGACAATGTTCTCAAAGAGTGAACAGAAAGTTGTACAATGCATAAAAATATCTTTCTACTTAACCCGTTATTGGGGATAACGGGTTAAGATCATTTTACCCTTCATCACCAATAACGGGTTAAGTAGATAGATATTAGCAGTACATTATGAAAACGTGGTATGTAGGGGATAAAGTACTGCCAATATCTCTCTACTTAACCCGTTGTTAAGGATTACGGGTTAAGTGATCTTAACCCATTATCCCCAATAACGGGTTAAGTGGAGAGATATTGGCATCACATTATGATAACTTGGTATGAAATTCATAAAGTACTGCCAATATCTCCTTCCTTAACCCGTTGTTGAGGATAACGGGTTAAGTGATCTTAACCCGTCATCACCAATAATGGGTTAAGTAGAGAGAAATTGGCAGAACTTTATTAAGACTTGGTCTGTAGGGGATAATGGACTGCCAATATCTCTCTACTTAACCCGTCACTGGTGATGACGGGTTAAACTCATTTAACCCGTCATCGCCAATAACTGGTTAAGTAGAGCAATTTGTACAGAACTTTCGTCTGTGTGGGCTCTATGTGCTTTGGTTGATACAAATACAACTTCACCAAATTTGTTCACACATTCACATCACATCAATGTATATAATACAACAGATAACTTCACAACAATTTTAAAGCATACAAATTGACAATGTCAACCAATATACACAACTAATTCAAATCAATACTGTTCTCAAAATTTTTTACAATAACTATACAACCCGAAACATGTCCAAATTATAAAAAAAATTATCAAGACGTTCATCAGGTTGGCTTCCAGGCATGCCCGGTATTTACCTACAACAATTTATCAACATAAAAACAAACTATGCATTAGTTATTGGATTAACAAAATCATCAACCAAATACTAAACTACTTATAACGAACCGATTATTACATACTACCTTTTACGGCCACGCGGCTTGCAACCGCTTGGTGTGAATTGCTCGGGCAGGTTCTGCTTCCTTTAAGGATTTCGCCATCTACCTTGTGTCCCTGGGGGGATTCAGGGTCATCTGACCACTGCTCCATTTCAACTTCTTCAGGATTTTGCTGTTGTTGCACTTGTTGTGGCTCGGCGATGTGAATTCCCTGCCTTGTCACGCTCTTTCGCTAAGAACCCGTTGCTGGCAAGTTGGCTTTCAAATACGCCTCAAGTTGTGGACCTTCACCCACGTCCTCAAGAGTACGGCGGCACGGCTTTAACATCTCCTGCACTATCTCCTTAAAGCTCTCGGGTACCTTACTCTTCAAGACGCGAGTAGCTGTCTGAACGTTTTCTCATGTGTTTTCAATCTACATTAGGTTGAAAATTTCGATTTAAACAACATTCATACTAAACATATCACCCACCTCAAATAACAATACATGCATACTAAGTATATAAAATTGGGTGAAATTTGACTAACCATGTTTCGATATGTCTCAGCCTTTGTGTAACGCCCCGAATTCCAAAAATACACTGAATTCGAGATTCCACAGGATCTTTCACTTCTTTCGTACAATTTTACAAGGAATTTAAAACTTTTCACTTTACATCAGAGTCACATGAAAATTTTACACTTTACATTTTACAGCGGAAGCAAATTTACAATATTTAAATAAATGTAAATCAACATTTGAATAATCTCTAAGCATCTATGCTTCTTTAATCTTTATCATGTCATTTACCATGCATACAAAACTGTGGGTACTTCAGTTTATTCAACCGACGAACATTATACACGGTCATCCTCTCTATGCCGGAAATAATATAACTGATTTTCCATATTTAACAAACACAAACTTGTCATATATCAAACTAAAGGGAATACCCTATTGATGTCGTGTTATGATTGTGCACTTAGTCCTTAATGCAATTATTTATATTACATGACACTAATGCACACTTGTTCGGATTCTATGCATCCCATACTATATAGGTTCGAGGGCAAGCCTCTTAATCGTTCTTCATCTTGTAGGGTTCAATCCCTCGTCATGACTTAATCTACTACTGTAACTACGGTAAGTATCCTAGATGATCTATGAGTACAAGCTCATGTACAGAAAACCTGGAAGGGAATTCCATGCCATGTCTTGACGCATCAAGCATGCATTCTGTGGCAATTCAGCCTCCTTCATGGCACACGATCCTCTTGCAGTCACCAAACATCCCACAAGCGTTGCCAAGATCCCGATAATTCCGGAGTAGTGCCCACGCCATGTCTTGACGCATCAAGCATGCATTCTGTGGCTCACTCTCATATCGTAGACTCGAGGGCCTCATACTTGTGTTTTTCTCTCACTTTCATCACCTCTTCACTATGTACTAATTCTTAATTTAATGAAATCATGAACAAAATCAAGCTCTTAGAGTTAGCCCTCTCACTACTACCGGTCTTTTTTTTTTCATTTCACAATGACCCAAACTGGTCTTTTCAATGTCAATAATCATAATTCATCACTTTTCACTTGCCGGTGTGAGTTTTGGCTACACCCTAATTTCCAATTTCAATTCACAAATTCACATGTTTGAGTTGTCATACTCAATAACATTTCTCTTTTCCAATCACATGATTTCTAAATTATTCATGAGTCAATAACCATATATGGAGTTCAATTATTCATCATGTATTTCATCCAATATTTATTTCCACATTAAAATCATATCACCAATTATATGGTCAAAATGAATATTCACAACTCATTATTGTCGCACTATTCTTCAATAAGAATAATTCATACAAACTTCACCTTATATATTTTCTTTCTTTGTTATTTTTCTTTTCTAGCACTTATTTCAATTCTTTTGAAAAAACACATCTTTCACAAAAATATACAAGTGTAGAACCATAGTTCCAACTACACTTTTATTCCCAAAATATACTTCATTTCATTCTAATAACTCCCAATTTATTTTTCATAAGTCACACATAATTTTAGTATAATAATAGTATTTTTTCATAATTTTTAGACATCAAAAACCCATCAAAATATCATTTTCTCCACAAAGTAAAATTCTGGCCGAGACCAGGATTCGAACCAGCAACCAAAGAGAACCCAACTGCACACACTAGCCACTTGGCCACTTGTGCTCATCGGTATAAAGAAGGATTGGAGAGTTATATACTCTCGGACTGAACTTGATTTAATTTTTAAACACACACAAAATAAAATGGTGTCATCCAGTATCGAACCAGCGATCCGTGGGACACAAGCCACACACATTGTAGCATTAGAAGCCTCCCGACCACTTGAGCTATAGGCTCAAGTTGTCTTGAATACAACTTATATTTTAATTAAATCAGTTCTCTGTTCAATAGAACATTTCGATGTTTCAAAAGCTCTCATTTGAGTTTTGTTTTTTCTAAATTTCCTATAAATCTCCAGAATAATTATTCAAACAATATTTGATACTCCAGTAATTTAAAAATAATTTTTCCAGTAATTAAACACATATTTTTCATACAATTAGTTTAAATTGTACGCTACTACTACCACATCTCATTTCGATATTTCTTATACAATTTAGCATTAATATTTTCTATATCAATTCCCTGTTTATATTCCCCTTTCAAATCCAAAAATATATTTTAACTCATTCATTATAAACATTATCACAAAGGGTTCATCCAAGCACATAAGACAACACTTTCATCTACTAACATTTGCATTTAATTTTGATGCTAATAACGAATTTTACTTCAAGCATTCCATAGCTATAAATAATTCACACACAACTTAAGTTTGATGATGGAATAACATACAATCTATTTAGCAACATTTCAATCAACTAATAAGCCATTTTTTCCCATTTAAATGCACTCTTATTAATCTTTTTCATGTATTATCATTTCAATTCAATCTTAGCATGCTATGTAATTAGAAACATGGAAAATAACCCACCTTATTTGGAGAGAATAAAATTGCAACACCTCCTAAACACAAGAGTCCTTGTCAAAAGAGCGTTCCTCCTCCTCCTTGATGTGCACCACCGAGCCTCAAAAGATGCCAACCCGAGAGCTCCTTGATGATGATGCCGGCCTTCCCTTGGTGCAAACACACTCACACACAACTCTCAATCTTTTTATCTCACTTACTATACTACTAACAATTTGTATTTTCTACTATAGGTTTTGGAGAAATGAAGAGTACAAAAAATAACTAGTAGGGGGGGGGGGGGGTATTTATACTAAAATTTGAAGCAAATGAAGGGTTAGGATCAATCTAGGAGTTAAAAATAAAAGGCTAGGATTCAAGGGGAAGTTGTAGTAACCAACCATGATCAAACAACTACCACCCATAACTCCACTCATTGTTTCCATTTTCCCTCCAATCCAAAACCGGCATCCTAGTGTGCTTTTTGCACGTGTACGTGCAATGCACGTGCATTCATTAGTTCTCCATTTAAAAAAAATTGTACATTATATTTTCTATAAAAATAATCTTATAAAAAAATCCTACACTACAAGTTGTAATTAAAAGAGAAATAACTCATGGGCTTTAATTAATGGGCCAAATAATAGTTTACAAAAATAAATTAGATTTGGGCTAAAAAGAAAGGCTTATGTTTATTTGAAGAAAATGGGTCTTTATAAAAATAATTAGAGAACACATATACATATATATATATATACACACATCATCCATAATGAAAATAATTATAAGATTTCACACTACAAAAATTGCACGTGCACACTACGTGCAAAAAATTAATAATTTTCATAAATGAAAATCAGGGTATTACACTTTGGTTGGTACATCGGCTGGGAGGAGGAATATGCCGGAGGTGGTTCTGCCTGGGTTGGGGGAATCAGAATTTGCACACCGGCTGGTACAGTGACCTTTGGAGAAACATACAACCATGTAACCCGCTTGTACCACATCATGTATGCCTGTTGGAAGGAGCCATCATACGGTATCGCGAAAACATCATATTCAGTGTCATTTGATGCCGTATGGTGTTCCAGTTGGCCACATGGTAACGATGAAAATTAGCCCAATCGAAGTTAGGCACTTGTCCTGTTCTCCTCACCTCGTGCAACTTTTTATCATAGCATCGGACATCGGAAATCTTTTGTTGATATCCGAATTGCCACATTACTCTATCCGGATACTGGAACTCGACAGCGTCGAAATTCACAAGTGGTGCAGCCGTCAACCAAAGCACACTGTCTAAACAAACCGGTGGAACCCTTTGCAACCTGGCGGTCGAGTATGGTTCCCAATTGACGAACTCGTCCCACATGTTATCTAACTCATCTCTGTAGTAGGTTAAAGATTGGTGTGGGTTATCGACCCACGTGTGCTGCCCCGCCCAATATACTCCTAGAGGAGGTAACAACCCTGGCACCCTCGGGTCAGCCAACCAATATGGTGTTGGTTCAATAATAGGGAGACGTCCGATGTGGATGCGTTCCCAACTCCAGATTTGCAATAGTACCATCGGGCCACCCATTTGTACGGCACCTAATGAACATGTGCACAAATTCCTATACAGTAGCGCCAATGCGGCACTCCCCCAACTGAAATGGCCTACATAACAAAAATTTTCGAACAACCGTAGGTACATTAGCGGCACGGTCGATCTGGATGAGTTCGGGAAGATCACTCTCCGATCATACTAAAAATGTACGCACGAGCATTGTAGGTGAGGATTTCCTCGTCCAAATCGGTGGTCAAATAATCCTCCTCGAACTGAAATTTCAACCAACTAATATACAATGATTTACCCTCGAAAGTTTCATCCCAAACTTCAGCTTCCACTTTATCTTTCGCAGCTTCTATTTGTTTATACAATAAATCTTCATCATAATCTGCGGAAACATTTGCGAGGATTTCTTTTTCAGCGTCCTCTCTTCTTTGGGCAACTATCAACTAGAGGTCGATACCGAGCAAAGCACGAACAACTTCAACTCGATCGAAGTCCATGTTCCCCATCACGGTGACCCTATCTATTGGTAGTCCAGTTATAATTGCTACATCTTGAAGGGTCACAGTCATCTCACCCACTGGTAGGTAGAATGTGTGGGTCTCCGACCTCCATCGCTCGACAAGAGCTGTAAGTAGAGGCCGATCTAGCTTCACTCCCCCATGAATCTAGCTCCGTAGAAACTGGCCTCAACTAAGTATAGCGTGATACGGGGGTCAAAAGGAAGAACCGCGTGCTTCCGGAAGTTACATTTCTTTTTGGACCCATTCCACACCGCTTTGGATCGGTGTTTGGGTTGCAACGTGAGTAAGTTTGTGTCCATGGGTCCAGGAGGTGTAACGGGAACCGAGGACGACGGACCTGCCTCAGCAGATGTAGATTGACGGCCACCAACCTACGCGAACAAAAATAACAAATATTATTATTGAGAAAATGTTACATATTCATATTTAAAACCAATAATAATAATCAATCTTACCTTCGTAGTTGGTGCGAAATTGTGGGAAAAACGAACAAATGACAACAAAAAAAAGCAGTACAAGGCAACTTGGTCGGATTCACATAGCACAAGCCACTCCAACTTGTGGATGTGAGTTTCAACTCTCGGTTGGAGAGATACGGGTGTATACCGCTTTTGGTTGTAAAAAACCCAGATAAATCGATACACGGCCGTATCACTCGAACCGTGAATGAAAACTCACTTCTACAAGTTGGGGTTACTTGTGCTACGTGAGACCATCCTACTCAAAAAGTTTCGTATTTATTGGAAGTGGTTTGAAGGGTTTTCAAGTCTAACCGCACTAAATGCTTTATAAGTCATTAACTTGTAATGCGAGGAACGTGGGAAAACCGCACAAACGGCATCCAAAATTTATAAAACTTTGCAACTTGATCGAATTCACGTAGCGCAAGCAACCCAAACTTGTAGAAGTGAGTTTTGACTCACGGTTTGCGAGATACGGCCGTACCGCTTTATTAGGTTTTTTTAAACCAAAAGCGATACACGACCGTATATCTCGAACCGTGAATCGAAACCCACTTCTACACGTTGGGGTGACTTGTGCTGCATGAGATTAACCTACTCGCAAAGTTTCGTATTTTTTGGAGGCCGTTTGCAAGGTTTTCTATTCTAACCGCAGTCAAAAAATTCTAAGTCAATAACTTCTAATGCGAGGAACGTGAGAAAACTACACAAACGACATCCAAAATTTCTAAAACTTTGCAACTTGGTCGAATTCACGTAGCACAAGCCACCGAAACTTGTAGAAGTGAGTTTCGACTCACGGTTTGCGAGATACGTCTGTATACCGCTTTATTAGGTTTTTTTTTTAAACCAAAAGCGATACACGGCCGTATATCTCGAACCGTGAATTGAAACCCACTTCTACAAGTTGCGGTGGCTTGTACTATGTGAGATCAACCTACTCGCAAAGTTTCGTATTTTTTGGAGGCCGTTTCCAAGGTTTTCTACTCTAACCGCACTAAAAAAATTCTAACTCATTAACTTCTAATGCGAGGAACGTGAGAAAACCACACAAACGACATCCAAAATTTATAAAACTTTCCAACTTGGCCGAATTTACGTAGTGCAAGCCACCCAAACTTGTAGAGGTGAGTTGCGACTCACGGTTTGCAAGATACGTCCGTATACCGCTTTATTAGGTTTTTTTAACCAAAAGCGATACACGGCCGTATATCTCGAACCGTGAATTGAAACCCACTTCTACAAGTTAGGGTGGCTTGTGCTGCATGAGATCACCTTACTTGCAAAGTTTCGTATTTTTTGAAGGCCGTTTGCAAGGTTTTCTACTCTAACCGCACTAAAAAAATTCTAACTCATTAACTTCTAATGCGAGGAACATGAGAAAACCACACAAATGGCATCCAAAATTAATAAAACTTTCCAACTTGGTCGAATTCATGTAGCGCAAGCCATCCAAACTTGTAGAATTGAGTTTCGACTCACGGTTTGCGAGATACGTCCGTATACCGCGTTATTAGGTTTTTTTAACCAAAAGCGATACATGGCCGTATATCTCGAACTGTGAATCGAAACCCACTTCTACAAGTTGGGGCGGCTTGTGCTGCGGGAGATCAACCTACTTGCAAAGTTTCGTAATTTTTTGGAGGCTGTTTGCTAGGTTTTCTACCCTAACTGCACTAAAAAATTCTAAGTCATTATTTCCGTATAAATTGAACGTGAAAAATCAATACAAATAAAACTAAATTAGTAAGCCAAACATTACTACATTTCTAAATAATTTTGGGCAAAGCATTTTTTTTGGACTTTCTAAATAATTTACTATGTAAAATTTTAGAAATCAACATAATTAACTCTAATAAGGCAAAGAATTAGTCAATACCTTACAAAATAACTACGAATTTTGCCAATAGATCGATTTGTGGCCAAACTAGGAATTTGATTTGCTTTCGATATAGATATTTGGAGAAAGAGATTGTATGAGAGTGGAAGAGGAGGAGTAGGAGCAAACGGAGGAGTTTGGAATTTTTTTAGGGTTCTTGGGTTTGGTTTCACCCCAAAAAATGACTGAATATGGGGAGGGGTCGACGAGGAAGATGAAGGACTGTATACAGATCTGAGATTAGATCTTTGCCTTAACCCGCCCTTTCCAACGACGGGTTAAGGCAATTTTTTTTTATAAAATTTTGCCTTAACCCATCGTTGGAAACGGCGGGTTAAGGCAAAATTTTATTAAAAAAATATGGGCCGCTGGATCAAAGATCCACAGCCCAGATTACGGTTCGCACGGGTCTGTGCACACAGACCCGTTTGCAACCGAAAAAGCCTCTCTCTCTCTCTCTCTCTCTCTCTCTCTCTCTCTCTCTCTCTCTATATATATATATATATATATATATATATATATATATATATATATATATATTTCACGTGCGACGCACATATGTGTTAAGAAATAGTTTTGGAGTTGGACGTGCATTACACGTAATTGGAAAAAATATTTTGAAGAAAAACTTTGATTTATACGTGCAATGAACGTGTTTATAAGTAGAATTTGAGTTGTACGTACAACATGTGTATGTTTGGTGTTAAAAAATATTGAAAATTTGTTTTGCACGTGTGTTGCACATTTTAAATAGGTAAAATTTTGTTTGTTTGATTGTTTGTTTTTGTTGTAATTAATGAGAGAGTTGAAGTTGCACGTGCAACATATGGGTTTGTATGTTGACAAATGACAACCCCAACTCTCCCATTATAATATTATATATATATATATATATGGGAAAAAGGGGTATGAGCAACTTGCTCATTTAGTAAATAAGCAATTGATGATGTGTCATACATGTAATTGGAAAATCCTTAAAATGGTTAGTTGTCCAATGTATCGCATACATGCCACATAATCAATTGCTCATTTACTAAATGAGCAAGTTGCTCATATACTAAATGAGCAAGTTGCTCATATCCCTTGTATCCTATATATATATATATATATATATATATATATATATATATATATTACTAAGTAGACTAAATAAACTCATCCAGTTGGATCAGAAGTATGAGAACAATATCTAAGAGAGAGTATGTAGCGAAATCACCCATGAAATATATGCAAAGTTTTGGAAGAAATCTTGCATAAAAGCATGGACTTCCAAATGTGTGACTGAGGTGCGCTTCCAAATGTGTGATTGAGATTTGTTAATCAGTGAATGCCCATAAATCAACAATATCAACTCTCTCATTAATACCTTACTAGTATAATGCATGTGCAATGCATGTCTATAAAAAAGTTTAGTCATTAAATTAAACGAATTTGTATATCGTATAAGAAAAGAAATAGTAAAACATTTAACTTGCAAAATAGCAGGCTTCAATAATAGAATAAGTGTGAACGATTATAGAATCAAACTTCAATAATACATAAAGGATCCTAATGCAATGAAAATACTCTATGAATTTGGAGAATATTTGAAACTTTTATACAAAACATAAAAATTTTAACAAAACTCTAGGCAGAATGTTAAATAAAGACAACAGACACAAAACATATAATTAGAACACTATTCACAACCTGTGATTCCACGAAATTTGTTTCTCGCATCTCATGCAACTTTACAATCCTCCGCAGAGAAGTTATTGTTAGTATGCAACTGCATAGGTATTGACCGACAGGAGGAATAAATAACTTCTAAGCATATCAGAACAACATGTATTTGAATCTCTTTATAACATGATGTGTGAGAAATTTCAACAGTTATATATAGATTATACTGATACATCTACACATTGTCACATACAATAAATCAAAACCAAATCAGAAATTTTTAACATTGTAAAGTAAGATTACTGGACTCAATCTAGCAACAGTTGATACACTTTAAATTTCAAACACTGAGTATTACTTACAATTGAAACATATAATAATAAAATCATTCATATACTACTATTGACCTAATCTAATTACATATATAGAAGTCAATGAAAAAAAGGAAATTTAGTTCATTACACCTTTCTTTCGTTATACTTCATTTCTTTACATAAATTTCAGCAACTAAATTCTTGTTAAGACGTGCAATCTCAACCAAAATAAAAGCCAACAGCTCTTAACAATTTTAGATATCTAAATTTAGAAAGCCGAAAGATGGCTAGAAGATGAACCCCCCCCCCCTCCCCCCCTCCCCCCTAAAAAAAACTGTATATGTCATATCAGGATATAATCCTGAATTTGATAAATTAAATAATATAATGGATGACCATCACCTCTTTTTAAGGGCATTAAGACTGGATAGAGCATAGGTGGGGCTGGGGCAAATGAACATTAACCTATGAATACATACTTATGGCATGAGAGCTGAGTTACTTTTCATGAAGATTAGCATGTATAACTTGGCAGGAGTTCAAAGGAGTTTGATATCCATTACATTACAGAACATAACATTAAATTAAATAAAAATATTTCTACTTTCATACTAGTCCATATCCATATTTTCCACAAAGAGGTAACTATAGATATGAGGTCTTCCTTTGCAAAAAGAATCTGTTATAATAGCGTTCAATCATTTCTTCATCAAATACCCAATTCAATACAAAATCCGATCATTTTCAACCTGCTCAAAAAGATGCAGCCACAATCAATTATTTTTTCCCTTTTTGGATCTAGGTGGTTAGGTTTCATTTCCACCGTTAATAACTTTTCGCACTTGATCCATTAGGGTAACCACAGCACAACTATGTTACTTAAATCTGGAATGTCGAAATACACAAATGAATACAAAACCAACTGCCTTTTAAATTTGAGCAGAACCAATTTCAAGAGTTGATAAAAACGGCAGAAGTTTCAAATCTGGTAATGAAAGGACACAAATTTGGTCAAGAGGAAGAAACTTCAAGGTACTTACAGATATACAAATTAGATAGATCAAGAACAACCATTTATATAGAAACATCAAGCAAGAACAGTACCAGAACACCAAGGTACTGTTCTTTTTTTTTCCTCTTATAAGAGGTTACCTCTTATAAGAGATTTACAGTAAGAGCCTCTTGTAAGAGCCTCTTTTTGAGGTGTTCTTTTTATATAAAAATAACCTCTTATAAGAACCTCTTATAAGATTTCTGTTCTTTTTTCACCTCTTACAAGACTCTATATTACCCCAAAGTCTATATTACCCCAAAGTATAAAAATAGTGAGATAAAGGACAAGAAAAGATAAGTTCAAATTACTAATATATAAACTAGTTTAATGGCAAGTTAAATTCACAAATCAATGTAAATCATCAATTATAATTCCGGGCTACTATAGACTTTTAATTAGTATGAAAATTAGTATGTATAAATATAAATAATAATAATTTGTTTCAAAGAAATTGGATTAAAAAAATTTAAGGTCAATGGGCTAATATAAATTCTTCCTTAACTGTAAATAAATAAAAAAAATTAAAAATTAAAAATTAAAAATTAAAAATTAAAAATTAAAAATTAAAAAATATAAAAAAAAAACCTGACCGGCTGCAAAATTTGAACATGGTGGCATCATAACAGGACAAATCAACTAGCCACAACTCAAGTAATGTACTTACTGGACGTAAATATATATCTTTAAATAAATCAGTGTATCGACAGCATCCCTAACATAATTGTTCGAGATTGTAAAGAATGAATTCCCACACTTTTTCTAGGATAGCATATTACACTCAACTACGTATATGATTACACTTTTTCTAGGATAGCATATTCCGGGCTACTGTAGACTAATATATAAACTAGTTTAATTAGTAACAATTATAATATAGGCTTTGGGGTAATATAGACTTTTTAATTGATAGAAGTCTTATAAGAATTTGAAAGAGGCTACTAGAAGTCTTTTAGGCTTATAAGATATTTTGAGAAAAATGTCTTATAAGAGGTAAAAAAAAAAGAACACTGAAAAAACTCTTGTAAGAGGGGGACCACCTCTTACAAGAGGTAAATCTCTTATAAGAGTAGAAAATGAACACTACCCAAGTAAACTAATTACAGCACAGTCTATCAAGATCCAAACTTTTGTACAAAATAGAGGGATTAATAAAAAATCAACCACAATCCATTATACACGTTACCTAGGTCGAGGGGGCGTCGCTGGCAACGGTGTCGCGGCGGGGCGTTTGGCGACGCTGGAGAGCGACCGAGTTGGGCGGGAAATCGGCAGGTCGAGGGGGCGTCGCTAGTGATGATTTTGTGACAGCATGTTGGGCATCACTGGCGGCGCGTTGGGTGTCGCTGGCGACTGTGTTGCGGCGACGCGCTGGGCGTCGCTGGAGAGCGGCCGAGTTGGGGGAGAGAGGGAGATGAATAGATGGGAAGGAGATGAGTAGGGGAGATTTAGGGTTTTGGGGTTTAGACGGGAGGGTGTTGCGAGAGAGAGGGAGAGGAGTATAGTGGAGACTTAGGTTTTTTTTTTTTTAAATTTTTTTGCTGGATTTTAACATTAACGTGATTTACACAGGTTTACTCAGTTATAAAATTAGAATTTATTTGTTTACAAACCCAACTCTCCCATTAAAATAGTAGAAGATTTGTAGGGTATAAATAAGCTAAAGGTAACTATTGATTGAGCGGGACTTATGACTCATTTGGTATGACACACATTTTTAATCTTCTCCTTTATGACAAGATTTCTTTGATTACTTCACAGCAGCTACACATCTATAACTATTATAATGGGAGAGATGGGGTTGGTAAACAAACAAACCCTAATTTGTTTGTGAGCAAACCCGTGCATCGTACGTGCTTTTTTTTGTCCTTTTTTTATTCTCCTCCACGTGCATCGCACGTGCATGATACTAGTCATAAGAATTGCGTGGCATACCTATCATTCGTCATTATTTTTTGTGAAAAGCCAATTAGGTTTCTTTAGATTTGAACTGACTTAGAATGGAACTAAATGAAATTTTCTAAAGGACAATGCTTAATGTACTACTTTTTATGTACTGCTTTTAAATAGAGCTCATATAAAATACATATACATTAATTGCTTTGCTTGTGAGTCCCATACTTTTATTAATGTCCTTTAAAAGTAATCAACAAAAGTGTAGTACAAATAACATTTTTTTTTTTAATAAGGAGTTGTTTAGTTGTTTTTTTCTTTCTCTAAAATAATATAGATGTTAGATACCTACGAGTTCTGCAGCCCTTTTATTTTTTCTTTGGTTCACAATATCTAAGCCTCACTTGTGTTTTTCTGCATATAGTTGAAAAATAGTAGTCAGATAAATTTCTAATAAGTACACATGTAATAGTATATATATAAATTAATGACGATAAAGTAAAGAGTTGTCCGACTTGTAAATTGTTTAATGTAAAAAATTGTACAACAAGAGCATATCCAACCACCCTAACTATTTTGGCTAACTAGAATAGTCAAAATAGAGAACAAATAGATAATTTGGCAAACGAAAAAAGTCCTCACTCCAATCATTCTATCAATTTCGGCTAGCCATATATAATTTAAAGCCTAAAATTAAATAAAAATAAAATACAAGCCCAAATCTAAAAGAAAAGCGCAAGCTATAAAAAAAATGTTTTAAAAAATGGTTAAAATGGCCAAACCCAAACAAAAAAGCCCAATTTACCCGATTTTACCTTCCTGCTTGCAATCACAAATCGTGATTTTCGCGAGAACTCAATTTTCGCGACTTAATTTTCCCTATTCGCGATTTAATTTTCTTCAATCACGACTCAATTTTCCCTAAGCGCAAGGAATTATTTTCGCTAATCGCGATTTTTACAGATTCGCACGTGATTTTTTATTTTGGGTTTTGAGATGCGGAAAGAGAGGAAGGAAGTTTAGTGAGCAATACAAACTTGCCATATCTAGTGAGTCAATTTTAGAAATCTATTTTGACGAGTAGTTTGGCAAGTCAAGTTGGAGCAAATTTTTCCTCCTAAATATGCTATTTTGACTAAAACTGAGACATAACTAGCGTGGTTGGAGATGGTCTAACCCACATTTTCTCCCCAATTGAGAGCTCAAAGTTGAGAAATTTAATTTTGCCTCAACTTTCCTTAAATTTGTTGGGTAGAAGCCAACATCAAACATTTTTGCCTTTGGCATTTTGGTAATATTTATCTCTTACACTCACTTTCGTACTAGAATTATATGAGGCAAATAAGTCCCCAAAGGATAATAATATTCACAAGGTTTAAGGTAACTTAAGTGCATTTCTAATAAAAAACAGTGGGTCCAGTTTAATTTTCAATCTTCTTTTCGCTATCAACTAAACTAGTGTTAATATGTGCAAATTGAACAGACTAAAATAATTTTTAGGGACTCATAAAATTGTATTGTGCTTAAAATTTTAGAAATACCTCTTAGCTATTTCAATCACAATATAATGAAAAGATGACAAATCTACAAATTAACTAATTCATACTTTCAAACCAACCAACATCATTCTATATTTCTATTCAATTAAAAATAATAATAAAATAGTCGAATAATTACCGAAATTTAGAGATGCTAAAAAAAAGATTTACAATCTTGTTAGATTCCTTCATTTTAAAGCTTGCTTGCAAATACTCATATTGTCTGTGAAGTTCCTCAATATTTGTCTCCAACTGTTCTATATTACTCCTTAGTTGTGTCTCTATAAAATGATCAAATTATAAAATACACATACAATACTACAATTCATCAAAACTTTTCAAACAAAGTAAAAGATATAGAAAATATACCACAATCTGCATGTTGTTTCCCTTTTGATTCCAGCATATTCCGCAGCTTCTCTTGCTTCATCAAATTTTCATCTTCTCATTTTATCAACCATTTGATGCAAGTCCTTAGCTTTCTTATATATTCACTCATTTGTTCACTTTTTTACCCTAAGAAAATAATAAAATAATAAAATACTATATTGATAAAAATGGACCAAACTATTCAACTTTCATGCTTTTTACCATCGTCTACAATCCATCATTCTTTGTAATTGAAAATTTAATGATAATATTACTTAGAATGTAAAAGTCCAAATGAAAACATATAACAATTTGAAGAAAAAGCCCTCATATGCAAGTCAGTTCGTTCCAATCTCATACCTGACGATCCCCCTTCTTATAATCCGAAACCCTACATTTTTAAGTTTGTATCTGATTCCGAATCTCAAAACTTGATCATACTATCATAAAAAACATAAAAATACTCAGACACAAACAAATTAAATATTACTCCAAAAAATAATATAAAAACTGAAACAACAATTCTAATTGAAGAAAGATTGCTAAAATAATTATGAGAGATTACTAAAAATAAATGAAAAGCTCGGGAACTTAACAAAAGTAATTTTTTATGAGAAATAATTATGAGAAGTAGTGAACACAATTACCATCAAATTGAAGAATAAAAGTTGATGTTTAAGTAACCTACATCTAGGCCAATTGCAGCGACGACATGACATACATGCCTAACTGCCATCTCTGTAATCTCTTCGTGTAAACATTGGAGAGAGTAGTGTAAATCAGTGAATAAACAAAGACAAACATATAATAAACACTTACATTAACTCTTACGTCACCACATTTTATTCTTTCCTTCATCTCCTCGCCTTCCGAAATCCCAATTTCTACCATGGCTTCTAAAATCTAATTTATTTGGATATGAAGAAATAAAGAATCAAGAACAGAACATTAGTTAGGATTTGGTCTGAAAATAACCAATCTCTATTTTTGAATCCATAAGGGGTTTGAATTTTGAAATTTCAATAATTGAAACGCCCTAATTAGAAATGAAGAGTAAAAGCGGGTGGTAAATTAGGGTTTCATGAGTTAGGATTTAGTTTGAAAATAACCAGTATCTATTTTTGAATCCATAATTAGGGTTTGGATTCCGAAATTTCAATAATTGAAACGCCCTAATTAGAAATGAGGAGTAAAAGCGGGTGGTAAATTAGGGTTTCATGAGTACAATATTACAAAACAAAATTAGGAATTAAAAAACCCTAATTTTTCATAGGAGAATTCTTACCGATGGTGTCATCACCCATGGCGGGCCAGAGAGCATTGACGGCGAGGATTTGAGTGGGCTGGCGACGACTACAGAGATTTTGGGAAGGAGGGTTAGCGGGATTTTGGGGGAGAGAGAATTGGGAGATGAAGAGTTTTTTTTTTTATTTGTTTTTGTATTTTATTTTGTTAAGTAAAAAAGTGTGGTGTGCACGTGTTAAAGTAGGTGAGATTTCATACTTTTGCTCTCCGTTTTCCATTTCAAAATAGAGAAAGGAGAGAAGGGGTAGGCCTATTAGCTTAAGATATAGTATAATTAAGGGTGACAATTTGCCAGAATCCAACTCGGGTTTGCCTAGGTCCGACCCAATAATTAGTGGGTTTGGGCAAAAATTTCTCATTTCGGATTAGGCTCAGGTTCAAATTTTTAGGCCCGAGGAAAATTCGGGTCGGGCTCGGGCCCAAATGCTTAGGTCCGATAGGTCCGAATCAAATTTTTGTATATGTATACATCATGTATATTTATGTATGAGTTTTTTTTAAAGAGAATATTCATGTAAGTAAGTTGAAATGAGTGTTAAAGTTTATAAATAGATAAATTATGCCTTATATAAAAAATTAAATGAAAAGAGACAAATTTGATGTGAATTACTCAAAATTTTGTAGTATTCCTATTACTGTTATTTTTTATCATATATTATTCTTGATATAGTTTTATTTTATGGGAAAGTTATACATCAGAACATGCATAAGTAGTTCGGGCCTAGGCCCAAACCTATTATTGGGCCTAATTTGGGCTCGGGCTCTGGCCTAATTTTTTAAGCCCGGAGAAAATTCGAGTCAGATTCGGGCAGATGTTTTAAACTTTGGGCTCGGACTCGAGCTTATATGTGTCCAGCCCAAACCTAGCTCGTTGCCAGTCCTAAACCAAATACAGTAAAAGCTGCCCAACTGTATGGTTCTTACTTCTACGAGCATCCACAGTCGTGATATGTAAAATATGCATATATGCATAATTTAGAATAGCATTTCGCTGTTTTGCTGCAGTGGGAAAAAGACAAAATATAAACGGATCGTTCGTGGAATATATTTTTTTTGACTTTTTTGGAATTTTTTAATGTTTTTTTTTAAAATATTTTTATATGGTGTGACCCACTTGAAACAAAACATGATGTTTCTTCCCACGGTGCATGTTTCGTCCCACTGTAGCATCCAACTTAAACAACCGTAATTAAGTTATTAGTTAACTAATCTTAATTAATTAACTAATTATTTAACTAAAAAACTAACAAAAATACTAATTAAACTAATTAACTAACTAATTAACGAAACTAAATTTTTGTTTTTTTTTTAAATTCGAGATTTGATCGGACGAAATTTGAAATATATATATATTACGGACGAAGCATCATATTTCGTCCAATGATTTTAAAAAATATTTAAAAATTGCAAACGAAACATGATGTTTCTGTTAGGAGTCGGATTCCTATTCGATCGTGATCTCGCCATTAATGAAGGTTCTAGAAAACTATGGTTAAAGGAGGATGAGATTTGGGGAGGAAAATATATTTTTATTACTTGATGATCAACCAAAATTACAGCTCAGGATTTATACTAGGGGGAGATTGGCGGTTTCGCTACAGGACAAGCTTCGACACGCGCGAAGCACCTGCAAATGGTGCCAACCCATCTCCCGCCACACACCCATTCAAAAGTAGTGTGTATTGCACGTAAAAGAAAATACAGACATTACAAAAGAAGAGAAATAACAACTCTACAACTCTTAACACTCTTATTCCTTTTGCCTGGGCTTCGATTAACTCCGATGAACTCCGCTTGATGATTCCTGACAACTCCTCCGCCTTTAGGGATGAACTTGTCCCAAGTTCAAAGTGTGGAAATCAACTGCGGAAGTCGTCAATATCGATCCAGGAAGCTGACTCCAAACCCACATTTTCCCACTTAATGAGAAGCTGGATACCCACTCGATTATCTTTTCTAAAAATTCGGCGATCTAAAACTTGCTCAGGCTCCTCTGGAGTAATCTCCTCCGACCACCAGTGAGGTAATTCAGCAGAGACATTTGGTAGGTGATCCTCTTAGCACTTCTTCAGCTTCGACACATGGAACACATGGTGGATCACAGCTTCATTGGGAAGTTCAAGTCGATAAGCCACTATCCCTATCTTCTCTATGATCCTGTATGGACCAAAATACTTGGAAGACAACTTCTGTAGTGTAGCATTCTTTATTGAAGCTTGCTTATCTGGCGGTAGCTTAAGGAAGACTAAGTCTCCAACTGCAAACACTCTCTCTGTGCGCTTCCTATCAGCGAAATGCTTCATACGACCTTGAGCTAGGGAAATGTTGTCTTTCAACAGCTTCAAGATTGCATCCCTAGACATTAGTTCCTCTTTTATTGAGGGGACACTGGAGGTGCCCTGAACATAATGGAGTAACGATGAGGGAGCCTGCCATAGACACCTTCAAAGGGGGTGATGCTTGTCGAAAATATGTCAATTAGAGTTTACTAAAACTCTGCCCAACCTAGCCATTTAAACCACTCCTGAAACCCCCAATTTCGCTAATAAGTATTGTCTGTGTATTTGCTATAATTTGATTTTTATAAAGTTATTTGTGCTAAATTCATTTCGAATTTTTATTAAAATATTTTTTTAATCGAAATTTATTCATTTCGAATGACGGTGTGTTTTAATCTTACTTTCTACATCTTATGGATCAGCTATTTTTATTTGAGCCCGAAAACAAATATATTATTATTATTGGATTATTTTAATAAAGTTATTAAACCTGGATACTATTTTGTTATGAAATTTTATTATTATTATGATTAGGATTATGATTATTAATTGTTATTTCTTGATTATCTATTTAAAGTTCATTTATCGAATTATTTTATTATTGTACTCGGTCTGATTTTTTTGGCGAATTCCAATTTATTTTCAAGCCCAATCTATATTCTATTCATTTGTATTATTTATTTATTTAATCGGATTTAAATTTTCGTTCATGAACTATTTTCTCTTTTTTTGGGCTATGTATCTTGTGGATTTTATTTTATTGGATTGTGGGTATTTTATTTGAACCTTATTGCCTTCAAACCCATCTCTTGTTGAACCCAAAACTCACTATTATTGGATCATAAATCACCAACCATGTAACCTAATTGTACCCTATAAATACAACCTTAATACAAACCCTAAAAATCCAAAATACAAATTGTAGCGTCGCAATTTCACTCTCCTATTCTCTCTCCTCCTCTTACTCTCTTCCCGACCCTTGGTTTCCCGCCCAAACTGAGACCCTCACTGATCATCTTCCTCAACCATTCCCCCCGTTCTCCGGCAACCCCTCTTCTAGCCCTCGTCACCGCCCTCCAGTCGCCACCCCCACCTCAGGCGACCCTCTCTCTCCCGTCGACGTCCTGACCCAACATCCCAGGATCGAAACCCTGTTGCTGCTCCTCCCTTCCCCGCTCGACCTCCCCGCCGTTCACCTCCAGCCACGTCAACTGCCCCGTCACGCCGCGTGTCCCGCGGTTGACTTAAGTCGACCATCGGCCATCAGCGATGCCGAAGCCCTTGCTCTTGGTTGTTGCTGCAGTTTGTCTCTTGTTATTGTTGGGTTCTCTTTAGCACGTATTTTGCATGTGTTACATTGTGTTGATTCGTGGGTTCGCTGCTTCGGGATCCTTATCATGTTATTCTTGGTATTCAATTTCACCATTTATTAGGTAAGTCACTTCCTCTTGAATTGTTAATTGTATCAAATTCAAGATTGAAATTATTGCAAGTAGATTCTGTTCATTATCGTATCGTTGTATTGATTATCCTTCGTTGGGTCTATTGAGGGTTTACACGAGCTAATCCCAATATTCTTGACATCGTGCCATTTTTGACTCCAATGGTCGAATCTTTCATGCATTCATGTAGAATCGATAATAGGGTTACACATATAATCACGACACAATGAATTGATTGTAGAGAGAATTGCTATATTGTATGTGGTTGATCGATTGATGTTTGTGGATGATAGATTGATGTATGCGTGTATTCTAATTTTATTCATCTTGTTATTGCACCCATCATGCTGATTATATAATTTATTGACTATAGAATTGATACCCATCCTGTTTAATTAAATTGTTTCATGAAAATATACCCAAAACCTGTATATTGCTTGTTGCTGTATGTTGACTACTATTTTCGACCCAGTAAATGATCTTAAAATAAATTACTTTCTGAATATGAATTCTATCCTTATCTTTCTAGTGTCCAGAGAATCTTGAACTTCTAAATTTCGAGTTGTATGGCAAAAGTTATGCTCGTTTTACTACAGCTGTGTTTTTAATTTCAGATTTTCAGATTCTTGTATATTTGATGTTTAAACTATGAAAAGGTTGATCAAATGTTAAAATATTGCTCAAAATTTCCAGATTTTTAGTGATCATGTCTAGGATTTTAACAAATATTTTTCATGAATTTTATATTGAGTTTTTACTGTTTCTAAAAATAAAATAACATGATGTCGAAATTCTGCTTGAACATGAAATCTGTAAAGAATGGTGTGATTGACCTAACTACTGTTGTCGGATTTTGAACTTTAAATATACGTTGAAATTGTGTGGAAGTCTAGTTTCTAGATTTTCTGACGGATTCAATTTTCGATTTCTGAAACAGCGGAAAACTGTATTTTTGAACAGACTACTCTTGCTGTCCAGAATTTTATATCCAGTTTTTAATAGATTAATCCTATATCGTAGTATTGGATGAATCAAAGTGTGTATGATGTATTGCATGATCCCTATGAGTTATTTTCATTGTTTACCATTCTATTGTTTCCCTATTGTTACCATCGTTCATTTTATGTCTCATATTTGCATATTGTATTGTTACATTAATAAAATAATTAACAAGCCGGGTTTTAAGGGTTGACTCTAGTAATGGATAATATAGGGACTGTACTCGGATAAGGGGCTCGTGGTTCCCTATACCGTTATCTTGTGATCTTGTGTTCTTGTGATCTTTTGATCTTGTAGCATCTTATGGATAAATTATCGTTATGGATGGAACATCGTTATTGTTATCGTGCCGAGTGCATAAACTATAAAATTCACTACTAAGTCTAAACGTAACTTGTTTGTATATAGCAATCATGTGGTAAATAAATGCGACGTATGAAGTACTACATTAGTTAGGATTAAAATGATTAATAAACATAACGATCGACACATCACCAACATTGCATATTGTTTCTCATTGTTCCTATTGATATCGAATATTGGCTAAGTATTATTGTTATTGACCATTGATATTGTTACCGAATAATAAATCATTGTTATAGCTATTGCATCGATTACTGTGATATTGATTATTGATTATCGTACCATGTTATTGATTCATATTGATCTATTGAATTCATTGTTATTCCGTTATTCCATTGTTCTTTGATTTCTCTTCTTGCTGTCCATGACTTGCTCTAAGGATAATTTTTCTCTTCTTTTTAGATGAAGTGTTTATAGGTGTTGATGAAGAATTGTCTGATGGATTAAGAGAACAACATTGGTGAAGGAATTGATTGAATCGCCACTTAATAAATAATTATTTTTGTTATGAAGATTTAATTATTGAACTATTGTTATTTCATTGTATTGTGGGATTTTGACCCGAATATTGTTATTTTTGTTTTGAGATGTTGGATTATTATTATATTTGGTTATCTCATATTGTTTATTCCAAGTATTATTGTTCATGAGATTATTATTATTGCCTGCGCAATTGTTCTGTATTGATTATATTGTTGAGTTGATCGGATAAACAGCTTATAGGTGACGTTAGTCATTCGCTGGACCAATCTCATGTACTCATATTCTGTATTTTTGGGAAGTGGGGTGTGACAACTCCGATGGCTTCTGCCCACAAAAGCAACGCAGATATAACTCCAATGACTTATTCACCACCTCCGTTTGGCCGTCGCTTTATGGATGGTAAGCTGTTGAGTGGTGCAACTTGCAATTTTGTAATCTAAAGAACTCCTCCCAAAATTTACTGATAAAGATTGGGTCTCGATCACTCACTATGCTCCTTGGCATACCGTGCAGCTTGTAAATATGATCGACGAATAGTTGTGCAATGGATTGAGCTGTATAAGGGTGGGATATGCCGATAAAGTGGGCGTATTTGGTCAGTTGATCCACCGCCACCATGATGACATTCTTGCCACTGCTCTTAGGCAAACCCTCTATAAAATCCATTGATATATCTTTCCAAACTCTATTCGGAAAGGTAAGGGGTTAAGCAAGCCTGCAGGCATCAAATTATCACTTTTGTTTTGCTGACAAACTAGACATTCCTTGATCAAGGTCATGATATTCCTTGTCATTGCCTCCCACATGAAGGACCTTCTTATCCTCTGCAGGGTCTTGTGGAAGCAAGAGTGTCCCCCTACACTTGAAGAATGATGATAAAAAAAGATTGGAATCTTTACACTGATCGTAGGACTGAGTAGTATTTTCCCCTTATAATACCAAATTCCTGCTATTAGCCTGTAGTGTTGAGTGTCGACCTGCCCCTTGTGCAACCTCTCCTGCAGCTTATGAAAGTAGGGGTCTTGAAGGGCCATTACCTTTATTTCTTCCAACCATTGAGGTGTGACAATGGTGATCTCAAAACAAGTGTCTTGCTTTCCTTCTCTTCGCGACAACCCATCGGCTGCCTTGTTGTCAATTCCCCATTTAAATTCCACCGTGAATGTGTATCCTAGCAGCTTCCAAAGCCACTTTTCCTGCATCTCTGTGGTGATCTTTTGCTCCAAGATATATTTGATGCTCCTTTGGTCTGTTCTAATAATGAATGAGTGCCCCTACAAGTATTGACGCCACTGTTTAATTGCCTGCAAGATCGCTAAAACCTCCTTCTCATAGGTGAAAAGTGATAATGCTCTTCCTTTCAGACCTTGCTCATATATGCTATGGGGTGAGTTTCTTGCATTAGTACTGCACCGATCCCCTTTTGAGATGCATATGCCTCTACCACAAATGTTTCTGAGAAATCTAGAGTGTTCAACACTGGTGTCGTGGTCATTGCCTTCTTTAGTGCTATGAATGCCTCTCTGCCAGAGTGGACCATTTGAATGCATTTTTCCTGAGCAACTCCGTTAGTGGTGCTGCGATACTCCCGTAATGCTTAACAAATTTGTGATAATAACCAGTTAACCCAAGAAATCCTCTAAGCTCCTTCACAGTAGTTGGCTCTGGCCAAGACACTACTGCCTTAATCTTTTCAGCATCGACTGCAATCTCCTTTTTACTGATGATATGGCCTAAGTATCCCACTTCTTCCTGGCCGAAGCTACACTTACTCACCTTAGCCACCAGTTGATTGGAGCTTAGCACTGATAAGGTGAGAGATAGGTGTTGGAGGTAGCTATCTCACGTTGGGCTGTAAACTAGTATGTCATCAAAAAAGACTAACACAAATTTCCAAAGGTATTCTTTGAATATTTGGTTCATAAGACAGTGGAAAGTTGCGGGGGGAATTTGTGAGCCCAAATGGCATCACTAGAAACTCAAATTGCCCATGGTGAGTGCGGAAGGCAGTTTTAGGCACATCAGAGTCTTTAACTCTGATTTGGTGGTAGCCCGATCTGAAATCAATCTTGGAAAAGAACCATGCTCCATGCAGTTCATCTAATAGTTCGTCAATGATTGGAATGGGAAATTTGGACTTGATGGTTTGGTTGTTTAAAACTCTGTAGTCCACACACAGTCGCCAACTTCCGTCAGCTTTTTTAACCAAGATCACCGGAGAAGAGTGGGGGCTGTTACTGGGTCTCACCAAACCTGCAGAGAGCATTTCTTGTACTTGCTTCTCAATTTTGTGCATATAGGGGTGCTTGTATGGCCTGCAACATATAGGTTTCTGGCCTTCAATGAGGGGAATGTGATGATCTACTTCACGTCTTGGTGGTAGTTTGATTTGTTCAGACAAAACTTCAGGGAAGTTGTGGATTATCTGTTGTATATCTATAGAGACATCTCCTAGCTGGTAGAGGCTCAAGTCTCCTTCCTCTGGAGGAAGCAATTCCTGCATTTGGATCATGTACGCATGGTGTATGCAGCTTCCCATTCTCCCAAACTCTTTAGCAGTCATACACTGTAAATGGGAATTCACAATCCCCTGCAGCCTCCTCATGGTGCCTTCCACCTTAAAATCCATTGTCATGTAGCTGAAGTCCATAGTGACGAGACCCAAAGATCTCAACCACTGTGCCCCCAAGACCATCTGCGCTGGTCCTAAGGGAAGCAGTAAGAGTTCAGCTTGCAACTGTACACCTTGCACTATGAATCCTACATTCTCCACCTTCCCCTCGCTGTACATGCTTTCCCTATTGGCCACTGTGACCTTATAGTAGGGTTCTCTCATCACATGCAATTGAGCCTTCTCTGCAGTATGGGGATCTAAATAATTGTGTGTCGAGCTAGTGTCTATTAAGATATTAACCTCTTTTCCATTGATCTTCCCCTTTACTCTCATGGTTCGGGGGTAAACTTGAGTGCCAATAAGTGCATGAAAAGAGATCTCTAGATGTAGGTTGGTTTGGATGGAGACTTGGGGGACTTTACTAGTTTGTTCTTTAGCGTGAGCAGCTTCAAACTCTGCCTCCATACCTCCTTCCTCTTCTTCCTCAAGTGCTTCAAGGTAGTAAAACTTCTGTGTCTGACAGAGGTTACCCTGTGAGTACTTTTCGTCACAGTTGAAACACAATCCTTTGCCCCTCCCCCTCTCTCAATTCTTGGATACTTAGCCTTCGTGGAACAAAATTTGTTGCAGGATTAGTGTTGGTAATAGGGTTCTGAGTCTTGATGTTGTAGGGAATGTTAGTGCTAGGGTTTACAGATGATTTGGGCACAATGGGTGTCCTGAAACTCTTCTTTAGGCACGCCAACTTCTCTTAAAAACCCCTGGCTAACCCAATCGCCTCACTCGCATTCTTCGGCTGTTGTGATTTAACATCCCATTGAATTTCATCTCTCAAACCACTGATGAAGGTGCTCAAAAAATGTGCTTCAGACCAATCTTCTACGAAGTTGGATAGCCAATCAAACTCCTAAATATATACTTCCAGATCCCCTTTTTGTTGCAATTTAGAAAGAGTTCCCCCATAGTCTTGAAAAATGGTTGGCCCAAATCGTGAAATCAACTCCTCTAAAAATGATGGCCAGGGCATCTCCTGTGCTCGTGGTTTAATGTGCCTCCGAAACCACTGCGTTGCCCTCCCCCTCAGATTTAAGGATGCTTACCTCAACTTCTCTGAGTCCGGAATACCATAGATTTCAAGAAATTGTTCAACTGCGCATATCCACTCCATCAGGTCCCCTTCTTGAAAACAGGAAATTCTATCTTGAATGGGGCTCTAAACACCCTGCCATAATTGTAACTCCCTGTCCCATTTGTACGCATTTTATTACGTGAATTTTTGTACTTCAATTTTCAGATCAGTTTTATTTCTCTTTGGATTCTTTATCTAGAGCCAGAATATTTTTCTGATCAATTCCATAATTTTGTGATTTTTCGAGTTTAAATACAAACTTTAACCCTGATTAATACTAATCCTAATCCTAACCCACTCCCGCTAACCACTCACTCACAGCCAAACCACCCTGCCTAATTCTATGCCTAACTCCACGACTTCTCCTCATTGTTCTCATTTTTCCACATCTCTACTCTCATTTTTCTACACCTCCACCACCCTACTACTCCTAAGCCCTTCTTCCGTCGCTATCTCCTCTTTCATTTTTCTACAACCAACCCCTCTTTCTCTCCTTATATATTATTATACAAATGCATGCATACATGCATGTTGTTTCTCTCCCTTCTTTTATATATATACACACACCCATGTGCATACAGCCATCCCACACTTCTGATTTCTTTCTTTCTATATATACACCCACACACATAAACCTCTCATTTCTACATCTCATTCTTCACTTCTCCTTCTCTTCCTCTACCTTCTTCACACCCGAGAGCTCAAGCAACACCCGAGCTCCACTTTACCCTCCACCTTCGAGCTGACGACTCCATTTCTATGACCCCGTGAACCCTGAGAAACAAGCCGATGCCACGCCATCTCCTCGTTGTTGTTGTCGCTCATCACCGTCGTTTACTGTTGCTACCGTTGCTCGCTCACTACCGTCTTGCCACCATTCTTACCGCCGTTGTGCCGCCGTTTGTTGCCGACGTCGCTTCTTCTTTCCGTGGTTAACACCACCACCGTAATCATCACGTTATAAGGCAAGTATCTTGTACACTCTTTTTGTTCTCGTACAAGCATTTTCCTTGGACTCGTGGCAAGTAGTCTAGTTATCATCATGTTTTACTGTCAAACTCCGTTCTAGTCACTGGTTTCATGCTATATCAACTCAAGAGTGAACCGTTAACACATTTCTAATCGTGTTATCGAATATCGAATATTCAACCTTACTATCTCTAAATTTCTTGACCTTGTACTAAGAATTCGACCATGTTCCCGATACTGGATTGAAGATTTTCTATGTAAAAATTGTAGCCCATCGAGTTCCGAATCCAGAACATCTTACGGTTTCTCAATCGGATGTGTAGATTGTAAGATATCGTGATTTTAGTACTGGCATATCGTAAATTTCTGAACCTGCACGGGATTAGTAACCGGTATCTTGTACTGAGAATTCGACCATGTTTCCGATACTGGATCGAAAAACTTTCTACATGAAAATCGTAGCCCTTCGAGTCTAGATATCCGAAACATATTACGGTTTCTCAATCGAATGTATAGATTGTGAGATATCGTGATTTTAGTACTGGTATATCGTGAATTTCTGAACCTGCACAGGATTACTAACCGGTATCTTGTACTGAGAATTCGACCATGTTCCCAATACTGGATCGAAAAACTTTATACATGAAAATCGTAGCCCTTCGAGTCTAGATATCTGAAACATATTACGGTTTCTCAATCCGATATATAGATTGTGAGATATCGCAATTTTAGTATTGTGACTCTGAATTTCCAGAATGCGTGCGAAACATCGAAACCAGCGAAGAATGAATTTGTACGCATAGCTACTGTCTCCAGAATGTATTGTGTGAATATGCGTTGGAACCGGAAGAGAGTCTACTTTCTAGAATCTCTGACGGAATTGGATTTGTTTTTCTATAACAACGGAAAAGTGAATTTGAATACAGATATATCAAGTTGTCTAAAAATTCATTTCTACGTTTTTGCATATAAACCCAATACTTTTCATATTTAATAAACTGAGTGTATTATTGTTCTTATAATAATAACTTGTATAGATATAATAGGTTGATAGAATACATTTTATACCACTTGATAATTTATAATAACTACTCTCGATACATGTACTCGTTTTACGTCTCATATCCATAATTACTGCCCTCGATATTTTCCTTGATTAAATTGTCTTGATTACACCGTTTCACTAGTCGTACCAATTGCATGTTCATAATTAATTATAAAAGAATAACAAGCCGGGATTATAAGGGTACGACTTAATAGTGGACAATATAGGAGAGTATACTCGGAAGGGGGCCCGTGTTTCCCGAAATAGTGATTCTTGATTCTTGATTACACAATTCTTGATTACATAATTCTCGATTACATGATTCATGATTACATGTCTTGATACTATCACTGGAAGACCCGAGTACATAATCCTATAGAATTCACTACTTAAGTCTAAACGTCACATGATTGATATGCACCGAACTTGTGGTATGGGACACAGGATTGCGTGCATTAGATAAGTTAATAAAATAGATAAACTCGAGATTTTTACTAAGCATGATTCTTGATTACATGACTCTTCGTTACATGACTCTTGATTCTTGATTACATGACTCTCGATCATTGATTACATGATTATCGATTAACTGAGCCTAGGTTATCAATTGCTTATATCTTGAAGTCTAGAATACACTAGTTACAGTTATTACTTACATGATCATATTGTCCCAGTTCCTTACTTACTTCCATATTGTATTTGTACTGCTACTTCTTGTTTCTTCCATGTTATATCTTGTTATATTACCCCCTTTACTGCTTGTTGCTACTTGCTGTCCGAAACTTGCTCTAACGGGAACTTTTCTATTTTTCTTGGAGTTAATAATTATACAGGTACTGATGGAGCCGACGAGCAAACTCTCTAGACAATCGTTGCTGCTTCCTTACTACTTCATGTTGTTTTTCTTTCAGTCGCTATTTTATCTAGTTGTTATAGCGAACTGCTTATCATATTATTTTAATTTTGGCACCTTGTACTCCCGGGCATCTTGACTCGATATTGATGTATTATCCAAATGATGGTTATTCTTTTTTCAGCTTATGTGATTATTTTTGCCTGCGTGAATGTGTTATAAAGATCTTGTTGAGCTTATAATTGTACAGCTTATGGATGATGTATATCATTCGCTGGACCTCAGTTGCGTGCCTGTATTTCCATATAGTGGGAAGCGGGGCGTGACAATAATCACCACGATCTGTGGAATCTACTCAGTTGGAGTTAGGATTGGTTACCTCCCTGTTTAGGAATTGCGGTGGTGGGTTTGGAAGTAGGGGAGCATTGAAAGTTCGTGGTTGAGGCTGCAACTGTTGCATCATCGCCATCATTGCATCCAGTCTCGCATCCATTCTGGTCGACATCGACACCAATCGCTCATCCACACTTGTCGCTATTGCCTCCACCCTCTCTGTGAGATACTCGCTTTGGAGCTTCAATCCGGCTACCTCTCCTTCCATTGACGTGCTCCCCTCATCGCGGCCAACGCCATCGATGTGATATGGCTCTGATACCAGATTGTCAAGAGTCGGATTCTTATTCGATCATGATCTCGCCATTAATGAAGGTTCTGGAGTACTAGGGTTAGAGGAGGATGAGATTTGGGGAGGAAAATAGATTTTTATTACTTGAAAATCAACCAAAATTACAACTCAGAATTTATATTAGGGGGAGATTGGCGGTTTCGCTACATGACAAGCTTCGACATGCGAGAAGCACGTGCAAATGGTGCCAACCCATCTCCCGTGCCACACACCCATTCAAAAGTAGTGCATATCGAACGTAAAAAAAAATACAGACATTACAAAAGAAGAGAAATAACAACTCAACAACTCTGAACTCTCTTATTCCTTTTGTCCTGGGCTTCGACTAACTCCGATGAACTTCGCTTGACGACGGCTACTTGGACAGTTTTGTCCCTTATAATGTGCATATTGCTATATCCATATATATATTTGCCTATTTACTGTAGCCGATATGACAAAAAATACATATTTGCCTAATGATTGCAGAACATTTTTTGAGAAAAAAATACATTTTATGCATATTTGTCTAACGACTGTGGATGCTGGGTAATCCTTTTGACCAAGAGTAATGCGACATCCACTACCAATTTCACTACATTTCTCTTCACTACCTTAGGTGGCACACTCTAATAGGTAGGAAAAGATAGAGTAGGTGGGAGAACTCTCCAATAGGAGTATGCCACCTAAGATAGTGAAGACAATGGTAGTGAAATTGGTAGTGGCTAAAGCATTACTCTTTGACCAAATAAATGGATCTGCATGTGTAGCAGAGATGGGAAAAAAATATATCATTGAATGGGTTTTTCTCGCAAGTTGCACCTGTTCGGGTTTGGTTCATCTCTCTCTATTTTCGACCCGCGTACGATTTCTGCCATTCCAGAGGTCATCAGAATTGAAGTTACGGTTTCTGAGAATTTTAAATTTCTTTAATTTTTTCTTCAATTGTAAATTTGCATGTAAAGTGTTCGATGTAATGCCGCTTAGAGTTCATCTATCTTAGTGGTATTTATTTTGTCGTAGGTTGTTGAAGTTTTGATGGCATTACTTTACTTGTTCTAGAATTGATATAACGCAATTTGAATTTGCACGTATGTTTATGCTTTTGAAAGTTACAACTGAGAACCTGGAAGTTATGCTAATTGTTAGCAGCACCCAGACGATGAAGTCAAATTAATCATAGTTCATACATCGGCATTTTGGAAATACTTGGGAAAACACACTTTTGTAACTTTAGGCAGCTCTTCGAACAGCTCATATGATCTCCAGGTAATTGTAATCGCGTCACATTAACTAGTCCTTAGATTTGGAATTCGGGCTCTGAAATATCCTAGAAATAAGTAATATTTACTCCTCCTCCGCACAGATTTCAGGTTCAGGGATATTCCTTCTCTTCTCCCTCCACTTACACTATAAATGGTGATGACCAAAAATTTATTACTTGTATATTTCTCGCAGTTATTCATCTGGAAATTGTTCTGATTCTACACCATCCAACCAAACATTTCAATTCTGGAAGACAAGACCATTTTAATATAAAACTTTAACTTACCTCCTTAGGCATGTCTAATATGGAAAAATCTTGTTAGAGAGCACTACTTTCTGGAGAGGGAGTTTCCTTACTGGATTCTCCATTATAGGTCGATAAGTATTAGCTACGAAAATTCTATTGGAGGTCAGGTGAGTCACGGTAAACTTGATTTGGAGGTTTTATCCCCGTGAAGTGGTTCAGCATTTTTTCACTCACTTCGGCAATTATGTATCTGCTCTCGAAGCACATTTTTTTTTTTTTTTCCAAACTATCGTGATTCTAATATAGTTAAGTGCATGACTCCTATCATTTCTAAGAAATCACATTTTCCTTTTTTGTTTTGTTTGTTTTTGTGTGTGCACGCCCTCAACTATAGCCGTGGGAAATTCTTGAATTTAGTAATGATAACAGTTCCAATATATTTATGCACTCCTATTTGTGGAGCTCATCATGTTATATTTGATTTGCTAGCTTTAGGGCTGGCCCTCACCTTGAGGCCGGTGAGCCGGCCGCCTCAGGCCCCCGAATTTTTTTCACTTTTAGGGACCCCCAAGTATTCCCCTTGTAAATATAGGCACATATTTTGCACGCAAAAAGTTATATTGTAATTAGAGTCCCCCAAAAACAATTATTTGGGCCTTTTGCCTTGGGCCTCCGGGAACTCAGGGCCGGCCCTGGCTAGCTTACTTCAGGTCATGTAGTGGTTGAAAGTCTTTTACTTCTATTTTCTCTTTGCAGCTTCTTACGTTAAGTTGTTGACTGCCATGCTGAGGTATGCATCTTTTTTTGAGAAGTCAACGGGTATATATCTTAATATTAACTTCTGGATTCTATCAATCAAACATATCACCAAATTCTGTGTGCTACATCTGTTCAAAGTTTCACCAATGAAATATGTTAATGAATATTTATAATAGTTAAGAAAATTTTTGCCTTCTATTTCATTGGGGGATTGCTTCTCGGATGAATAAGTTATCTGCAGGAGTGCATCCCCAATAAAAAAAAAGTGCTGTCAAAGATGTAACTCATGGATCAGTACATACTCAATGAAGTTCCTGCCTTTCTTATCTAATTTCCCTGTATTGTAAATCTTGTCTTTGAGCTTTTATTTTTCTGCTTTATACTTGCCTTCTTGTGATTATTGATTTGTAGTTCATGCATTGCTTCGGTTTGTATTGGTGTTTGGTGATGAGAGATAATTAGATTCATTGTATAGAGTTCTTTGATCTATGTCACCATAATGTGCTATTACCTCTTTGCAATGATTATATTCGTAGCAACCACTAAAATGAGGAGCCTTCAAAGTTTTTTTTTAAAGTAGAAGATGGCTAATGCCATCTAGTTATGACTAGAAAGTTATAAAACAGTTGTCTTCCAATAATCATTCTTAATATAATGAAACTACGAATCTGTAATAACAGATACATATCTTCAACTACTAATTCCAAAACCACATTTTTTAGCACCTTAACAATCCTATTAGAATTCAAACCAACCCATAGGCTGAAACACACCTCCACCCCAGGCCTTTTCATTTCAACCACCATTAGCCAAATATATATTTGGCTAATGGATCAATTTTAATTAGTCTTACGACAATTCTTCCTGATCTCCCCTTTGGACCTAGTAAGGGGGCTTATGTCCCCTATCTTGATCATAGCTGCAACAAAATCAGAGCTAAACTTGCCTAGGTTGTTGCTGTAGACGGTGACTTGAGAACTGGTGCAGCCTCCATTGAAGAGCTCCTGGTCAGAGTGGAGGAGGCCCTTGTTGTTGACAAGATTCTTGAAGTAGCTGTTGTCAAAGGCAGTGGGGGTCTGGAGGTCAAGCGGTGTGTTGAGTTTAATTGCGGAATAACTCAATCTTAGATGCAAACAAAGAAACTAATCAAAGAAACTAGAACAAACAAAACAACTAAACACACAAGATTTTTTTTAGGTTCACCCAATGAAATGGCTATTTTCCCGCACAGAGACGCACTTGCGATTTCCACTAGAATAGAAAAGAAACATATTACACTCACTCTAAATCTCACCACCAGAGTGTAGGGTTTATCTTCTTCTTCTTCTTCTTCTTTCAAGAACGACTGCTAGATGTCACTCTCTCTTGGAATTATCACTCCTTAACCCTAATAATCGTACACCACACACATATATATGATTACAAAAGATTAGATCTGAACCATTGATCAAACAGAGCTGCGCAGTTGACTGCACACTTAGACGGTTTACTGTCTCCTAGACCTGAGTGAATAGAGGGCTTGACAATCGACTGTCATGCTCTGGATGAAAACTTAACCATGTCTGTTGACTGCAACTTTGCAATCGAGTGTACTTGGTTTCTGCTGTGACTGTGCATGCTCTTTACTATTGCGAAGCTGCTGCTGCTGCTTGCTGTCACTTCGACGTTTCTTCAACCCATTCTCGTGTATTTGGATCCACCAATCCCAACAATCTCCCACTTAAAGACTTATACACGAAGTCTCTAACTTGTTCTTGATTTCTCTATTGGCCTATTCAAGGCCCGTGTCTCTATGAATCTCCTCAACAATTAACCTGGAGACAATCCGATCATGAAATAGCAAAACTGATGTTTTCTAATGTCTACTATCTTTATGAGTATGTCCGCCGGATTCTTAGTGTCAAGAATCTTTGATAGCTTCGACCACTTATTTCAACTGCCATCATGATAAAATGATACACCATCTGAATGTGTCAAGTCCTAGTATGATACACCGAGTTTTTTGGCAAGAATACTGCACTCTGACTATCATACCATAGATCATCTATGGGTTGCTTCCTATGCAACTGATCCATGAGTTCCGAAATCCACAACATGTTCTTCGATGACTCTTTAAGTGCCATATACTCTGACTCTGTAGTTGACTGTGCTATAATCTTCTGTAACTGTGAAGCCCAAGTAATAGCTATATCTTCAACTGTAAACACATACCCTGTAATACTCCTACAACTATTACAATCACTGCAAAAGTTCGCATCAGCATAACCATATATATGCAAAGAATCACCCCTAAAACATAGAATGATCTGAAGTTCTGCAAGATATGTGATAATCCACTCCACTGCATACCAATGCTCTTTACCTGGATTCCTCATGTATCAGCTAACAACTCCCACTACATGTACGATATCAGGTCTTGTACACACCATCGCATACATAAGACTACCAATGGCTGAGGCGTAAGAGATTGTAGTCATCTCCTCCATATCTGCCTCTGATGTAGGACACAAGTCCATAAACAACTTGAAGTGTGTATCTAAGGGACAAATAACTGGCTTTGCACCATTTATATTGAATCGCTTCAACACTTTCTTTATATAATCCGCTTGTGACAACCAAAGCTTCTTACTCTGCATATCTCTACTGAGTTTCATGCCGAGAATTTGCTTTGCTTCACCTATATCCTAAGAAGCTAGCAACTGTTTCACCTCATTAATTTTCTTCATACATGAATTTGTTAACACTATGTCATCCACATTAAAGGTAAAATTACTGTCTCGTTGTAGTCATACCTGCACATATAGACACAATGATCTGATTCGCATATGTCGAATCTCTTTCATCGCATAAAACAATCAAACTTCAAGTACCATTGCTATGGTGCCTGTTTGAGCCCATATAAACTCTTCTTCAGTCGACAAACCATGTCTTCTTTTTCTTTAACTTCAAAAACTGTGGGTTGTCTAATATACAGTTCTTCTACATCACTATAGAAGAACGTTGTTTTGACATCCAACTGCTTTAAATGCAAATCTTCAATTGCAACTATTCTAAGCAGAATCCTGATTGAAACCATTTTTACAACTGGAACGTAGATTTCATTATAGTCAACACCTTCCCTTTGAGAAAAACCTTTAACAATAAGTTTCGCCTTGTATCTCTTGCTTTCATCTGCCTCATCCTTGATTCTGAAAATATACTTGTTCATAAGAGCATGCTTCCCTGCAGGTAACTTGGTCAACTCCCAAGTTTAGTTCTGTGTCAAGGAGTTCATCTCATCCTTCATGACAAACTCTCACTGAATTCAAGCACTATCTTTCAAAACCTCTTCATGAGCCTCTGGCTTGCCTAAATCTGTGTACAAAACATGCTCGTGAACTGTGTTGGTTGATGGACCATTCTTCACTGGTTTCCTTATCTCCCATGTTGACATTCTCAAAGTAGATATCGGTTCACCGACCGGTTCAGAATCCCCTAATGGCTCTGGCTATACTTGTTCGTCTTAGATTTCCTACTCATTCTCATTAGGCTCCTTTTGAGCCTCCTGTGCTGGCTGATGCTGCACTGTAGGGGCCCCACCAATGGGATCAACTTCAGAACTTGAGTCTAAATCTGAATATTAACCTGTTTTAGTTCCCCGACCTATGTGTATGTCTTTGTACAAGTGCTCTTCATTGAATACCACAATCCTGCTATGAATGACTTTGTTATTTCTAAAATCACAAAGCCTGCAACCATACTTATCGCCACATAGCCAATGAAGACACACTTACTGGATTTTGAATCCAGTTTCTTTCTTTCTTCCTTGTCAATTAGTGCATATGCAATACAACCATATACTTTCAAATGCTAATAATTAACAGGTTTACTTGACCATAATTCTTGAGGTGCCCCCATCAAGGCCACTCGACGGGGAATGGTTGATTAGGTACACTGTTGTATTTACCGTAGCTGCCCAAAGATGGATAGGAAGACCCGCATGAAGTCTCATGCATCTCGCCCTTTCTAGTATCGTGCGGTTCATTCATTCTGCAATTTCATTCTCATGTGTAGTTCTAGGAACCATCCTGATTTCTTGTGTAAACCTTCCTGTGCCATATAGTCAATAAATTCTCTGCTTGTGTACCCACCACCATTGTCAAATTTCTATGCTTTAACCTTGCACCCCGTCTCGTTCTCAACTTTAACCTTCCAAGCTCTGAATATCTTAAATACCTCGGATTTCTCACGAATTGCCATAACCTAAACTTTCTTTGTAGCATCATCAATGACAAAGTATCTCTTACCACCGTTAGAGAATTTTTGAGCCGGACCCACATATTTATATGCACCAACTCTAGCTTACCGAACTTCTTCTCGCATCCATCCAACTGAAAGCTAACTGACTTTTGTTTGCCCATGACACAATTCTCATAGAAATCCATCTCAACTTTCTTTAGCACAGACAAAAGATTTCTTAAACAAAGTTGCTTGACGTCTTTTTACACCTAGGTACCCCAACCTGATATGCCATAATGATTGAGGGTGAATTACCTGTTGATGTCGTGACAATGATATCTCCTAAATCACCTCTTGTGAGTTGATACAACGTACCCACACGTTTTTCTTTTGCCACCAACCTAGCACCTGTAGTTATCTTCCACTCTCCAAATCCAATTGTCTCTTCTTTGTCCAATTCGTTAGTTGATATCAAGTTCTTTTCAAGCCTGGAATATATCTCGCGTTATGCAAGACTAGTTGTCCACCATTGCGAGCTTTCACCACGATCGTTCCTTTTCTAACAACTAGGCCGCTTTACCTATTTCTAATTGTGGCTGAACCGAAATTACCTGTCCTGTAATTCTCAAAAGCATCCCTTATGGGGGTACAATGATAAGAAGCATCTAAGTCTATAAACCAATCTTCTTGCATAATATCAACTCTAGTAGATAATCACAAATTATCTAAATGAGTTTCGTTCCACCTTGCTATATTTTGTACTCTTCACATTGATCTCTTCTGTGTCCTGGCTTATGGCAGTGCCAACACTTTCTTTTGCAATGTTATGCGCTTATGGCAGTGCCAACACTTTCTTTTGCAATGTTATGCTCTTGAATTGGACTTGTAAATCCTGCTTTTCAACCTCCCTCTGTTTGTGCTTCTTCCACGATTCTCAGTAGTCAAAACGGAGTTGTTAGAAGATGATGAATAAGATTCTCCATTTCTGTTTTTCCTCACCTCCGCATTCATGATGCTTCTCACAACATCTTTCTGAGTAGTCGCATCAGTCATAGTACTAGTGATAATATATTCTAGCGGGCCGTAACTGTCGGGAAGACTAGATAGCAATAACAATGCATGTACTCGTTCCACGAACTTCAACCCTGCCGATTCTAACTAATTGTAGTCCATACAAAAATTGTTTACATGCTACGCCACTGAACCTCTCTCTGAACACTTCATGTTCACCAACTTCTTCAAGTGAAGATTCAAGTTCGATGTAGACAGTTTCTCAAACATATCTGTCGGAATTTCCATAGCCTCGTTAGAGGCATTTGCTTTCTCAATGTGGAATAGCGTCTTCCTACTCATCAACATCTAAATTTTCCCAAACGCCTTCTGATCTAAATGGTTCCAAGCTTCCAACGCAACTGCATCTTCGACTCCTTCTAGCTTCACTCCAAACAACAAATCATCCAAATCTTTACATCGAGGGTATGCAATCATCTGGATCTTCCACATTGTGAACTTTGTCCCATCGAATCTCTTGATTCTACTTTTGTCTCCTATCTGTGCAACCAACCTGGTGCTCTGATACCACTTTGTTGAGTTTAATTGCGGAATAACTCAATCGAGATGCAAACAAACGAAACTAATTAAATAAACGAGAACAAACAAAACAACAAAGCATGCAAGAACACACTAGATTTTTCCGAGGTTCACCCAATACAGTGGCTACTTTCCCACGCACAGGCACTCCTGCAATTTCTACTAGAATAATGAAGAGAAACATATTACAATCACTCTAGATCTCACCACCAATGTATATGATTTATCTTCTTCTCTCAAGAACGGCTGCTAGAATTCACTCTCTTGGAATTATCACTCCTTAACCATAATAATCGTTCACCATACATATATATAGGATTACAAAAGATTAGATCTCAACCATTGATTAAACAGCGTCGATTGCACACTTGGACGGTCGACTGTCTCCTAGACTCGAGCGAATAGAGGGCTTGACAGTCAACTGCCCAGTCGACTGTCATGCTCTCTAGAAGAGAACTTGACCATGTCAGTTGACTACAACATTGCAGTCCACTATGCTTGGTTCATGCTGCTGTTGTGCATGCTCTTTTGTTGTTGCAAACCTGCTGCTGCTGCTTGCTACCACTTCGACGCTTCTTCTTCAAACCGTTCTCTTGTAATTGGATCCACCAATCCCAACACGGTGCTAGGATGTTATTGCCAAACCAAGGTTGGAGAGGTAATTTGATTGGCGAGAGTTAGCGAAAGAGGTATTGATGTCTGTGTCATTGTATCTGTGAGCCTGGAAGTTGGTGTACCGAGCTTGGCCAATAGTATGTGCACCTATTTTTCACAAAGAGAAACAAAGATGAACTATGAGGTTTATGACACACATACACAAATTTGATGGTCTTTCCGCTACAACAATAGTTACAAAATACAAAAAATCACTTTAATTAGAAAACAGAAAATTGAAAATAATATATTTAAGCCATTAACAGTAAACTACTATCCAATAACATGAAGATAAATGAATTAATCAGGAAATTTAATAAAATACAATTCTCTTCCAGCCGAGGTTTGGTGAGATCAAGCCACCATTAAATACTTAAAGCAGATACATGGTATGACTAATCAATGATTGAACTTGAAACATTAATTGGTCCAAGTTAATAAGTCAAAAAGAGAAACCTTTGGGAAGTTGTTGATAACTATTAGAATATTAGATAACTTTTGACACAACTATCTTCACTTAGTTTGAAAATTATGAATGTGTTGCCATTTAAATTCTTTTATAGCAATATCAAGTAACAGTTTGTATAATTTTGACCAATTACTAAATTTGAAAGCCCTTAAACTTGTATTACATAACTTATTTAAGTAGCTGCAAAACCATTGGTTCAACATTTTTTCTTGATAAATTACTTTTCACTATTTAGTCATTCAGAGGAAGAAATTTATAAGAAACTTATACCAGAAAGTGCAACGCAACCATTTCCTTCGCAGAGAGACCCTGAGCTTTAAACTTGGATATAAGTTTGCTAAGGCTGGAGGTTGGAAGGGGGATATTATTGTTAGCTCCACTTAGGCTTGCTGTCTTTGAATCCCTCCTCCCCAACTTCACATTCCATGTGTGCCCTCCCAGTAGCGGAAAATATAAAGTAAATAAATAAATAGATAATGTAACACGTTTTTCTCAATTATGAGTGGGGGCTGAATGAGACTTTTAATTGCTGGCCAGATTTGGAAATTGTAGTGACATTAAAGATCTCATCTGTTTAGGTTATAACTTATAACGCTCACTGATTCTTAACTTTGGGGGGAGTAGTACATAGACAACAGGATTAGGAAGGAAAGAATATGACCGGAAAAATAGCCTGATGTGCATATCTCAAAGTAAGAAAGGAAAGCAATAAGTGAAAAAGATAGCTCCACTTAGGCTTGCTGTCTTTGAATCCATCCTCCCCAACTTCACATTCCATGTGTGCCCCCCCAATAGTGAAAAATATAAAGTAAATAAATAAATAGATAAATGTAACACGTTTTTCTCTATTAGGAGTGAGGGTTGAATGAGACTTTTAATTGCTGGCCAGATATGGAAATTGTAGTGACATTAAAGATCTCATCTGTTTAGGTTATAACTTATAACGCTCACTGATCTAAACTTCTGGGGGAGTAGTACATAGACAACAACATTAGGAAGGAAAGGAATATGACCAGAAAAATAGCCTGATGTGCATATTTCAAAGAAAGAAGGGAAAGAAATAAGTGAAAAGGTTAGCTCCACTTAGGCTTGCTGTCTTTGAATCCCTCCTCCAAAACTTCACATTCCATGTGTGCCCTCCCAGTAGCGGAAAAAATAAAGTAAATAAATGAATAGACAAATGTAACACATTTTTCTCTATTAGGAGTGAGGGTTGAATGAGACTTGTAATTGCTGGCCACATATGGAATTTGTAGTGACATTAAAGATCTCATCTATTTAGGTTATAACTTATAACGTTCACTGATTCTTAACTTTTGGGGGAGTAGTACATAGACAACATGATTAGGAAGGAAATGAATATGACTAGATAAATAGCCTGGTGTGCATATCTCAAAGTAAGAAAGGAAAGAAATAAGTGAAAGGACTTACAATGACAACAGTCTCGTGCAGTGACAGCCAAGATATTACCATAGGACACAACCCCTGAGCATGCCTTCTCCACTGCAACCTTAATCTTGTCAATGCCATCAAACCCCTTCACTGAGTTCTTATTTGGTTTTGCAGTCTTCTCATCTGTGAAGTTCGCCGTGTCATCCAATAGCAACAACCCAATGACCCGTCACAACCCTAGACCACATAAAAATATTGTACTAAGTATACAAAGATTTTATGGCATTTGCAGTGCATGAGTAGGTTAATACAAGCTACATACAGTTGGCAGTCCCTTTACTTATAGTATAACAGTAGATATTTAGGTGTGAAATTAAGAGGTATGTATAAAGCCTGCAATGGCATTTATCGTAAATTTGCTTTCTGAGTCGAAAGATTATCAAATTGATATCATCATAGTCCATAATGAGTGAATAGTAAAACAGGTACAACAAAATTGTCAACAGAAATGTCCAAAGATTCCTATCCCTATTGATATATAGCCTCCATTGTTTTTTTTGAGATAAAAGTCACCCTTCGATCATTCCATTAATGAAAAGTTAACGAAACAAATCGTACATAATATTACATACCAAATCAGATCCAATCTACTACATCAAGCAAGTAAATAATACAACAACATCCATAAAACATAATGCATAAAGCATGCATCCATTCTTTCAAAATAGCAATACTCTCCATCAAATCCGTCACAAAGGAGCTAGATGGTCATTGCCATCACCACTGCCATTCCTACGCCTCAGCCTCTTTCTCACCTCTGCTTGACCTGCCTAAGCATCGATAAAAGCCAAAATTCTACACATCATGTTAAATCTACAGATAATGTTACGGAAGCATGCATTATTTCTGTCTAGCCATATGATTCACAAGATAGCTACAATTGTTATGCAATAAAATAGGCGAAACCGTACCCGATTCTACATCATATTTTCTTTTATCTCCTTTTAGTTATGATGACGCACATTTTGTAAATTCTTATATTACTGCATATTACTGCATATTACTGCATACCTATTAAGACATCACAATTTATATATATACTAGGTTTGCCCGTGGACACGTGCCTACGGCACGTTTTCGTGATGATGCAGCATAAAAAAAGGCCTGTAAAAGGTTAAATATATGTACGTCTTCGTGAACAATGATTTATATAGATGTGTATTTGGCTGAGACATTGATGTATTCTGAATTAAGTTGTCTATTAATTTATATCTTGCAGGATCATTTGTCAGGAGCTCGGAATTGAAAAAGAGTACCGTGAATCTACAACAATAATGGATCAAAATTAGCTGCTATGTGTGACTTAAACATAAGAGATCTCAAACTGCATGAGTAGCAATTCAGTTGGTAATGCAGTTATCACATCAAACTGCATGAGTTAATTCCCTGTTGTTATATTTTCTTGTAGTTAACCATGTATGATTTTGAGAGATGTTAAAAGAGAGAGAGAGAAAGAGCCTGTTGTGATGTACATGTGAAGACATTTTGTTAAATGTGATCAAATACAATTACATCTCCATATTAATATATTTAGTATCCAGATACTGGAGAGCTTACTGCAAATTTGATTTGAAACATGCTTGTTAGCCACAATTTTTGATATATCTCAGTGTATAAGATATTTGACATGTTTTTTTTAATCTATAACTTACATCAAAACACATAGGCCAAATTATCAAACATTTCAAACATTAAGAGAACATGAAGATTACAGATTGATTGACGACTCAACCCGCCAAAAATCACGATCAAGGATGAAAAATCATTATAATGATAATGGAATCAATCAAATCAAAACTAATGGTCATTTCTATTGTAGAATACTAATATGAATTTTAGTAAAAATTTCGACAGAATCTCTCTTAAAATATTAGTCATTTTACAGCAATTCCTTACGGAATTCTGCTAACAATTTAAAATATAACATCAGAGGCAGTTAATATCAATCATCCCCAGGCCAATCCAAGCAACATCACACAGGCATCATATATATAAGGCTCTGGGGGCAAAAATCTTCATATGATGCAAGATACAAAATAAAAACCAAGAATTCGTTTGAAAACGTAATGAATTTTTAGAAAAACCTTTGAAAAAACCTTTGAAAAACAACACACAAAACCCAATACTCCACAACTTTGCGGGTATGGGTTTTAACATCACTATATTAAATCATCATCCTATACTAATACTTCATCTCCCAAAATCCTAAATATTACACAAATTTACATAATCTCTTATTCTACATAAGTTAAGTGAACAAAAAATACAACTAATACATCATCCACGAACCCTACTACAAAAAAAAAAAATAAAAAATTACACGATTGTTACAATAGGGACCAAACACAACTTCGAGTCTTCAATATGGGACGAAATAGTGAGCCTACACAAACAGTAAGAGTTTTCAAAAATCAATCAAAACCAATGATAATTAAAGAAACAAATAGTAAAAGTATATATATTTATGCTTATTTCTCATTATCTGGACAGAAAGCAACTACATTAGATTCTAATAAGAACTCAACTCGCAAATGAGATACTAATAAGAACTCAACTTGCAAATCCTTTAATTCAAATCACACATACACAGTGTCTTGACTTTGATTTTCTAATTACGATGCAAAGAGAAAATAGTTAATATAAAGCAATCTCAGGTTAACAGATTTCAAGAGTATAGTTAATACACTATTGTTTGGCTTGCACACAATGCAGATCATAGGTATTTCATAATGACAGTTGATTGAGGACTTGCTAACAGTTCTATGCAAGCATGCAAATTTTTTACACTTAACAAACTCCAAATATATGCAACATAGCAAATTAACATCAATGCTGAGCAACATTTACAACTATGTACTCTTGACACAACTGAGTAGAAATTGCAAATCCCGAAGCCTATTTTAAATTATTGGACTGGTTCCTTTTCTGCTCGAGAGCCTACGTCTTGACCGGTTCCTTTCCTCTTCCATAAGAATCTCTATTTCTCTCATCATTGTAAATCAGTTGGGCAAGCATCATCTTCCCTAACCCTCCCATCCCAAGTTCCCAACAATAGAGACAACCGGTACATCCTCAAAACCATCGGCGCTAATTAACAGATCCATTATCTTGTCCCTCTCACCTTCCTTTCCATAAACCTTAGATCGGTACACAAAAGAATGAGTTTCATGTATTTCTTCCATTCCATTCTTTTTCCAGACTACTCCCTCTCCCAAATGAAATTTATACCTCTCCCCTGCGACTTCATCAAGTCTCTCTCTAACTTGCTTGATTCTATTCTTCATACTTAAGCGATAAAAATGTGGATTATCAGATGAAAAGAACTTGCATACCTTCGTCTTCAAAGCATGGCTTGACATACACTGGTGATTATCAGATGAAAAAAGCAGAGATTTGAAGCTGTTGCGCAACCCAAAAGATAAAACATCACTGTTATATTTCAAGATAGAAGTAACTCTTGTAAGACATTAAATTGCAATCAATCTACAGAGAGCTTGCAATTACCCTAAAAGAAAAAGGGAAAAGAAGGGGAAAAAATAAAAGGCAAGCAGTTAAGACTGCATGACATACACTGGTGGTGGTGGTGGTGGCCAACAATTTATATGCTTAAGCTTTTGAATAACAGAGCATTAACAGAGCATCATGTTAAGGTTCCAAGATCTAAAGTATATCCATTTGCTCCTCATCATTTCAGCTTTCCTATATAAGAAAAGTAATCTCAGGTTTTAGCTTTCCAACAGATAAAAAAGAAAAGAAGAATAGCGTATTTACCTCATTGTTGCAAGACCTCCTGGTTTGAGTATTTGTTGCACCTCCTCAAAAACATCAAGTGGCTTGGACAAATAATTGACAGTAACCTACAACAAAATGTGGAAAGAACTTCAATATATCACAACCAGTAGTATATTTATATACAGGGTTAACTAAAGGTTTTCCATCAAAATCAACAAAAGTAGATTTCACAGATTTGTAGACATTGGTTTGGTTTGACTTGAGATTTGTGAGCATAAACATCATAACCATTAGAGCATAAACATGGCAAAAATAATATCAACAATAAAAAATGCAGTATGAGAAAGACATCTTGTCCAATAATATCAACAATAATAATATCAAAAATATTAGGCCATCCTGATAGTGATACGTGCAAAAAAAAAAAAAAAAAAAAAAAAATCATCGAAGACTTCTAAACTTCCAGTTTATGAGAAAGACATCTTGTCCATTTCTTCAATCCATTTTCCCAAACTTCATAGTGAAACATTGTGTTTCCCAACAAATCATTCCTTTTTGATAAATCAGCAAAATTTGGTTGTACATTAAATATACTTGCAACCCAAAGAGAATTCAAATACATGCTTGTACATACAGATTTGCATATGCACCCATAAAGATATATATTCATATAGGGATGAAATAACATATATTGAAACCTATGTATTATAGGGATGAGAACTGGAGTGTACCATACCTGTTGTGAGTGAACATCACCCAAATATTAATATCACCGAAGTAAATATCACTGGAGTGTACCATACCTGTTGTATATACCTGTAACAAATGAATAAAGAAATAGCTCTCATCATTGTAAGAGTATGTTATTTTTATTCATTGAAAAATTGACAAAGGGAAATATCTACCATAATATAAAGCAGAGAGTAGCATACAATTAAAGAGAGTAGCATACAATTAAAAATTGACAAAGGGAAAAATTGACAAAGGGAAATACCGCTTGAATATCATGAAGTAGCATACAATTAATTCACCAAGAAGATAGAATACAATTTATAAAAAAGAATACAATTTATAAAAAATTAACAGTAATGCACAGAACTATTTGCAATCAGTCAGTCTAAAGAGAGTTGTTCCTAAATTTTTGGTGGAAGGCGTATTTGGATGTGTTATGTATACCCATCCAAATAACTTGCACAATATATCACGGATACACATACACTCTAATTTACAAATTGTAAAGTTCTTCCTCAATCACCCATCTTCAATTACTTAACGACAGCTATGAAACAATGCTACAATGTCAAACACAAAAACACCCGATACGAAACAAAAACAAAAACACCCAAGCGAAGATGGTAACGACTGCTAAGTAGACTTACCCTATAATTTACCTCTTTAATATTGTTGAAACGACAACTTTGATTCAAATTGGCAGGGGACTCTGCTCCAAGGCTTCTTTCCCTGTTATTCCCACTTTTAGAGTCTTGAAGTACACATCATAATCCTTTTCGGGAGGAGGGTTTGAGGGGTTGATCGTGAATGGTTGGCTAAACGGAACAGTACTTTTAACCTGATCACCAATTCGAATAATAATAATAATAATAATTAGATTGAATAAGCGAGATGGTAGAATCCAAAGGGAAAAAAAAAGGACTTAGGTGCCGCTATGGAACAATATATTCTAATTCTTTTTTTGTCTAGTGTTTAGTTTCTCATGTTTCTAATTTATGGTGTAACCTGTCACTCCATTAAACATTCCAATATAATTTGAGAGTTCTTCCAGTTGAACAAATCAGAGATTTTACTCGATAAAAAAAATTCCTAGGCAAGGTTTTACGCATTTAATAATCTAGCCATTTACAATTTCTATGTCCAGGCATGATGAATCTGTGATACTCTGAAAAAGCTAATTTGGTTGAACCTACTCTAGTTCATGTTATTGGGTAGTCGGGAAATCTCAAGAGTTTTCTAACCTCGAATGTCTTATCACATGCATATGGGCTCTCCAAAGCTGCTATGCAAATCCGTGCTACCTCTTCCCTCGATATCTTCCCCTGCAGTAAATTTGAATGTCAGGATAAACTCAAAGTTAACTTCTATGATTGGCTACCTTAATAAACAAAACTAATTAATTTTGAATGAGTTACGCATGTAAATGAAGAAAAATCATGTCATCCATACCGTTATATTGTCTCCCTGATCAAATATGAGATCAGCTCCCGCAGGCTCCTCAGTTAGCGCACAGGGTCTGATTATGGAGTAAGGAATGCCACTTTCTCTTATCACATCCTCCCCCTAAGGTATCACATATGAAATTAAAACAACGATAATAAGTCAAAATCAAAATCTTTGTGAACTCTGTCTGTTTTAATCAACAACCCTCTCCAACAATCTCAAAATTAAAGAGAACCATCTCCAACTAAACTCACAATATTTTAGCACAAAACAATAAAAAGATAACAATAATAGATAATGTCTGCAAATGGACATGATTAATTTAGCCATCGACAATAAATGACCACTGGTTATGTTTTTCGTCTTCTTTATTATTAATTAAGCACGGGATTTACATCATTCCCTATTGTTATATGTGTTAGAAGTGCTCAAACATACATATGTGAAATGTGTATGTGACATTCCTAATTTAGCTATGTCAAATATTTCAAAAACTAAGCAGTAAAACCCTAAGAATTCAACCTGGGAAGATGAAGATGCTCATAACAAACCAGAGGATCTCAATCCGCTCCAAAACCCTAAAATCCAGCTGGGTCAACCCATCCACTTCAGCTTCAGAAACCCCTAACATCCAGCTCCTACAATTAAAATGTTTCAGTTCAGTTTATGCATTTTATCGAAAATAATGAGCACATAAAGTAAAAAATAAGATAACTACCTTAGTGGTTTCCTTCTAATCTAGGGAAAGAACTTAAGGGGGTTGTTGTTACTGTCTTGCTGATATCAGCATCTAGGAGGGGCCGGATTTTGATGGATGACAGAGAGTGGTCATTGAGGTTATTGTTACTATTACCATCTGCTCATATAGTGTAATGACAAATCAATGATTATGAGTTCCACTATATGATTTAGTTATGTGTAATGGGTGATTACATATATGTGAACAGATGCCACTCTTCATAATCTTTATGCCTTAAGAATTTCTCTTTTTTTTTTTTTTCAATTCCTGGTCCATAACTTCCATCATCTTAAAGACTTAAACTACCATATGATAGCACATGAGATCATAAGTTCAGAACGGTTTTAGATCAATCCTGCATTGTCTTTAAACTGCCAAAATGTGTAAATCAATCATGCATTGCTGTTAAAGTAGAAAATCATGTACTTGTATATCCACAACTGTATGTATACACTGCCTCTTAAACTTCCTGATCCGTAACATGCTTCATACCAAAACTTTCAGATCCCTCGTCAACATGTGACATCAGAAATTTCAAAATTTTAACTACAAAAACAAAAATCAAAGATTGGAGAATTCAACCTGCGAAGCCAAAGCCGCACATAAACCAGAGGATCTCGATCCGCTCCAAACCCAGAAATCTATATGGTTCAACCCATCCAATTTCAGTTCCTACAATAAAAATGTTTCATTTCATTTGTGCACCTCTTATCGAAGATGATGAGTACAGAAAGTAAAAGTATAATAAAATTACCTTTCGAGGGGGTAGTGCGTGATCTCTTTAGATGATGTGGAGTGGCCCTAATGTGTTTCAAAAAATTATCCTAAAAATAAGAATAAATAAAATAAAATAATATATAAGCATATATTGAGAATTCAAACACAACCTACTTCTAATGACCCACAAATATCAGGTTAGAGAGAAAAACATGAAGAAAGTAAAGTCATCAACCCTCATACCTTTGACCCATTGACTGTTCTTGTTGGGCGTCCCATTCACCAAACGCACTTAATGAATATATGAAGATCTGATTACCAAGAACTAAGAAACATGAAATATCATTCGAGAAGAGAACGTAAACAAACAAACAAAAATTATTAAAATTTCACAGTAAAAGATGAACACAGATTACCTCATATGATTAGGAAGATGCTGAAAAGCCACACGGATGCTCCGTTCTAAGAACCATAAGAAACGGAACCACTACCCAGAAGCCCCATCCAGGATTCTGCAAGGAAACAACAAACCTTAAATCTACAATCAACTAAGAAGGAAACAGTAAATTTGAATGTATTAAGAAATAACCCCTAATTCTGCTGCTATTAGAAACAAAATTTTAGGATTAGTAATAGATTTTTGTTCATGACCCAACTTTGTAATTTGCAAACCCAACTGCAGAATATATGCGACATCATCACCGACGTCCTCCTCATCACCCCATTCACCTCCCCCCCCCACCTCCTACATAACCCCCAATCCATAAAAAAATCAGCAAAAACCCTTACACTAAATCTTGCATTTAATCCGCATAAAAATTATTTAACCATGAAATCCTAAAATTTGACTAAGGTTAACTTACATGATAGTGACGGAGCTTCGATTGTGGGTTTCGCTGAGGTGGAGGTTGGGTTGACGAAACTGACAGAGCTTCGAAGGAGGTGGAGGTTCAAGTGCAGTTCCGATGAGGCGAGGCTGACGGGGCTTCGAAGGAGGTCGGGAGTGCAAGTGGGTGGAGGTTGGTCGGATGCACTGTGAGGTGGCGGGGATAGGGGATGGCGGGGTTGCAAGGAGGTGGGGGTTCGGGATTTCGAGAAGAGAGAAAGGCGGGATTTCGGGATGAGAGAGACAGAGGTGGAAGAGAGAGATAGAGAGAGAGAGAAAGAGAGATCGGTGGATTTCGGGATGAGAGAGACAGAGGTGGAAGAGAGAGATAGAGAGAGAGAGAAAGAGAGATCGGGAGAAGAGAGAGAGAGAGAGATAGAGAAGCGGTAAGAGAGGGAGGGGGGGATTCTGAGTTGAGACATGGAGAGAGAAATTGGTTTGGGGATTTGAAATTTTTGGGTTTGAAATTTGGGCGGGAAAATATGTTTTGTGAGAATAGATCTGGTCCATTGATTTTGGGATAGATTGAATGTGAGCCACTTGATAGCTTTCTTTGTGTTTTATTATATATATATATATATATATATATATATATATATATATATATATATATATATATATATATGAGGAATGCTTAATTGCAAATGCTACACGTGCAAACCACATAAGCCGTTGTTTCGAATAGCGGCTTTATACTTAATATAACCTAAGTCGTTGTTTCAAATAACGGCCTAGGTGGTTTGAACGCGTTTGCACAATATTTAGCATTTGCAATGGAGCATTCATATATATATATATATATATATATATATATATATATATATATATATATATATATATATGGGAAAAAGGGGTATGAGCAACTTGCTCATTTACTAAATAAGCAATTGATGATGTGGCATAAATGTGATTGGAAAAATCTTAAAAGGGTTAGTTGTCCAATGTATCACATGCATGCCACATAATCAATTGCTCATTTACTAAATGAGCAAGTTGCTCATATCCCTTTTACCCTATATATATATATATATATATATATATATATATATATATATATATATATATAGAGAGAGAGAGAGAGAGAGAGAGAGTCCCCTTCCGTTGTGCACTAGGCCTCTGTGTGCACTCGGCCTTCCCGCCTTCGTATTGACGATCCGAACTGTTCACATTGATCTACACATCTAAATTAGTCTAAATATGTAAAATCAAATTATTTGAAATTCATTTGCACATCCATTGAAGTGTTACAAAATTGTATGGCTGAAAATCGTTGTTTTTTATAGTCACATGATGGATGAGCAAATGAATTTCAAATGATTTGATTTTACATATTTAGACTAATTTAGATGTGTAGATCAATGTGAACAGTTCAGATCGTCAATACGAAGGCAGGAAGGCCGAGTACACACAAGTGTACACGGAGGCCTAGTGCACAACGGAAGGAGACTATATATATATATATAAGTAATCGTCCATTGCAAATGGGTCTATTTGCACAGACCTATTGCAAATGGAAGTCCCAGCCGTTGGATCAATTTCATCTGAATCCAGTGGTTGTGATCTCCCCCGCCCATCTCCTTCTCTTCACTTAGACGAAGATAGGGGTATTTTGGGGTTTTCACCCCCAAATAACTCTTCACCTACTTCACTCTCTCACTTTCTTTTTAAACGATAGTAGCTGTTGTTTCAAACGACGACTTTTTATAATTAGGCAGTTGTTTTAAACAACAACCTAGGTTATGAAAAGCCGTTATTTGAAACAACGGCTACTGTTCGTTTCAAACGATGACTTTTGCTCTCTGTTAAAAACTTGTCTTTTTGAAAGAACAATAGCAGTTGTTTCAAACGACTTTTCATAATCTAGATTGTTGTTTGAAACAATGATCTAGGTTATAAAAATTTATAGTTCGAAACAATGGCTACTGTTTGTTCAAAAAGAAAGTGAGTGAGAGAGTTACTTCGGGGTGAAAACCCCAAAATACCCCTCTTCTCACTTAAGTTAAGAGAAGGAGATGGGCGGGGGAGATCACAACCATTGGATCAAGGTTTCGGGCTTCTATTTACAATGAGTCTCTGCAAACAGACCTGTTTGCAATGGAAGATTGCCATATGGATCAAGGTTTCGGGCTTCTATTTGCAATGAGTCTCTGCAAACAGACCTGTTTGCAAAGGAAGATTGCTATATATATATATATATATATATATATATATATATATATATATATATATATATATATATATATATATATATATATAGAGAGAGAGAGAGAGAGAGAGAGAGAGAGTTAGTCTATTATGAGATGGTGAGATGGGCTCCTTATCGTGAGCGGGAGTTACTAGCTGTCCAATCTCGTTTGCTGGCGATCGAACGAGTGAGATCTCATCCCGTTCTCTCAGCTGTTTTGTTGAGGGTAAAATCGTCATTTACGTCTCCTTTTCTTTTGGCACTATCGCTCTCAGCTCACTCCCGCTCTCTCTTCGACCGATGAAACCCTAGCCTCCTCTCCTTTTCTTTTGGCACTATCGCTCTCAGCGACCATCCATCTCCAACTCCCGCTCTCTCTTTCTTCGATGAAACCCTAGCCTCCTTTCTCTCTCACGTCCCCTCTCTCTTCGATGAGAAACCCCCCTACACTGAGAATAACGATCTCTCCGACTCTTCATCGAAACCCAAATCTTGGATTCGATTTCGGTTTCGATTTCGGAGGGTTGTCTCTCAGATTTCGGTTTTCTCTTGGATTCTCTATCTCTCTTCGAATACAAACCCAAATCGCCCTTAGCCCCTTTGTTCCGGTTGCGATTCGAAGAGAAACCCTAGCCCCCAATCTTCGACGCTCCAAGCATCGACCCTCAAGTCACTATCAGCTCCCCTAATCTTTCTATCAGGTAATCTAAATTTCAAATCTTGTTTCCTTTATAATCGCTTATAGTTATGCGAATTGGAGGCATTTTTCGGCCTGTCCATTGCATCAAATCACAATTGTGCAGTGCAATCCTCTGCATGTTGTTGTCTATGTGTACTAATACTTAGAGGAAGAAGCCGAGGGCTGGTCCTGTATTCTAGTAGCCTTATTTTTTGGTAGTTAAGATGTTGATAGGAGTTCCATTAAAGTTGGTAGGCTGTATGCTCCTAAGAAAAGGAGTAATGATGTAGGTTAAATTCATCAGTTATATCAATATACATTTTAGATGTTGCAGATTCACATGCACAACCACAACAAAGACTTGTCTTTATGTTATAGTGGGACGAGATGCATATTAAATTCTGTATTGAATATGTATTAGTCATATGTAGTTGATGAGATGAAGAAGACATCTTTTGGATGGAAATGTTGAGAGAAGCTTTAGAATGTAGTTTGTCGGAATTAGCAGACTTAAACACTTTAACAAAGCCATATGGAACGCACTCCTTATCAGAACCAAGTAATTGAATAAATCCTTTTGCAAACTCGATTTGGCTATGTGTGTTCGCCTGAGTGTAGTAGCATGTATGTTTGATTATTTATTGGTAGTTTTGTCTTCCTATTTCTAGCAACCTTATGTATATAATGGTGATGTGAAAAATTAAAAAAAACAAAGATAAGTTTGGTGATTTTGGAACGTCTGGATGGTTTAGAATAGAGCTGAAAGCTATGTGTATGAATAGACAATTATATTTTTCTGTTTGGTGATTTTTTATGCTTATTATATTTTTTTATGTGGAATGGAGTTTGAAGAGTTACTAAGCCAAGATGTTCATAAGGATGCATCTGATTCTCACTCACAGGAAGTGCTTGATTCTCACTCGTTTTAAATTTACTTAATGTCCTTTTTTTGTTGTGTTGGTCTAGGCAATGATGATAAGCACTACTTAACAAGCTATTTATTTTGAATGTGTAAGCTATTTATTTTGAATGTGTCTCCCCAATGTCTTGACTGCAGGCAAACTGACGATGGATATAACAGACATGCATGATTTTTCTCCATCTTCGAAAAGTTGGTAAAATTATTTTGTTTATACAAATAATACCAAGTTAGTAGGCATTGATGAAAAGTTTATGAATGATTTTGTTTATGCATGATTTTGTTTAATCAGGAGTTTTCTGTTTTGGAGTGTGTAGGCAGTGATGAAAACCTTATACAAGACAAGTAAAATGATTTTCTTTTTTTGCACCGTCCTACCAAGTTAGTGTGCAACTGAAAGGCACCCAAGAACATGAATTTCTGTTAACTATGTTTATGAGTTAGTCTATTATGAGATGGTGAGATGGGCTCCTTAACGTGAGCGGGAGTTATCGGATCTCCGATCTCGTTTGCTGGCGATCGAACGAGTCAGATTTGATCCCGTTTTCTCAGCTCTTTTGTTGAGGGTAAAATGGTCATTTATGTCTCCTTTTCTTCTGGCACTATCGCTCTCAGCTCTCAACCAAACTTTATGCTTTACCGTGTTTTGTCAAGCATTTTCCTGTTTATTTGGTTGGAACTATTAGGCATGGCTTAATTTAGCAGCCCTAGTGACAAACTCAAATTTCTGCATTTGACTCACTTATTTCAAGAACTTGTGTAGGGTCCTACAAGTTGTTGTTATGAGCTTACACATTTTTTTGGTGGTGTTGTTGTTCTGAGCCTACAGATATTTTTGCTGTTGTTGTTGTTCTAAGCCTTCAAGTTTTGTTGCTGTTATTGTTGTTCTGAGCCTACAAATTCCCACCAGATAATTCTCACTAGATAATTTGTTCTCTACCTTCTAGCAACATTAATTGTGCTTGTTCAACACATATTGCTTATATAAATTCTTGTTATTAATGTACTTTTAACAGAAGGTTTCAAGGACATGAGGAATCGGTTGAAGAGTAGCTCCAAACTTCCAAGATAATGCCAGCTGGCTTAGTTGGTGGTCTCAGGTTTATTCTGCTGATGATCTTTTTTGTTTCGCCATTGCCATCCTTCAAAGTTCTCTACTCATAATAGTGATTGATGTTATTTATATTACTATCTATTAACCCAGATTTTTAATTTTATTTGAAGGGCCCCTTACTGATATATAGAAAATGAAAATATGTCTACCTTTATACAAAAATTTCATTACAGTAGTACTAATTATACTTGATAGTTCTCTTCATAGTGGTTTTTCAAGTACACAACCAGAAAATTGCCATATATTGTCTACTTTGACAATTTTTAATTCAGATGGATCCTAACATCGGCAATACATTCCCCCATCTCTAACTGATGACCTATCCTTCTGCAAAACCCGTGAAGGCAGCTGGAAGTTATGTGCCCAGGGTTTCCTATAGATCGATTCAACTAATCAGAACATTTTGGGTTTTGACAGAACTTGATCCGATTACTTGACAACCCTGTCTCTTATTATATTTCGCATTCAAAAAGCAAAGTCCCGTGCCCGCCCACATGAATCGCTAAAGACTTCTCAGCTGAAGAACTACTAATGCGGGGCTGGAGCTGGATCGTTGGCATGTTGCGCTCATCTTTGGGCATAAGAGCTTGCAAATTGAGTGATGTTTTACACGTCGGTCACTTACAGTCGTCCTTCCTAACATTTGCGTTCGATCCCAACAATCAACTACATAATACAGGTAGGAGTAAGACCATTATGGCAAGTTATGTGTACTTAACTCTTGGTACAATGCTACGGATCAAGTAAACCTTCATTTAAGAACTACATCGCCAACTTATCACTGGAAACAACTATTAATTTAATTAAATCTCATTTAATGAGAAATATATACAGTTTATAATGTAACCTCTCTGTACAAAAAGAATATTTCCTAACCCTTAGTAGGTGAAAAGAATAGTCCACCATCCGATACAACAATATCTCTCTCTACTATAATAACGCGAGAAGACTGTTGTGAATCCACATGCTTTTGCATTTGCTCATAAATCGAGGGCATCCACCTGGATTATCTCCTGCTCATCAGATAGGCAGCTCACAAAGGGGGTGCCGGAGTCATTGACATCGACAAGGACGGTATCACCGGGCCGGTAATCGCCAGAGAGAATGGCTTCACTGATGACATCCTCAATGAGGCTGGTGACTGCCCTCCTCAATGACCTGGCTCCATAGCTCCTGTCATAGCCTTGCTCGCAAACTAAGTCCATGATTTTGTCTGATACTTGTAGGCCTATTCCGAGGGACATGAGCCTGCCCTTTACTTCATTCCAATCAACGTGTTTTTGAGTGAAACAGTTCGGCCCTATTCAACACAAGTATATACAAAAGTAAGAGAAAATTCTTTGATTCTTAGAATCATAATAAAGTCTATAAATACTTAAAGAGTGGCTGTTGCATACTCATAAAAACTATAAATACTGACCTGAGAATTTGTCATATACAATTCATAAAAACTATACAATATGATAAGTAAATGCAAGAAATCTGTCATATACAATTCATAAGCACCTTAATAGTCTGTCATATACAAAAAATTTGTCATATGCATCCTGCATGAAGATAATAGGACTAGATTCAGAATACTAAAATGAACTTTGAGACATCTTTTTTCTTCAGAAATCTGTCATATACAATTCATATGTGAGCTTAAAGGTGAATTTTCAATTAATCTTCAAATACTATCTTCCGTCACAGAGTTTACCAGAATGTGATCACCTGAGACTTATATGAATGAAATTACCTCCAGCCAGCCATTAGAAACGTTCAAGATTCATGGTTAGGGATGAATATAAAGGGAACATAAAGGGTATTTCACATCCATTTATAACTAACTGCAAGGAAGTTGATCAAAATAAAATGCAAAAATTTGTAGGCTCAGAACAACAACAACAACAACAAAACTTGAAGGCTTAGAACAACATCTCATACAGCAAAAAAATCTGTAGGCTCAGAACAACAACACCACAAAAAAAGTCGAAATATTTGCAATAAATCAAGTATAAGTGACTCAAATGCAGAAATTTGAGTGTCACTAGGGCTGCTAAATTAAGCCATGCCTACTAGTTCCAACCAAATTAAGCCATGCATAAGGAGACATAAATGACCATTTTACCCTCCAAAAAAGAGCTGAGAGAACGGGATCAAATCTGACTCGTTCGATCGCCAGCAAACGAGATCGGAGATCTGATAACTCCCGCTCACGATAAGGAGCCCATCTCACCTCATAATAGACCAACTCATAAACATAGTTAACAGAAATTCATGTTCTTGGGTGCCTTTCAGTTGCACACTAACTTGGTAGGAGGGTGCAAAAAAAGAAAAATCATTTTCCTTGTCTTGTATAAAGTTTTCATCACTGCCTACACACTCCAAAAGAGAAAACTCATGAATAAACAAAATCATGCATAAACAAAATCATTCATAAACTTTTCATCATTGCCCAGTAACTTGGTATTATTCGTATAAACAAAATCATTTTACCAACTTTTCGAAGATGGAGAGAAATCATGCATGTCTGTTATATCCATCATCACTTTGCCAGACATAACGATTAATTTAACATATGTGCTATTTGGAATTAAAGAACAATAATTACAGATATGGCAAAAAAATTATTTAAAATCCTGAAATACACTTACCTACAAAATAATTTAAAATCATGAAAGACACTTACCTATAAAGTTCATGCAATGTTTGGAGCCTCTTCTGTTATGGGTTCCATTCTTGAAAAAGTAGTTGAAGCTTGTGACTCATTCAAATTAGAACCACACTAATAATAAGCACAAATTAAAGATAAGATTATATTATATATGACAAAAGTTGAAATAAATTATGTATGAAAATAACAACCTTTCCTTCAAATGGCAAGTGCGACTGTCATGATTAACAAGCTTCTTGTATAAACGACACTTCCTTAATGGCTTTGCGGCCTTCTCCATGGCTTTCTCCTTCCCTCCTTTAATTCGCTTCCCACTACCTTTGGTCTTTGCAATATCCGGTACATAAATGTTTACTGATTTAGGTAACGAAATGCTTCTTGCTTGTAATTCTTGGGGCATATCTTGTTGCAATTCTGCAATATCGGCAACTACTAATGTTTTCGCCTTGTGGCACATCTTTTTGGATGAGCGAGCAATCCTCATCAACTTGTGGATTTCATTTAACAACTCCACCATATCCAAATCTTGTGGACTGTCGTAGCTACCAATAATTTCTTCACCACCATCATCATATACAATCTCGGTAGTTACTGAGGCGGTCCACCTCTTTAAGATATAAGATTGAGGTAGGCAATCAATAAACTCATTCCTCAAAACAACAAGGATGTGTCTACAAGAAATTTCATCTTCAAATTTTCTACAAGTATAGAACCCAGCATCATCTACTCCTTTATAGAACATATCCCTTGTTTTGTCTGATTTTAGTGACTTTCCCATTCTCCTCACAATATAGTGCCGCGCACTCCCATTATCATCTTTCATTAAAGAGGCGTAATTCATGCTTTGAACTAATTCATCTTGAAATACATGAAATTTCTCTTTCGTGTACACCTCAGACATTTGTGTCTCGATTTCTAAATCTGTTTGCAGCTTTGGTTTTGTATGAAGAGTTGTGTAGTCTGCTGCTAACTGATTTTGTCTTTGTTTCCTTATCGCCCTTTCAAACCTCATAATAAATTTGTTTAAAGAATTTTTACTATTAACATACTTATCGACAAAAGCATTCATACTTTCTGATCTTTGAGTTGTGCGAATTCTAGCAGTGAAAATATGCTTAGCATAAGCTGGTATCCATTTTTTCACGAAGCTCATAAATATCAGAAAGCCAAGGATTACCTGCAATTCTCAATATTTATCAAGTATTAAGACTACTAAAAATTAGTTAAACGACAATAAAATTCATTATTTCAAGGGTTACCTGAAATAAACAAATTAGCGTTCATAACTTGAATCCATCTATCTCAAACTCTTCCGGCATCTTTGAATCCCAAATGCAACTATGAAATGAAATGCTAAAATCACTATTACGGCCCGGACCACTAAGCTTATCGGGAAGCTTTTTAAGAATGTGCCGCATACATAGCCTGTGGCTGGAACCAGGAAAACATAGTCGGATAGCATTTTCCATTATGGGATCTTGATCTGTAATAATAACTTTAGGTGGAGGCGCACACATTGTTTCACCCCATTTTTGAAACAACCAAAGAAACGGTCATTTCTTTATTTATGAAAGCTGCACCAAAATTGACAGATTGGCCATGGTGATTAACTCCAGTAAATGGAGCAAAAACCAATTTGTACTGATTTGTGTCATATTTAGTTTCAAAAATTAGCACATCACAAAAATACTTGTAAGCTTTCCTAGCAAGAGCATCAGCCCAAAAGACATGAGTTAATTTGTTGTCTTCATCCACCTTATAATGAAAACAAAAAGAAGGATTCATCTCCTTTTCCTCTTGCAAGTGCTCCATCAATAGATCCACATCATAAGCTCTACTCCAATCCTTGTCTCTTTGCATCGAATTCCTAATGTCCTTTTCAGTACAATGAATATTACTGAAACCCTCATTTTCTATCTCCATGTAGGACATAAACTCTGAAGTTCTTATGTTAGCTTCTTTGAATGAACTAAGTAAACTTTTTTGTGCTTCGGAAACAGTTCTATTATTTCTTAAGAACTGTTGCTTTCTAGGTGTAACACAAGAATGAGTGTGCTTCTCAACAAACCGTCGAATTGACCATCTCCCATCATCGTCTTTTTGAATTCGTATTTGAGCCAAGCACTCTTCTCTGGTCACAGCCCTTCTCCTTCTCTTGATCACATTTGAAGAAGATGGTTCTTCAATATCGGCAACATTCACTCCTTCCTCTAAAGTTGTAGGCTTACCTTGCTTAGAGCATACAAATAGTTGTGAATACCTTTCCTTTGTAGTAGTGTCTATCATTGTAGCAGATTTACGAACAGAAAAATCAGCTAGTTTTGCATATTGTTTATAAAATTCATAACCTTCCTCTAAAGTAGCAAATACTAAACCAACAATTGGTTTACAATCATCATCAACGTCTCCCCAACCCTTATGAACATCTTGGCCTAGTAACTCTTCAAACTCCATTCTACATAAAAAATATAATAAACATAAAAAATCACCAAACAGAAAAATATAATTGTCTATTCATACACATAGCTTTCAGCTCTATTCTAAACCATCCAGATGTTTCAAAATCACCAAACTTATCTTTTTTTTAAATTTTTCTCATCACCATTATATACATAAGGTTGCTAGAAATAGGAAGACAAAACTACCAATAAATAATCAAACATACATGCTACTACACTCAAGCGAACACACAGCCAAATCGAGTTTGCAAAAGGATTTATTCAATTACTTGGTTCTGATAAGGAGTGCGTTCCATATGGCTTTGTTAAAGTATTTAAGTCCGCTAATTCCGACAAACTACATTCTAAAGCTTCTCTCAACATTTCCATCCAAAAGATGTCTTCTTCATCTCATCAACTACATATGACTAATACATATTCAATACAGAATTTACTATGCATCTGGTGCCACTATAACATAAAGACAAGTCTTTGTTGTGGTTGTGCATGTGAATCTGCAACATCTAAAATGTATATTGATATAACTGATGAATTTAACCTACTTCATTACTCCTTTTCTTAGGAGCATACAACCTACCAATTTTAATGGAACTCCTATAAACATCTTAACTGCCAAAAAATAAGGCTACTAGAATACAGGACCAGCCCTCGGCTTCTTCCTTTGAAGTATTAGTACACATAGACAACAACACGCAGAGGATTGCACTTCCCAATTGTGATTTGATGCAATGGACATGCCGAAAAATGCCTCCAATTCGCATAACTATAAGCGATTATAAAGGAAACAAGATTTAAAATTTAGATTACCTGATAGAAAGATTAGCGGAGCTGATAGTGACTTGAGGGTCGTTGCTTGGAGCGTCGAAGATTGGGGGCTAGGGTTTCTCTTCGAATCGCAACCGGAACAAAGGGGTTAAGGGCGATTTGGGTTTGTATTCGAAGAGAGATAGAGAATCCAAGAGACAACCGAAATCCAAGAGACAACCCTAAATCGAAACCCAAATCGAAACCGAAATCGAATCCAAGATTTGGGTTTCGATGAAGAGTCGGAGAGATCGCTATTCTCAGTGTAGGGGGGTTTCTCGTTGAAGAGAGAGTAGCGATGTGAGAGAGAAAGGAGGCTAGGGTTTCATCAAAGAAAGAGAGAGCGGGAGTTGGAGATGGATGGTCACTGAGAGCGATAGTGCCAAAAGAAAAGGATAGGAGGCTAGGGTTTCATCGATCGAAGAGACAGCGGGAGTGAGCTAAGAGCGATAATGCCAAAAGAAAAGGAGACATAAATGACGATTTTACCCTCAACAAAACAGCTGAGAGAACGGGATGAGATCTCACTCGTTCGATCGCCAGCAAACGAGATCGGACGGCTAGTAACTCCCGCTCACGATAAGGAGCCCATCTCACCATCTCATAATAGACTAACTCTCTCTCTATATATATATGTAGCAATCTTCCATTTCACACATGCGCACTCGGCCTTCCCGCCTTCGTATCGACGATCCGAACCGTTCACATTGATTTGCACATATAAATTAGTATAAATATGTAAAATCAAATAATTTGAAATTTATTTGCCCATCCATTGAAGTGTTATAAAATTGTATGGCTGAAAATCGTTGTTTTTTATAGTCACGTGATGGATGGGCAAATAAATTTTAAATAATTTGATTTTACATATTTAGACTAATTTATATGTGTAGATCAATGTGAACTGTTCAGATCGTCGATACGATGGCGGGAAGGCTGAGTGCACTATAGTGCTCACAGAGGCCTAGTGCACAACGGAACATTTATCTCTTTCTATATCTATATAATAAAATACAAAGAAAGATATCAAGTGGCTCTCCTTTAATCCCCCAAAATCAAAGGCCCAGATCTAACCTCACAAAACACATTTTCCTCCCAAAACTCAAATTCAAATTCCTTCAAAACAACTCCTTTATTTATTTAATTATCTCTCTCTCTCTCTCTCTCTCTCTCTCTCTCTCTCTCTATATATATATATATATATATATATATATATATATATATATATATATATATATATATATATATATAAACATGGACTTTTATACCCCAATTTATAATTATTGTCAACATATACTAATGAAAACATGGACTTTTATTTACAGTTAATTATTGTCATACTATTCAAACTTGAGTTATATAATTGTTGAGTTACAATTATATAACTAATGACCACTAAGGCCTTCTCCCATTATAATATTATATATATATATATATATATATATATATATATATATATATATATATATATATATATATATATATATATATATATATAGGGGAGATGTTCCAGTGCAAACGTTGTACAAACGGCCATTCTGGTCATCTCATGGATGATCCAAACCGTTCACAATGATCTACATGTCTAAATTAGTCTAAATATGTAAAATCAAGTCATTTGAACTTCATTTGTTCATGCATTGAAGTGTTACAAAATTGTATAGTTGAATGTCGTTTTTATTTATAATGACATGATGGATGAACAAATGAATTTCAAATGACTTGATTTTACATATTTAGACTAATTTAGACGTGTAGATCAATGTGAACGGTTTGGATCATCCATGTGATGGCCAAAATGGGCGTTTGCACGGCGTTTGCAATGGAATATCTCCCTATATATATTTCATTTTTCCCTAGAAAAATAGTATATGCAATTTAACTAATTAATTTCATCGGAGTTAAGACAATAAAATAAATAAATATTACATTGACAAAGTTATAATGGGAGAAAAGATGAAGAAGGAAGGCACCCATCCACTTCTCACTAGAAATAGCAGATTGCACTACTGGCTTAATTGCAGAGAAGAGGTTAGGGTATGAAGATGAGTAGAAGTTAGTAGTGAGCTGAGCGGAGGAACTTCCTAGTGCTAACAGCAGCACTAGAGCAGTAGGAGTGAAGGGGATGATGGATGAAGAGTAAGCCTTTTATTTGTGCTTAAATACTTTTCTCTCCAGATATATATATGAGTCAAAAAATGAAGAAGAGTGCAATAGGCTTGAGAAGAGATGGCTATTGGTGGTTGGCTCGATTTCCAACCCAGCCAAGTTACAGTTTTCTATGACAAGTATCACTTTTGGATGGACATTTCGAACATGCTGCAGTCTTTATTAGGCTCAGTCTTCAATATGGAAATTGTAGAAGGGTTATACTTAGTTCATGCCAAGATTTGAATCACGAAATTCGGAGCTGTACTGAAGAAGTTATGGTCATTCAAAGTAGCCTACCTGTTCACATTTTGGGTGCATGGAGAATTTCAAGGATTTTGACTCGACTAGGTTTGTGGATTCGCAAGAGCTCCTATGCATTCATGAACGTGGAAAAATGATGAGAAGAACCTAGAGAGTTCACTCAAGCGTATAAATAGACATGATACTTGTTGAGGAGAATCAATCAAGTCTCTTAAGCTTTTCTTAATCTTAGATGAGTATTGTGTTCACTTATTCTCTTGAAAGTATATAGAGTGTGAGTGAAGGAGAGTTTTTCTTTCATGTTTGAAGGGAACTCATGCGTTGAGTTTTTGTTGGAGGTGAGTCTATGTGAGTTGTGTATGTTGGAAGTTGACGTTGTCGGGTGCGTTGTATGTCTTTTACCCTTTTTTGTTGATTCCAACATAGTGAAGCCCCTCCGAGCTCTGATCTCAATCCGTGGTTTTTCCTGTTTGAGTTTTTCACTTAAATTCTTGTGTTCATCATCGAATGAGACTTCTCCATGGAGCAAAGACTCCTGTTGTCTTTTGTCTTTGAAGGAGTCGAACGCAGTCCAGAAAGACGCTACAAGCCGTCGAGGGTCGAGGGGACAATTAGGCGGCTACTCTCCACAATTATCTCTTAATCTAGCTATGTTAGGCTCTTCAACTATTGTTGTAGCTCACCATATGTATTTCATGCCCCCCTATCCATACCTAGCTACTGACTATGGTACACAACTTTCGTTGTTTACACATCACATGTGGATCGGTGGATTTCTAATAGTTGCTGCTGCTGCACATGCAGCCATTTTAAACTAAAATATCTAAACAGCAGCTTCAGGGTAGCAGAATCTGAATATCAGAAAGAGCCAGCAACCGCCAAAAAGCTCCAATCATCAAGCATCACCAGGCATCAGGAGTTGAAGAAGTAGTTCAAGTACCACAGCAGCAGTAGAAGAGGAGCCAAGACTAATCACTGCATAGAGTTCTCCATATGATTTGGAAGTGAAGTAGCAAATTGAGCAAGAGCAACCTGCAAGCCAGACCAATCCACTTTTGCCTTCTTCGGAACTGGAAGGATATCTGCCCACAAAGACAAATGATAAAAAATTGAGTCTAAAATTTGAACATATCTTTCTCCTAGCCTGTAAGATTTTTTTGTTTTTTTTGATTACATATAATCCGAATTGTAGCCATCACCAACATTTCCCTTAAAAAAATAAAGTCCAGGGTTAAAAAAAAAAAAAACAAATTTCTTTTGATTCTCAGATGGGGTGAAGTGGTCATTTTTGTGTGTGGAAACGGCTGAAGTGGTGCTTGAAAATGGAAACAGATAAGTACATAACATTACTGACAGCAGGGGGGTTCGTTTCCCTTTAACTGTTTCTTTGCATTTCTATGCATGTAAAGTTTCTTATGTATCAGAGCTCAGAACTTTCTTGAACTGTCATCCATATATTTCATCATCTACTTCTTCGTAGACTTCATATAGTAATATTTATTTTGGTGTACACTACTGAAGTTGCAATCATCGTTACTTGTTCTAGAACTGGATTTCGATATAATGCAACTGGAATGTGTTGTATGTCTATGATTTAAAAATTACAACTCAATATTTGCTGTGCATTCTAATTTTAGCAACATCCAGTTGAAGAAGTCAATTCACAGTTCATATGATTCGGAGATACGAGTTAATCGGCATAGTAGAAAGGTTAAATGTCAACATTTGCACTTGGATATGTCAGTAATGATGACAGTTCCCAGATATTTAAGCAGTCCAATTTGTGGAGCTCATCTTGTTACATATAATTTGGCTTACTATAAGATATTTCTAATTAAGTCTGAAACTGAAATCTAAGTCCATTGTCTATGGTGGTTAAAAGGCACTTACCTCTATTTTCTGCATGCAGCTTCTTACGTTCAAATCGTCCAATCAAAGCTCAAATCAACTGCTATGGAAATCTCAATTAAATTGATTTTCACAAAGGGTATGTATTCTAATATTAACTTCTTTACACTGTCAATCAAAATATATCACTCAAATCTGTGAACTTCTTCTTTATGAAGTTTCACCAATGAAATATGCCAATGAATATTTATAATATTAATTTATTTTTTGCCTGATAAGTTTCACTGGAAAGCACACTTTTCGGATGAATTATTCACCGGGGTGAGGGCTTCCCTGAGGGATCTTTCCCTGATGAAAATGGGCTAACACTCATCAGTATACATACCCTATGAATTCCGTACCAACTTTGTCCAATTTTCCTGTAGCTAAATCTTGTCTTTGAGTTTTTATTTTACCACTTTATCTTGCATTTCTTTTGTGTTATAATGGTTCTTGGATATGGGAGATAATGAGATTCTTTAACTTGATTTGTTATTTGATCTGTGTCAATGTAATGCATTATCCGACTGTTATAATTATATCTTTAGCAATCCCTAGAACAGGATGCCTTTGCAGTTTTCTTCTTGTTAAGCAGAAGTGAGCCATCTGCATCATATGACGAGCTAAGCAGTTAAAATTCCCGATTAATCGCTAATCGGAGGAGGAAAAATTTATTGAGCAAATGAAACTTCTTCTATGTATTCAATTAACTTCAACTTATACACTTATTAATTTATTTTATTGAATTAATTGAATTGAATTTTGGAATTGAATTCACTTGTGAAATTGGAAATTGAACTAAAAAAGAACATTCTGAAAACAAAAAAAATCGACGGCTAAACGATTATTTTTTTAGCGATTTATAATATTTCAATAGTTAGTAATTTAATGGATATAATCGGCCGATTAATCGATTAAATCTCCTCATCTAAATTTTATGCTCGTTTACATTATTTGGACTCATCCAGCCCAAACTCAAATCCAAATTCAAAATCCAAACTCCTTATGGTCCATTGGTCCTCACGCAAACCCAATCTGGACATGTTGCCGCACTCTTCTTTTTCCTCGTCCAAACTCAAATCCAAATCAATTCTCTTCTTCTTCCTCGAGCAAACCCGACCCGCCATTGCTTCCCCTGCGTTGTTGCATACTTGACCTTGTCCGCATCTGCTACACCTCCTCCTCCTCTTGCTGTGCTCCTCCTCTTCTCCGATTATTTTTATTTGATAGAACTGACCAGCAAACCCGACCCGACTCACATCCAGAACTCAAACTCAGCTCAAACCAAATATCATCTTCTTTTTATTTATAACTATATGTCCTATTTGATAATCTCATAATAGTTTCAATCCTCCCAAAATCAAAGGTCTATATCAAACCTCACAAAACACATTTTTCCTCCAAAATTTCAAACCCAAAAACCAAATTTTCCCCCCAAAAAAACTCATTACTTTATTACTATCTATCTCTTATCTCTTTACTTTTTTATATTTATCTCTTTCTTTCTCTCTCTCTATCTCTCTATCCCATTTTTTCTTTATTTACTTAGAAATTTAGATTTTAAGATTTCGGTTTTGTAAATTTTCAAATTTTTTAATAGCAAATATCTCTTCAACAATTAAATTTCATTATTTTCCACACTTAAAGTTCTAAGAAGTTAGATTTTATACCCCCATTTATAATTATTTTTCAACATATACTAATGGAAACATAGACTTTTATTTATAACTAATTATTGTCATACTATTCAAACTTGAGCTACATAATTATTGTATTACTGTTTACATGGCTTTTCGTGTTTTGTATCGTTCCGAAGACGTGCCGTAGGCACGTGCCCACGGGCAAATCTAGTATATATATATATCTCTATTTCTACTATCAAAGCCACAATATATATATATATATATATATATATATATATATATATATATATATATTTCTATTATAAAAGCCACATATAAAAAAAAATCTGTCTGGAGACGATCTTAGCCGTTCATATATTGTATTGATCTAGCCGATTAATGGTTGAGATTAAATAACTTAATGGAAACGTGTATTACACGTGCAATCGGGAATGTGTATTACATGTGCAATTGCTTTCTTTCTCTTTCTGTAGAACCTAACTGCTGCAATCTTCTCTCCCGATCTCTTTCAAAACCCACACCTACACACTAACCCTAACCAATCCTGACACCCCTCCCAATCCGAAATCCCCAATCCAGTAGTAAACCTTCAATCAAGCCTTCCGACGCCTCCTCCAGCTGCCTCGATCCGCGCGTCGACCCAATCTCAGGCGTGCCCGCATCTGATGCCTGATGCCGACAACAACCCGCGCGTCGACCCAATCTCAGCCATGCCCGCATCCGACGCCTGACGCCGACAACAACCCGATCCCGATCTCCGTCATTATCCTCCTTTTATTTTATTTTATTTTTGATTGATATTGTTGGGTGCATTGAGTTGAATTTTAACAAAAAGTTTTGAATTTTATGATTGCTTATGAATAACGAGAAGTCTGTTTGTGATCATATGTAGTTTGCGATGATTTAGTAAGTTTCTTGACTTGATTGAAGGTATTTTCCAATTTGTATGGAAGGGCAAATAAAGAGAGGAAGTTATTAGTTTGTTATTTGGTTGTGACTCCAATTCAGTACATGCCAATTGGGTTTTGTTAGTTTTGATTGATAGAGGTGTAATAAGAGGATTAATGAAGAGGGGAGACAAGAGTTTAGATGACAAGTAACTTAGTTGTTAGGGTTTTATGATTTGATTCATTTCATCGGCATGCTCTTGACATGGGCAAAATACAATGAACATGGAAAACCCAAAAGAGCATCTAATGGTGCTTATTAGTGATGCTGCCTATTAGTTTGTTATTTGGTTGTGACTCCAATTCAGTACATGCCAATTGGTTTTATTAGTTTTGATTGATAGAGGGACAATACGAGGATTAATGAAGAGGGGAGAAAAGGGTTTATATGACAAGTAACTTAGTTGTTAGGGTTTTATGATTTGATTCATTTCATCGGCATGCTCTTGACATGAGCAAAATACAATGAACATGGAAAACCCAAAAGAGCATCTAAAGGTACTTATTAGTGATGCTACCATGGTTTTTTTTTTAATAGATTTATTCACTATTTTAACAAAGATACAAATAAATCTTGAGATAGTAAGATGCTGAAGGAATATATTGGGGTTGTTTTAAGACTATATATATTGGGGTTGTTTTAAGACTATATATATGAGTTTTATTCTAAACAATAACTGTTTCTTCTTTTCGTGCAGCATCTTATGTCGCTACAGTCACTCTTTTCCCAATTTGGTCATCAACAACGAAGCCAGTAAGCCACTCTTATCATTTGAATCAACTAATTTATGTTAGATAATGTTCAACATACTGTATACTTTTATATTTGAATATTTATTTTTTTAGATTTGAATATTTGTGAAATACAAAGTGATCATATCAGCTTTTTATTAATAATTATCATTTAGAAGGGAATATCTGCAAGGAATATTAATTATCTTATCTGTTACTGTTAGCAGTTTCTACATAAGTTAAAAGTTATTACTTAAATTAAATTAGTTCTGGTATCTTGTGCGACATCCATAATGGACTTCGATCATTACAAAAAGATAGCGTGCTACCAGGAAAGTTCGCAACTTCAAAATATTAAGCAGAAGTATTATACCAACTATGTATCTGAGAGATCCTGTGTAAATAAAAATTTAATAAGTAAAGGAGATGACAATTTTTATCCACTTCAATAATTTGTGTTTGCTTTTCATATTTCTTGGTTTAAATCTCCTTTCCTAAATGATACTAAAATTCTGATAAATCTGATGTCTTCAAAATTTTGATTCACTCTCATTTGTGTATTTCCCTGGGTTTGTCTTTTCGGCATTAGGCCCATATATTTTATAGTAATTATCTTTCTTTCTTATTTTTTTTTTATTGTTCTCCATGTAGTTTAGTTTTGGTTCATCAGATCTGTCGGGTTGTGTACAATTTGAAATATAGTTCTCCTCTTTTGTGCTGGCAGGATGAAGTGGAAACAAAACCCCAACTCGCAAACAATGGTTCTAGAGAAATCCAATTGTTTTTGAAGTGGTACTATGAAAACTATGTCAAGGAAGGGCCCACTAAAAAGAAGCCGTAAGACTTGAGAGTAATTACTGTAATAAAAGATCAATTCAATATTGCCATTATATCTGTATAAATGTTAATAAATGCTATATGGTATGTATAATTTAAAATTTGTTGCAATTTTGTTCTTTTCTTGGACTTCTTAGAAACTGAATTTATTGTCATTTTTAACTTTTGAATGAAAAAAGGGAATGTGGACAATCAAAGGAAACATCTGATTTTGCTACTTTCCAATATTGACATAAGGCACAATAAGGCTGAACATAACTATCATGGGGTAATACAATCTTTTCCTTGAGATACATCTTTCATTTAGTATATTAAACATATTATATGTTCCATTTTCATATATTAAACAATTATCGCAGGTGGATGATGATACTGTGAAGGACTTACTAGGTCAAGTTTTTAAAAATTATCGTTCATGGTGTCACTACTTGCACAGTTCGTCTAACCTCAAGTAAGCCAATCAAGTAACCAGTTCTTATTTTACTTAATTCAGTAAAAGGGCGTAGTCGATTGTTTTTTCTTTTTTTTAAATTTAATTTTTTTAAAAAATAATAATTTTAAATTAATTTTAAATTTATAACTATTAAGATATCTTGTATTGCCAACTTAACCACATGGTGGTTCGACACATTAAAAACAAGTGTTGTTGTTCATCGACAGATTGAAGAAGACTCGAGAGAAATACTGTATCTAGTTTATGAGGTAAGATGGGTTGTCTCAATTCAATTTTAAAACACTACTTATTACCATGTCAACCATTTGTTGCTTGAATGGTGTATGTGTGATCTGGACGTAATTGCTTGAACTTGCTTCTTTCTCTACACCAAATAGGTTGATGATTCTCTTAGGATACCGTCAGAATCTATGACTTTGAGTTTAGTTTTTAGACTTTTTTTTCCTATGGACCTTGTGGTTGTTAGCAACTGTGAGCTCTGCATTGACTAATATGTATACATCTTATGTTCACTCTTGTGATCCAAATTTCCTTCTAATTTTATATTGTAAAAAGTGTTGTTTAGTGCTCACATCCCAAATATCTGCATTTTTTCTTAATGCTTATATGCAGTGTTTGTTGACAGGCTTCGTTTTTTTTTTTGCTTTTATAATCCATCATAATATCATATCACCGAACACTCCAAGCCAGCATATCATAAGTGTGTTAAATTTTCTGAAGAAAAGTCAAAAGCTTTTACTTTCTCAATAAGGAAAAAAGAAGTCAAAAGTTACTTATCAAAAGCTTTTTCTTTGATATATCAAAATATACATATCTATCACAAACTGCAGGATCACTAAAATGTAGATTTTATTTGAGCTTTGCATTTCCTTGCTGTAGTAACGAATGCCATTGTGATTAACACAGGATTTGACTTGAGATTGACAACTTGTATCTTTGTTGAAGCCTTCTACTGGATAGACACTGGAAAAAAAAACTAATGGTCAATGGGGCAAACAATACTTAATAAATCTTTGAAGATGCTTATGGTGTTTAGGATTTCTAGAGTTACATGAGTCGTGGATCACAACATAATTTGACCTGATCATTTCCCCCCATTTTCCCTTAGATGACAAAAGCTATCAAGAAGATTCTGTATGCTGCTAAAATAAAAGATTCTTCTGCTTCGGCTGATGAGGCTGATCAAGCTGAAGATCTCCCATGTATAAATTAATGTGTATGCATTAAAAAATGTGAAGTACTGTTCTGTTCATGAGTCTTAATTCGTCGAGTGCACACTCGACAGACATCCCTCTCATCCCTTTTGTAAATACAACCATGTTCCACACTTTCATAGGTTTACAAATTGTTGTTGCTATCTGGGATTTGTATGTGATTAAGGTGATCGGTCAGCTGACCTTGAACAGGATCTTGCATGATCAATCTCAGGATGAATGCACATTCAACATATAAGCATCAATGCAAATAATGCACTCATTTAGGGTTTTCTTTTTTTGCTTGTAGCCGTTGGAAACGTCTCGCTCATGAAGAGTGGGAGAATGCGGCTAATGGTACTATATGTAAGTAAAAAAGAAAAAAGAAAAAAAAACTTTGATTTTATCATGAGAAAGACCCATGGTATTTTCCCTGACTGTTTCAATTAATAAATTGCAATTTTTTTTCATTTTGCAGTGACTATCTCTGGCTCTATCAATTCATCTCCTTCAAAAAGAGAGCCTTTGCACCTTTTAGAGCTCAAAGTGCCTCCATCAGACACGGAATCCCTCCTAGCTACACAACATGCATCGTCTGAGCTTCCTGAGGTAGCTGCACAACCTGCATGCACTAGAGACTTCAGAGAAAATGGAAGAAGGCCTCAAAAAGAAGAAAACAATTCATCGAGGAAAGATAAGGGTAGTATGAAGGGAGAAGAATTAAATCAGCACGAAATCCAGAGGAGCTTATCGTCTTAAAGACTTAAAATTAAAATCTTGCCTATGAGAGATACAAAGGCAAAACCCTTCTGAAGAGTTAAGGATGCCAGAATTAGTACAAAGTTCACCAAAATCACAGGATACTGCAATTAAAGCTACTGCAGATAGGAGCACGCAAGGGAGGTAGAAATCTTTGTGCGATCCAACAATTCTTCGTCTTACAAAGGATGTAAGTATAATTGACCTTGAAGAACTGTATTTTTATCTCTAATATTGTAATTCCATAAGAGGTTGGGTATGTCTTATCCTATGCCTAGCCCACTGCAGTAGATTTCAAAGTGATGACATGTGGGGTGCATGTGAGTCAAGGTTTGTTTAGGTAACTTACAAGGAGATATAGAAAAAAATACTAAACATGCCCAAGACTATCAATATCGATTTCGATCCATTTGCTGACTAAAAAGACCATAGCTTTAGCTAAATGAGATCACCCATTCAGGTCAAGTTTTAGTTATATGAACGAATTTTTGGTCTCATATTGGTTTATGTTTCAGGTAGCAAAGGAAAATGAGGAGTTAACCTATCAAAATAAGTTAGAGGTCACAAAGAGGAAGCTTCATGACAGATATGAGGAGATTAACGGTCTGTGTTGTTTTCTCTTCCCATGTGATTTTTTTTTTTTTGGCATTTTTATTTAAATATAGGAATTAGAGTAAAACTGAATCGTGTTAAACTCTTATATGCAGCAAAGAGGCGGCGGACTGTTCAGGCGGTGAAGTTGAATGATGTGCTGAAGCAAGGCCTACACAACCAACAACAGGAAAGGGGCAACGGGTATTATCTTAAGAGATCTGTAAATATGATGTCTACATAATCTATTATAATTTTTCACTTCATGCTATTTCATCCAAGGACCTCAAAAAAAATTTCCCAATTGATCATTTCAGAAAGGATGAAATGCTTATAGAATTAGAGAGCAGTATACTTTATAAAACAGAAAGCTAAAGAGTTATTGGTTTAACTATTTCAAGAAATATACAGGCATGTGCTGCAGAAACAGATTGTTTTATCCCAAAGCTGAGATGTTACTAAATAGTTGTATAATGTATAGTTCTCATCAATTTATTGGACTCTTGATCTTTCAGAGCTTGTTTGCATTTGCACCATATGTATATATATATATATCTCGGCAAATCATTGTTTTACATTGAAACATTGGATTGTCTTAGCCGTGTACTACATGTAATTTGTTTTTACTTGGTTTTATAACATATTTGGTAGTCTTATGGATATTGTTCCATAGAATGCTATATGCTGGTCTTGTATTGTAGTAAATGATTTCTGCATTTAACATTAGTTGGTTTTTGTTAAATTGAGATTGGTGCTTTGGGAGTAGTTAGATGGGTAATGGAATAGACAGGATGGTGTTTTTGTGAGTTTTTGGTGGCGTTGATGGGGGGAAGAGATGTAGTTTTCTGGTGCAGAAGTGTGCTAAGATGTAGAATTTGCGGTAAAAAGCTAAAGTATACAAGATGTAAAATTTGATAATCTCTCGCTTACAAGTTATCCGTAGGTGGTAGTAGCTCTGTAACACACCATAGGGGATTCAGAGATGTTTATACACATGAATTTAACATGGGAACAGGCTTAAGTTACTTGGGGAGGCCAAGAAACTTAGCTGCCAAAAATGCATATCTGGTGTCTTCGATGAGTTTGATTGTTAGAGAAACACCAAAAGTACTCAAAAATTTCAATTTTGTCTTACTTTGAATTGAATTGGACCAAATTTCGACCATACTCTTTGCTAATTCGCTACTCTAATAATCTCCATTTCCAAGACAATTTCTATATTGAATTAGTGGCTGATACGGAGCTTGGAAAAAAAATACTTGACCTCCTAAAAGCGCCTTCTGTAGAAATAGTGAGAGCATGTTGTTGATTCCGGCACAGAGAGGTGGGCTAATTTGTGTTCTGTACCAGGTGAGCCTGATACAGTTCCTTGTTGGTGGTGGGTTGGGTATTGTAGACGTTCGTAATGGAGGCTTGGAAGCAGGGATGAATGGCGTTGCCGACTGAACAAGCTGACTAGGCTATCATTGTTTAATTCTTAACTGAATATATATGCAGTCAGAAGAGAAAGGGTTAAGATACAATATGATTATGTAGACCAAAGCATACACTGGTTCCCATAGAAGGATTTAGATAAGAGAGAGTTTTAGTCCCATATTGGCTGGTTTGGAACATGTTGCATTGGTGTGGCTATAAGTAGCAAGGAGGTGCGACTTAAAAACATTTACTAATTTGTTTTTCTAATAACTTTTTTAATATCAGTTTATGTTTTAGATGAAACTATTACGCATATAGCTCTCTCTTACATCGTTCGAATTTTGATCCATTTGTGCTTTGTTTTGATTGGAATTTTGCTAGAATTGATTAAACTTGGGTTATTGATGCTTGCTTCAAATCTGATTTCGATGAGCTTATTGTCGTTGGAGTAATTTTGAAATTCATGGTTTGCTTTTTAAGATGATTAACTTGATCGAATTTGTAGTTTGCAGAATATGGATGTGCTAAATGCAAGTATGTTTAGATAAAAATTTTACCATTTATGTGCATCAAGTCACGTGCACTTGGTGCACGGTAAATTCCAACTAGTATATATATATATATATATATATATATATATATATATATATATATATATATATAAAAGCAATCTTCCATTGTAAACGCTACTGTAGCGTTTGCAAACGTGCAAACCACTGAACCCGTCATTGGCAACGACGGGGCAAGTTATAATGAACCCGTTGTTTGAAAACAACGGGTTCATTTTACGGGTTAAGTGGTTTGCACGTTTGCATACGCTACAGTACGTTTGCAATGGAAGATTTCCCTATATATAACGATTTTTTCGATTTAATCTCTGATTATTTTTCGATTAATCACTAATCACTCATAGACCGATTAGTTCCAAAAATCGATTTTAACTGCCTAGATGACGAGAAAGTTGCAGAACAATCATCTTCCCAGAGTTACTTTTAAATCTTAACTAGTATTATACACGTGCGTTATACGTGGGGAAAATGGGGAGGGGGGAACGAAAAGGATAAAAAAAATCTAGTATTATACACGTGCGTTGCACATGGGGAAAATGGGGAGGGGGAATGAAAAGGACACAAAAAAAAACTATTGACAAAATGACACACATTTACAAATGACACTAAGCCCTTCTCCCATTATAATATTACTAGTATCATGCACGTGCGATGCACGTGGAGGAAGAAGGAAAAAGACAAAAAAAAATCCTACCAACACGTGCGCTGAACGTGTTTTTTTTCGTACGTGTGGAAGATGGGGAGGGGAATGAAGGGATAATGAAAAGGATAAAAAAAAAATAATTCCCAAACTGATCCACTTTCGAAACTATTTACCAAACTAGTCCACTTTCGAAAATATTTACTAAACTGGTCCACCTTCGAAAATATTTACCAAAGTGAGTCATTTTGTCAACACGCGCACGTGTTGACAAAATGACATCCGGTGACAGATGACACTAAGCCCTTCTCGCATTATAATAGTAGAGATTACTAGTGTAATGCACGTGCGATGCACGTGGGGAAAATGGGGATGGGAATGAGAAGGACAAAAAAAATCTACCAACACGTGCGCTGCACGTGTTGACACACACACACACTAAGGAATAAAAAATTGTTTATTTATTTACAACCCCATCTCTCCCATTATAATAGTTACTAGTATCATGCACGTGCGATGCACGTGGAGGAAGAAGGAAAAATGAAAAAAAAGGAAAACAATTTCCAAACTGATCTACTTTCAAAAATATTTACCAAACTGGACCATTTCGAAAATATGCACGTGCGATGCACGTGAAGGAAGAAGGAAAAAGAAAAAAAAAAGAAAAATAATTTCCAAACCGATCAACTTTCGAAACTATTTACCAAACTGGTCCACTTTCGAAAATATTTACCAAAGTGAGCTGGCTTCAAAATGACAGAATTAAAAAAAAAAAAATTAATGACAAATACCACTAAGGCCTTCTCCCATTATAATAGTAGAGATAGATTAGAGATATAATGAAACTGCGAATCTGTAACAAAATATAGGAAATCTTCAATTAATAATTCCAAAATATATATTTTCTAGAACTTTAAAGCTCCAATTCTAATTCAGACCAACCCCATATGCTGAAACAGAGCCACTCCCCACCCCAACACTAAGCAAATTAAGCAATTAATATGCTCACAAGACAAGGAAAGCTTATTTGAACTCACACGACCAATTTGTTTCAACTACCAATCAAGAAGTTCTTTGGCTAATTAATCAATTTAGTTTGTCTTGCCACAATTCTTCCTGATCTCCCCATTGGACCCAGTAAGGGGGCTTATGTCCCCCATCTTGATCATAGCTGCAACGAAATCGGAGCTGAATTTGCCTAGGTTGTTGCTGTAGGCAGTGACTTGAGAGCTGGTGGAGCCTCCATTGAAGAGTTCCTGGTCAGAATGGAGGAGGCCCTTGTTGTTGACAAGATTCTTGAAGTAGTTGTTGTCAAAGCCAGTGGGGGTTTGGAGGTCAAGCGGCGCTAGGCTGTTATTGCCAGAACCAAGGCTGGAGGGGCAATTTGATTGGAGAGATTTAGCGAAAGATGCGTTGATGTCAGTGTCATTGTATATGTGAGCCCGGAAGTTGGTGCACCGAGCCTGGCCGATGGTGTGACCACCTATTTTTTGCACGCAAACAAAAAAGAACTATGAGATTTTTGACTCAAAACACAATACATACACGTATTTAATGGTCTTACATGTGTTTCCAAATTCAGTTACAAAAGTACTTTAAATATAGAAAACATCGTTTTTTTTTAGAATCTCAAAAAAAATAAAACATAACTTTAATTAGAAAATAGAAAATAGAAATATTAAATTCCGTTAACTTCTATTCAATAACATAAAGATAATATGCGTTAACCAGAAAATTAGTCAAACACAACTGACTAACATCCAAGGTTTAATGAGATCAAGCTACCGATACCTAAAGTGGATACATGGTATGACTAATCTTTATATTCGAAACATTAATAGGTCCGAGTTAATGAGTGAATAATGAAGCCTTTGGTTAGTTGTTGACAACTAACCGAAGGCTTCCACACTCAGCTCTTAGTTTCAAAACTATGAATAAGCTGCCCTTTCAACTTTTATATAGCAACATTTAGTTAGAGCATCCATAATGTGTATTTCTCAAATATGAGAATATGGTAAAATAGCATATAGCAAAAATCGCAATTTGCTGCAGTCATGATTTGCTATAATTTGATAAAGATGGTACATATTGTTTCATCCGGTTTGTTTTTTTTTTTTATAATGATTATATATTAAAATATGTTAATTAAATAAATTAAATAATTAAATATATACTAAGCTACTTAATTATAACACTAACCTACTATTTAACCTAGGCTAAACTAGCCAAATGGGCTGAACGAGACATGTTGTCTCGTCCAAGCCAAAAATGGCTTCAAACGGGACAACATGTCCCGTTTGACGATTTCAGGTATTTTTTTTTGTTCAGACGGTACAACGGTATACATGTACCGTCTGATCATTAAAAAAAAGGTCAGATCAAAACAACATGTTTCGTTTGATCCCATTAAAATAAAAAAAAATAGAGACAGAACAACATGTTCCGTCCCCTATAATTTGAGAATCGTCAATTTCATTTCTCAAATATGAGAAGCGACTGTAGTTTTTTTGCAAAAATATGGCAAAATAGCAAACGACTGCAGCCGCTCATTTCTCATAAAATGAGAAAATGACAAAAATAGCAAACTACTATGAATGCTCTTAAAAATTGTAAAATTTTGACTATAGTTAATTAAAAATCCTTAAAAAGATTAGTTCAGAAAATTTCCTGATAAACTAATCTAAATATTGTTCGGTAATTGGAATGAGGAAATCTATACCAGCAAGTGCAACCATTTCATTAGCAGAGAGGCCCTGAGCTTTAAACTTGGAGATAAGGTTGCTAAGGCTGGAGGTAGGAGGGGGGATGTTATTGTTAGCTCCACTTAGGCTTGCTGTCTTTGAATCTCTCCTCCCCAACTTCACATTCCATGTGGGCCCTCCCAGCTGCAGAAAATACAAAATAATTAATAAAATATATCGATAAATAAATAAATGTACGCATGTTTTCTCCATCTGGTCCGAGGGATGAATAACAGAATTTTTTCCCAAATTGACCCTTTTTGTAAAAGTATTGCCACAAACGACCTCTTTTTTTTTTATTTCCACAAACGCCCTACTCGCTTTTTGAGAAAGCGGGTTTGGTACAAACCCTCGCGCTTTTTCAAAAAGCGAGTCTTGGGTTTCAGAAAATTGGAAACCTGAGACTCGCTTTTGGAAAAAGCGGGATAGTTTGTACCAAACTCGCTTTTTCCAAAAGCGAGTCTTGGGCTTCTTTGCAGACCAACACTCGCTTTCTGAAAAAGCGGGGGTAATTATACCACACTCGCTTTTTCAAAAAGCGAGTGTCGATTGGGACTTAAACCCCCGCCCCCAAAACAGATCTCACTTCTCTCTATCTTCTTCAAGACTCGCTTTCGAAAAACCCTAACCCATCGCTCGAAACCTGCGATTTCTTGCCTATTTCATCAAATTAGCCGTCAATTAGCTCCTAAAATCTTCGCTTTCTCATCCCCATCTAGTTTCTCACGTTGTGCTTGAGTTTTATTTTCGAAATTTTGGGTGATTTCGGTCGATTGAAGAAGAAGGGTTTGAGGTCGGTGACGCTCGGGATTCGGTGGTGATTGCGGTGGTTTGTGGTGTTTGCGGTGGTTAAATTCTTGCGTGAAGCTTGAGGTATATTTCTAGAACTCAATATTTGCTAATGTTGTATATATATTGTGTGTAATATGTGGTGGTGTGTGTAGAATTTGTGAACGATTTCCTGAATATATAACTCTATATCTTTGATTTGAACGATTTGTCTGTAATGTGTGTAGAATTTGGGGATTTGTGAGTAAAAGTGTAATTGTGCGTATGCGAGTAGTATTTGTGCATATGTGCATATGTGAGTAAAAGTTCAATTGTGCATATGTGATTTTGTGAAAGTGTAATTTGGGATCTGAACGATTCTAGAATTCAATTTTTTATTTTACTTAAAAAAAGAATTGTAGATTTGTGCATATGTGAGTTGTTTTTGTGAGTTGTATTTGAGAGTTGTGACTTTGGGATTTGTGATCAGTATAAATTTACTGCAATTATAAGTATATAGTTGTGATTTGTAATGAGGAGAAATTTACTGCAATTCTAATTATATTTTTACTGTAATTCACAGACCAACTATTTGAATTTAGGATATGTGAGTTGTATTTGTCAGTTGTAGATGTTTTGAGTAAAATTAGGATAATATATCCACCTATAGATTAGGATAATTTGTCAGCTGTCTCTTTTGCTTCCGTGTTTATTTAAATTGCTACAATAATTTTGGTACTGTTAATAATGATTACTCGTTCATCATTGTAGGATACTCTTTTTTTTGAATAAATGGCACGGAATAAGGGACGTGCGGAGGCTGGCAGTAGTAGTAGAGTCAATCGTGGGGATGGACCACGTGTCTCTTTTGGCCAACCACCACGTAGTGGACGTGGTGGTGGACGTGGTGGTGGTGGTGGTCGACGTGGTGGCAACGAACAAACTAATTTAAGTTATATTTTTTTTTGTATTCGATTTGTTTCACTGTCATAAAATTGATTGTTATATTTATTTGCTGACGTAACTGGTGTTTTGCAGGTCCCAACAAACCAAAATGTGCCTAGTACTTCGTCGCCTACCCCTCCTTCATCTACGGTTCCGCTTGTTGGTCCAGGTCCACTTGACCCCAGTCTTCTAACTTGTCAGTCGCACCATCGCTCCAGAGATGTGTGGGAGGGGGATTCGAAAGAGTGTACCTTCCGTGGGGGGCATCCTCTCCCTATGCACCCACGGATTCACCAAATACTACGGGATTGCGGCCTATATGGCATCGCACTGATGAGCGGCATCAAGTGCGATCGGCCTCTACTGACAGCACTCCTGGAGAGATGGCGTCCTGAGACCCATAGTTTCCACTTGACAGCTGGGGAGATGACTGTTACGTTGCAGGACGTTTCAGTCATCACAGGCCTATCTCTCACAAGCACACAATATCTAAGTTTGCTGAGTTCCACTATTAGTGCATCGTCGCTTATTGTGTCCTTGTAAACCACACTTTGAACATCTCATCCCCGTACCACGACTTGACCTATCTCTCACATCCATGTCATTGCGGAATCTGGTAGTTCTAGGCCTGCCCTTCCTTTTACGTCGCAAAGTGGCATCGGGTACTAGTCTTGGTCCATTAATAATAGGCCAATATGCTGGATCTAGTATAGGCTGAAACACTGGACCGTATGTTTGTGCTAATGAAGCAACGGTGTAAAATTTATCAACGAGATGCTTGTGATCTATTGCACGATATGCACAAGCCGCCAGTACATGAGAACATGGGATATGGTATAGATGAAATTTCATACATGTGCACGTCTTCGTTCCCAAATTCACAGTGTGCAAGTTCCCACCCTTCCTTTCTCCACCCACCATGCGTATACCCGTTCTCACGGAAAAAATTCCTGGTTGATGATGGAACATTGTCACCCCATGTCCATTAGCTCTCTCACGGCGACTATCAAGCTTTTCATGTACTTTTCGAGAAAAAAACCTCCCTTCGGATAAAAGTTGAGTTGCTTCTTGTCGGCGAGTAGTAAAATAATTGTTCAGACGTTCGAAGATCGTCTCAACAATCGCTGTCACTGGCAAACTACGGACTCCTTTCAAGACTGAGTTGAACACTTCTGACAAGTTCGTAGTCATTATTCCGTATCTGCGACCTTCATCTGCATAAAGTGCCCATTTCTCAACCGGCTTCTCTTTTAACCAATTAGCCGCTTCCACATTTACGTTCTCAAGCTCAACAAGTTTGGCCATGAACTTCTTGGGTTGGTGTTCACACGCTATTATTTTCGCCTTATTACGCAATGCCTTACTACCAAATTTAGTAAAGAAATTTGTAGCAAAATGGCGCATACAATAACGGTGATACCCACTTGGTTCGTTCCAAGCTCCATTTTGTAACTCCATAGCATGCATTATACCAGCGTGACGATCGGAAATAACACACAACTCAGTGCGATCGGTGACATAATGTCGGATGCAACTCATGAACCATGTCCACGTATTTATACTCTCTCCATCAACCAATGCAAATGCAAACGGAAATAAACAATCATTCGCGTCTGGGGAAACAGCAATTAGCAAGCAACCCTTGTACTTACCGTACAAGTGAGTTCCGTCAACACTGATCACCGGTCTGCAGGACTTGAAACCTTGAATTGAAGGACCAAATGCCCAGAATACACCCTTGAATATTTCCTCGTCAGGACCAGACGGATACTTATCCCAGTGAACAACGGTTCCTGTATTTGCAGCTTGAATTGCTGTGAGTAGAGCAGGCAGCTTTGTGTATGCTTCTTCGAAAGTACCATACAACCTCTCGATCGCTTTTTGTTTTGCTCGCCAAGCTTTCTTATAGGAAATCTGGTAATTATATTGTATCTTAACAATCTCAATAATTGACCTCGGCGATAAAGCGGTATCTTTTTTCACCACATCAACAATCAGATTACAAACAATATTGTAATCAATTTTAAGGTGATCTTGATTGAGCGTTGGATTCGTACAAGTGTGTGGCCCAACTATCTTCTTCACCACAAAATTCGTCCCGCCTTTTGGAACCATCGCTCGTAATCTCCAAGGGCAGCCAACATCACTTACTCCGGGGGGCCCTTGCACGATCTCCTCAATGGTACGTTTTCTAGGTGCCATTTTGCATTTAACAGTGTACAGTGACGGTGTAGATTTCAAAGTTACAAATTCACGATGTTTTTTGATAGAATACAACTTCACTGCCTGTTGAATCGACTTCTTACTTATAAACTCCTGTCCAACGTACAATTCGTCTACATTGGACGAACCAGACGACTCTTGTGGAACTAGGTTTACTCTAGCACCTTCAGCCATTTCCTCAGTAACATGACCGTCAACATTGCCGTAGCTATAAGTACCTCTAGCTTCACTAGAACTGTTGTTCGTGGGATTTACATCTGCACCACTGTCAACATCTTCATCATCGTCTACGTCATCAGTGTCACCACTATCAACATCTTCATCGTCTGTTTCTTCATCTTCTTCATCATCTTCTAATAAGCTGTTGTTACAGACTGCATTTTCAAAGAGCTCAAACATGCTGTTATTTGGAACAGAGTCAGGAACCGGGCTAGGTTGGCGTGGCGGCTCAACATTTACAGAATCCGGAATTGGAGCATGGGCGAAGGTGTTTTCTTGTGAGGGCGTTGGATTTGGTTGTGATGATTGATCGGGGGTAGGCCTCGACTCCTGTGTAGGTACTACCCGTATGAAGCTTGCACTGGGGATATCATGTGGCTGAGCATTCACAACTCGAATTTGCTGAATATATAACTCTAATACAGACCAAGCACAATTGGGATCAAATGTCCTAGCAATCAATGACTTCAGCGCATTATCAGTAGGTACGGGCACTGTCATAAAATACTGACCATCTCCTCTTCCTGCTGAGTATCGAGCTAAAATTTTCACATTCCATTCATTCCTATCCCAATTAGTAACTTCATAGATTTTCCCAACTAGTTCTTCAAATGTAATGGTACGGGGTACCCAAACTATTTCCGGTTCTAAATGACTATAAGAGCAACCAATCTTTGGATCACGAATTATTTCACCACCAAAATATAACCAAATAGGAATCTCCAAATCCATACCTACGTTAATTTATACCAATAATCGAGTTATTATCAACCCATAAAGAAAACCTATTTAAATTAACAAAATAATGGGGAAATAAACAACATACCTTCACAATAAAGTTGCTTCCCTTTTGAAGTATACCCAAATTCCAACAAATTAAACCTCTAACGGAAGATGGGTTTAAGTTGTCCAAAGCAATTTTGTGGGTAATTCAACAAAATATGAGGGTATTTTGACGAATTTGAGATGAGAGATGGGTTAGGGTTTCGCGAACGAAGAGGAAGAGAAAGAATAGAGAGAAGAAGTGAGATCTGTTTTGGGGGCGGGGGTTTAAGTCCCAATCGACACTCGCTTTTTGAAAAAGCGAGTGTGGTATAATTACCCCCGCTTTTTCAGAAAGCGAGTGTTGGTCTGCAAAGAAGCCCAAGACTCGCTTTTGGAAAAAGCGAGTTTGGTACAAACTATCCCGCTTTTTCCAAAAGCGAGTCTCAGGTTTCCAATTTTCTGAAACCCAAGACTCGCTTTTTGAAAAAGCGCGAGGGTTTGTACCAAACCCGCTTTCTCAAAAAGCGAGTAGGGCGTTTGTGGAAATAAAAAAAAAAAGAGGTCGTTTGTGGCAATACTTTTGCAAAAAGGGTCAATTTGGGAAAAAATTCTGAATAACACTCTTAATGGCGGGTCAAATGTTTAAATTAAAAAGAACTATAGAAGATCTCATCTCAGCAGACAATAACACTGAATTACTCACCAATTCTTATTGTTTCATGGAGTAATAGATGGATTATAGACAACAGAATTACGGAGGAAAAGAAAATGTGCAGTAAAATTGCCCGAAGCATGTGAATTACTCAAATATAAGAAAGAGAAGAAATAAATAAAACAGACTCACAATGACAACCGAATCTCTTGCAGTCACAGCCAAGATATCGGCGCAAGACACAACCCCTGGGCACGCCTTCTCCACGGCAGCCTTAATCTTGTCGATGACATCAAACCCTCTCACTGAGTTCTTGTTTGGATTTGCAGTCTTCTCACCTGTGAAGTTAGCCGTGTCATCCAGTAGCAATGACCCGTCACAGCCCTAGCCACATAAAAAAAGTTGTACTAAGTATATTAAGATTGCATGATGTATGTAATGCACATCATTAGAAGGTTAATCCAGGCCACATACTGTTGGTACAATCTTTTGTTGACACAATGATAGCAGAGTTTTAGGTATAAATTAAAGTATATATAGCCTTTATTATTATTATTATTCTTTTCTTTTCCATTTGAGTTAAAAGATGATCGTAACGAGATCATCAGGGACCATTAAAGAAGAGAAAATGAAACAAGTACAGCATAACTGCCAAAAAATATTTGTCCAAAAACCCTACTCATATTTGAATGAATATAGGCCAAATTCTTTACCGAATCATATGACATATTTTCTTTTATATCCATTTAGTTAAGATGACCCACATTTTATTTTTAAGTGTAGTATCGTACACCTATTAAGACCACCAATTTAAGACGAAAAATAGAGAACTCCTTCGGTGAGAACCAAGTCTGAACTTTTTTTTTGAGATATAGATTGAAAATCTGAACCATTTATTTTGATCTACACATCTAAATTAGTCTACGGATGAGAAATCAAGTCATTTTAGATTTATTTGTCCATACATTTAAGTGTTACAAATTGTATAGCTGAATATCGTTATTTTTTTATAATGACGTGATGGATGGACAAATGAACTTCAAATAAATTGATTTTACATATTTAGACTAATTTTGTCATTCTAAACAATATGAACGGCTCAAATCATTCATGTGATGGCTATGTAAAAGTTCACACGAATCTTATCGTGAGAACTAGTTCACACACACACACACATATATATAAGAGGTTTCTTCCATTGCAAATGCAAATGTTTGTGCTTACCACTTGACCCGTCATTGCCAATGATGGGTTAAGGCAAAATATAAATTTTTGCCTTATGCCTTAACCCGTCATTTCCGATGACAGGTCAAGTGGTGTGCACACGTTTACATAATATTTACGTTTGCAATGGAAAAAATTATATATATATATATATATATATATATATATATATATAGGGTAAAAGGGATATGAACAACTTGCTCATTTAGTAAATAAGCAATTGATGATGTGGCATGCATGTGATACATTGGACAACTAACCATTTTAGAATTTTCCAATCACATGCATGGCACCTCATCAATTGCTCATTTACTAAATGAGCAAGTTGCTCATACCCCTTTTTCCCATATATATATGAGTTTAAATTCCACCAGAAAATATTTGGTTTATAGGAAAATGAGTTCAAAATGGGGTACAAAAATAACATTTTCACAATAAAATAGCCATTTGAAATTTACCTAATTAAATTCGTTAAAGAGTAGATAATAAAAAAAAGTAAGTATACATTGACAAAGCAATCATGGAAGAAGAGGCGAAGAAGAGAGGCGCCCATCCGCTTCTCACTTGCAATAGCAGACTGCACAACAGGCTTAATTGCAGAGAAGAGGTTAGGGCATGAAGATGAATAAAAGTTAGTATTGAGCTGGGCTGAGGAGCTTCCTAGTACTAGCAGGAATACTAGAGAAACAAAAGTGAAGGGGATGATGGATAAAGAGTAAGCCATTATTTATGCTTACGTGCTTCCCTCCCTCTATCTATATATATATATATATGATTGAAAGAATGAAGAAGAGTGCAGTAAGATTGAGGAAAGATGGCAACGGGTAGGGGCTCTTATATAGCAGTAGAAGGACAGTTTTGTGGGCCCCACACTCACCTTCATGGCAGCTAGAAGTACCTAATCCGTGGAAGTTTTGCGTCGGGGTTAGTTGAAAAAATGAGGCATTGGCTTGCTAGGATTCAAATGGTTGAAATTAAGAATGTTATAGTGAGATTTTGTCAAAAGAGAGAAGGTAGCCTATTTGCTTTGTCTACATCCAGTAGTGCTCTATCTTTGATTTATGATTGTGGAAATATGGTCAAAAGAAAACTAGCATTCTCATAAAAATCTCAAGTACATCGCTAATTCAGTGATTGTTTTTATTTAATTAGTTGAAGAATTGATGAGACAGTCAATATGAGGGCCGGATATATGTTACCTAGGCTAAGTATTACTTCATATACAGTATGTTTAGCTACGTCACATTGAAAAGACTCGGTAATTAAGCGTTTGGTAAGTAGTGGTTGGATCCATGTTAAGCTTAATTTGAAGATGTTGACATCTAGAACACAAGGCAGTGTCAGTATCTATTTTTGCTACGGCACTTGAAATTTTGGCAACATGTGGATGAGTAAGTACAGGAGTCATCAATATATGTCGTTACACTAAGCTTGATTTAATAGTTCTTTCTACATGAGCTCTGCACTTAACTACCCGATGGCTCTAACAACTCCTGACAATTGGGTAAAAATGCTCAGAGTTTCATGCACAAGGAGCTAGGGCACTCACCACTGTACATTATGTGGAATTTGGCCCAAATCCGAACTGTCCATCCAAAACAAAAAAAAAGTTCATCCGAAGATTTGAAGCCATTTTTAATAAATCGATTTAGTTCCCGCCATCGGTAACTTGAGTGTTTAATCTAAAAATTGTCCCAAGACTGATTGAACACATCCATATTCGAGTGTATTTTTGTATATTTTACTTTAATTTAGAAAAAGATTGTCTATATATTTTTGTGTAGAGTTAGGTAATATGTCTGCGTGTTTCTAGGTTACCATATTCTTAACAAGTAAACATGTTTGAAAAAAATAATTAATCAATTAGGCAATCTTGAATAACTAATCAATTAGGCAAAGACTTTTCTTTGCATCACAAACTGTACGTTTTTGTTTGGCACAAGTCCGAAGGAAATTAATTGTCAAGATCTATGTAGATAGGATTTACTGAAAACATGGAGTTATTGTTGGATAAATTTGGGTGATGAGCACCAATCCGCTGCACAATTTTCTTGAGGTAGTCATACATATATCGAAGGAGTGCATTAGGATGTGTCTTTCTTGCATTGAAGGGTAATGCATATTGTCAAACATTTCTATCTCTGCATAACTAATGTAGTGTTGACAATATTCAATTGTGGAACAGATACCGGCCTTATCTAACAAGACTTATTCAAACTTCAACCTTCTCTTGTGCTTTAAAGCTCCAACTGGATAGGGAGAGAGGGCAGCTTTTTCCTTCATATACTCACCACTTGGAACCCACACTTCTAGTTAGAAGTAGGTTTGACTAATTAAACTTCTTGTTGAAAAGTCGATTTGGGGAAAATAATTATTAATCTTGTTATTTTTCCTTTGCTGTATACATCTATATATAGAATTACATTCTTGGGGAAGAAGAAAATAGATTGAGAGAAGATTGAGGAGATGAGAGATTTGGGGAATCTGTTTCCTATATATTAGGAAACAGAATATACAATTGCTATATTTCAACACTCTCCCTCAAGTTGGTGCATAGATATCGAACATGCTCAACTTGTCAACAAATTTCAAGAATAGCCGAGTCGAAACAGCCTTGGTTAGGATATCTGCGAGTTGATCTTCTGACTTCACTTTGGATATCTCAGTAACTTTCTCATCTAATTTTTCTTTGATGAAGAATCTGTCCACCTCTACATGTTTCGTTCTATCATGCTGAACTGGATTAGCCGCAATATCACATGCCGCTTGACTGTCACAATACACCTTCATAGGTTCCTTTGGACCATAGCCTAAGTCCTGCAATAGGAGTTTCAACCATAAAAGCTTCTGTTATACTCAAAGCTACTCCGCGATACTCAGCCTCTACACTAGAGCGTGCAACAACATTTTGCTTCTTGCTCCTCCATGTAACTAAATTTCCTTCAACAAAGGTGAAATATCCTGAAGTGGAGTGCCTATCGATTGTAGATCCTGCCCAATCAGCATCAGTATATGCCTCAACCTTCAAGTGACCATGTTTCGCAAATAAAACTCCTTTTCCTGGGACTGACTTAATGTATCTCATAATTCTCATTACTGTGTCCATATGTTGTTCCCGAGGTGCATGCATAAACTGACTTACCACACTTAAAGCATGTGACAAATCTGGCCGTGTATGTACAAGATACATTAGTCGTCCAACCAATCTCTGATATCTTTTCTTATCACAAGGCACTTGATCAGCTTCGTTGCATAGTTTTAGTCTTTCTTCCAATGGTATACTAATCGGTTGACAAGCGGACATTCCAGTTTTCTTCAATAAATCGAGGGCATATTTTCTTTGAGAAAGAAATATCCCCTTTATTGAGCGAGAAACTTCAATACCAAAAAAGTATCTCAAAGGACCAAGATCTTTCATTTCGAACTCTTGTGACAAGTAGTTCTTTAATGCCTTCATCTCCTCAGGATCATCTCCAGTTACTATCATATCATCAACATAAATAATGAGAGCAGTAATTTTACCTTCTTTCCTTTTTAGGAATAGAGCATGATCAGAATTACTTTGATCGTATCCGAATGTCCTCATTTATTTTGTAAATCTCCCAAACCAAGCTCTTGGCGACTGCTTCAGTCCATACAATGCTTTCTTCAGACGACATACTTTGTTGCTGTGTTGGACTGGTCTGTTCGACCCTGGTGGAAGATCCATATAGACTTCTTCTGTCGATTCCCCATGCAAAAATGCATTCTTCACATCAAATTGCTCTAACGGCCAGTCAAGATTTGCAGCAAGTGACAGTAGAACTCGAATAGTGTTGAACTTTGCCACAGGTGCAAATATTTCATCATAATCAATTCCATAAGTTTGAGTGTACCCTTTGGCAACCAGTTTTGCCTTGTACCGCTCTATCGAACCATCCGATTTATATTTCACTGTATAAATCCATCTGCATCCTACTGGCTTCTTCCCTGCTGGCAGCTCGACTATCTCCCAAGTCTTATTCTTCTTCAAGGACTTCATCTCCTTATCCATAGCTGCTTTCCACCTTGGATCGGCTAAGGCTTCCTGCACACTGTTAGGAATAGATACAGCAGATAATTGATTCACAAATGACTTATTTGATTCAGACAATCGGTGAGTGGACACATAATGACTCATAGGATATTTGGCTTTACTGGTGGGATTAGGCTCGTAAGTGGGTTTTGGGATACCTCTAGTAGTACGGTTTGGAAGTTCTCTTCTTGGAGCTTCGAACAGCGATGACGATTGGTTTTGGGGTTCTGCTGGGAGTAGAGATAGATCTGATGGTACTGGTGGTGGAGATGGTTCAGATGGTGCTGGTGGTGGAGATGGCTCATCTTCATGGAGGTTCGGCACTGACTGCAGATCTTCATGGAAATTTGCTTCCTCAACCAACAAGTCTTCATTCGAGTGATCGTCATTACTTATATCCTGATTTTCTCCCCTTATATCTGATTGTTCAGTTTGAATAGTAACCACTTCATCATAGGCAAGAGTTTGAACTTCACTTCGGTACTCCCCCTGAAGTTCAACCTCAGAGGAAAAATACATTTCATCTTCATGGAACACCACATCCATAGTCACAAACATCTTTTGAGTTGGTGGATGATAGCACCGATACCCTTTCTTATTCTGTGCATATCCCACGAAAATACAACGGACAGCTCGAGGAGTTAACTTATTGCGTTCCTGTTGATGAAGATGAACAAATGCAACACACCCAAACACACGAGGTGGCAAGTTGACAACTTTTGGTGCATTCACAGCTTCAGTTAATGCTTGAAATGGTGTGAGGAAGTTTAGGATTTTTGAGGGAACTCGGTTGATTAAGTATGCAGCAGAAGCAAGGGCTTCTCCCCAATAAATGAGTGGCATATTTCCATGGATGAGAGAAGCACGGACCACTTCGAGCAAGTGTCTATTTATCCTTTCTGCAACCCCATTCTGTTGAGGTGTATATGAGCATGTAGTCTGATGAACAATTCCGTGTTCTACCAAATATTCTTGCAGATTTGAACTCAGGTACTCTCCGCCATTATCACTCCGAAGAACTTGAATCTGTGAATTATACTGAATCATAACATGCTTGTGAAATTTCTGAAACAAACCACTAACTTCACTTTTCGACTTCATCAAACAAATCCAGGTCATACGGGTACAGTCATCAATAAAGGTCACAAACCATTTGGCTCCTCCAAATGTAGTATTTTTGGATGGACCCCAAACATCAGAATGAATAATCATAAAAGGAAGGGAGCTTCGACTTGGACTTGGAGGAAAAGAGACACGATGACCTTTTGCGAGTTCACACACATCACACCGAAATGCAGATATATCCAACTTCAAAAATAAACTTGGAAATAATTTTTTCAAATAACCAAAGGAGGCATGCCCTAGACGTCGATGCCATAGCCAAATATCTGATTTCTTCTTCTCATCTTCGGATCCTTCCACACTTAGAGCTTGAGTCAACTTGCTCGAACATTCAGATTCTAAATCTAGGTAATAGAGCTTTCCGTGTCTAACCCCATAACCAATCGTCTTGCGAGTCCGAATATCCTTAAACACACAATGTGAAGGCCAAAAAACTACAATACAATGTAAGGCAGCAGTTATTTGGGCAACAGATAATAGGTTGAAATTCAAGGATGGCACAACTAGGGCAGTATCTAAGGTTAGGTTGTTTGTGAGGTGTATGGTACCCTCGCCAGTAATAGTGGAAGGATCACCATTGGCAGTGGACACAGTTGATTTGGTAGAAGGTTGAAAATTTTGAACATGTCTAGAATCAAAAGTCATATGGTCGGTAGCACCCGAATCAATTATCCATGCATTATTCATAACAGAGCCAGAAATATTAAAAACCTTACCAATATTACCTGCAGCAGCACGATCTGCAACTCCACCTGAGATAGTGAGTTGATTGCAAGTGTTCTCCCGAATATCCTTACTATGATCCCATATCTCCGAATAGCCGATAATCTTATAACAACGAGTGTTCGTGTGGCCGATCTTGCCACAATGAGTACACCTTTTTGACTCATATGGATATTGTTCCATAGCAACACAACAAGGAGAACAAGTTGTTAGTAGGAGGGACATCACAAGAACAGTAACAGATCTGAAGAGACAACAACGACAGTGCATAGAGATCAGCAGTGATGGGTTCTGGCCGACGTCGACGACAGGTGCGAAGACGGGGTAGGCGGCGACCGGCGATGCGGCAACTCGCGGCGTCGAGTGGTAGAGGGTGTTTGGAGCTTGGTTGCTCAGATGTCAACGAAAAAACAGAAGAGAGGAGATCGGGGAGGGAGGGGGGTTCGGTCTGCTGTGTGGCGCTAGTAGGCGATCGGGGGAGTCAGCGGGGGTGTCGACGACTGGGAAGGTCGTCGAAGGGAGGGTCACCGGAGGACGCTGGGAGCGGCCAGGATTGAAGAACAGCAAGTTGGGGAAGACGATTGGTTGAGGAAGACGACGCTACAGTAACACAACGAGTGGTACTGTAGAACAGCAAGTCGAGCGACGGCTGACGGTGGAACGACAGACGACGGTTGGGGCACAACTGTCGAGGAACAGAAAGGACAGCAAGGGGCTTCGGGATCTGGGTGAGGCGAAGGGCGGCGATGGGAACTGACGGGATCGGAGTCAGAGATTAGTGACGGGATCAACAACAGGATCAGATCAAGATGGAGGTGATCAGCCTCCTCTTCTTCTTTACTTGGCCTAGATCTGATTAGGCTCTGATACCATGTTGAAAAGTCGATTTGGGAAGAATAATTATTAATCTTGTTATTTTTCCTTTGCTGTATACATCTATATATAGAATTACATTCTTGGGGAAGAAGAAAAGAGATTGAGAGAAGATTGGGGAGATGAGAGATTTGGGGAATCTGTTTCCTATATATTAGGAAACAGAATATACAATTGCTGTATTTCAACACTTCTTTGAAGTCAAATTTCAACAGAATTGATTTTAAACAGGAATATCACTTTAGAGCTCCGGACTATAATATCTAGTAAAACATGCTGGATAACAATCTCTATTAAACATGGAAAGCTGATATAGAATTTTCGCATTTCATTAAAATCACTTGTACAACAACATGCAAAATGAAATATCAACATCTTGTTCATCAAGAAAACCTTATGAAACACAACTGTGGTAAGATATGAGTTTCATACAAGTCCAAAGAGTCAGGGCCGACTCTGAGTTTCCAGGGGCCCAAGGAGAAAGGCCCAAATAATTAATTTTAGGGACCCCTAATTACAATATAATTTTTTTATGCAAAAAATACGTGTCTATATTTACAAGAGAATACAAATTTGGGACCCCTAAAAGGGCAAAAAAATCGGGGGACTATATCTGGGTGCACATGAATCGAATTTGCTCAATGAGAAACACAAGATATAGATAACATTTTATTCTAATAAAAGAAATGGAAATAGATATAATATAATTTAAGGTTCAAGAATTGACAAGGGACAGTGGAATCTAAGATTATTTCTAAATACTTATATAATAACTTGATTAGTATATGGTAGGCTATATGTAGGTGTACATTAGGGTTGGCATTTGGGTCTAACGGGCTGGGCCGGGTCGAATCCGCCCGGGTTGGACCTTGACTTGGGCGGGTTCGGGCCGGTTTAGCGACTTAGCCGGGCCGGGCCTAAAATTATTTTAGGCGACCCGCCCAACCCGTGAACCCTTTAGGGTCCAACCCGGATCGGGTCGGGTCGGGTCGACCCGCGGGTTGGCCCGTTTAGATAGTTAGGTTTTTTTTATTAATATTTTTAACTTAAAATAATAATAATAATAATACTAATAATAGTATAATACTAATAAACATTGAAAATCGTAATAATAATAATAAGATTGAAAGAGTGAAATTGGCAAAAAATATTGAAATATAATTCATATGAATTTAAGATATACAATTTTCACAATTTCTAATGAAATGAAGAATTCAATTCACAAATATATTTTATACACTAACATATTTCTTATATACAATTTTAATTGACTCAAAATTTTCTAATTTAACATAACAAGCAAAGATATAATACAATTTCTAACGTGTCGGTCGAGTTGCTATTACAAGCAAAGCTATTGTTGTTGTTGTTATTGTTGTTGTTGTTGTTGTTGTTCTTCCGGCGAGTTGCTCCCACTTGTGGACGTTGATAGTGCTTTCCCTTGTATCCTATCTTCAGCCTTCAGTCAGTCTTCTGTGCAAACGAGCATCTCTAACGTGTCGGGCTACAAGCGATTCTTGTAATCAGTTAGAACTCTGCCACTTGAAGAAAATGCACTTTCAGAAGCAACTGTAGAGACATGAGGACTTAGTAAATCTTTAGCCATAATTGATAGAATACTAAAAGTGTGTTCATGGTCTTTCCACCATTGTAAAATATCTAGTGGAGAAGAAGGCTCAGAATTTTGTTGGTTATACCAATTTAATTCATTTGGTTGATTAGTCCTAAGTTTTTTTGATTGAATTTATTTAAGTAAATTAAATATTCTATCATCAAATTTACTCTTACCCTTACCTTTAGAAGTACCAGAAGAAGAACTAACTACAGAAGTTGTACTACTAGAAGCAAAATGTTTATCATAATAATCATACAAGTTATTTAATGTAGATTCAAACTGAACTAAAAAAGTAGCGCAATCAATTACTAATTCTACATTTTCCTCAAGTAATACAAAAAATATTTCAATCAAACTCTTCGTACCTTCTAATTTGATACGAGGATCCATAACGGTAGCAACACAAATCAACATAGGAGGAGAAAAATAATACTTCAAAAAAAAATTGTATGCAGGTTTTACAATCTCACCAACATTGGGATCATTTAATATTTCGTTAAATGTTTACATCATGCTAACTAATGAAATAAAAATGCTACTAGAAGTAAATTCATATGTTTTTAAAAATTTTAAAGTTGCAGTTTTAAACGGTTCTAAAAATTTCAACAAAGTTTCGGCAATACCAATCGATGGGAGTCATTTCAAAATTTGGCATATGAAATGCGATACAAAAATCATTTACAACTGCTTTATATTCGGTAACAACATATAGTAAATCAAAAGTAAAATTCCATCAGTGTCTAACATCCTTTGAAAATTTTCTAAAAGGTATATTTTTAAGCCTACACCAAGCTTTCCATTCTTGTAATACGCTTGGACTTAATGCAATAAAATGTACACAATTTCTAATTTTAACTATATATGGATCGGCTATTTTTAATGCATCTTGAACACATAAATTTATAATATGACATGCACATCTAACATGAAAAATATTGTCAGATGGAGGATTTAATACGGATTTTAAAGTAGTAATTGCTACATTATTGTTAGATGCAATATCAAAACTACTACACATAATTTTATCGCGAATATGAAAAACATCACAAATTTCTAAAATACGGTTTACTATTTTAGCGCCACTATGGGGATACGGCAACGCCGCAAGTGATATGCTTTTTTTTTTAAGAATCCAATCATTGTCGATCCAATGACAGGTTATTCTCATCATTGGAATATTGTTGACACCCGTCCAATAATCCGAAGTTAAACTAACTCTACAAGTTAAACTCCATAAAATTACAATTAAAGCGTCCTTCATTTCGATGTACATTTTAAAACAATCCGATTTGCAAGTATTTCTCGGAATTCTTCTAAAATGAGGGTTTAAGGCCGTTTGGTTAAAATTTTTCAAGTCCCTACTCTCGGGATAGAAAAATGGTAACTCTTCCTTTATGACTAATCAGGCCATTTTCCGACGAACAAGATCGGGATCATAAGGGTGGCTATCAACTAGACCGGTCCTAGGGTTGATTTTTGTTGGCCGGGTAGGTTAGCAAGAAGTTATTTATGGTTATGTTGGATGTGTCTACTAATTGTACCGGTGCCGTCACCCCTCTTGAATTTGTATATTTTAGAACATGTTTTACAAACTTTCAAACCTATACCCGGAGTTTGTTCGTCCGAGATATAATCGTAAAACTTATGCCAATCACTACTTTCTCCTCTACTTTTCCTACTACTACGGGGTTGTGTGATTTCGGTTGGTGGTTGTTGTTGTTGTTCTTCTTCTACTTGTATGTCACCTACAAACTCGTCGTGTGCACCCTATTGTTGGGTAGGAGGATCATGGTACTCTTGGGCGGGCTCACTAATTGGGACAATTGGTGGCCTACGGGAAGAGGAGAAAGAATCTTGTCCGCTACGACCGCTACAGCATGATCTAGACATAATGTAGCAATGTACTAATGTATGTGAAAAAAATACACAATGTAGGAACGGTAAATTATAAAAAAAATCTAAAAACAAGAGGGTTGAGATAGAGAATATAAAAAAACCAACAATAATTATAACTACAACACAAAAATAAAATAACGAGAGAGGTATGAAATTTTGATACCGTTCACCGTGGATACGCGTATATAAAATAAACCGTGAAAATAAGAATAGAAGTAGAACTAGAAATAAACGATTCCGGAATTGAAGAGTTGAGGAGAGCTTGAAGGAGAATTGACAACTTGATCACTTGGAGTTGGACGAGAGTTGAAGAGTTGAAGAATTGATTTCGATACGATCGGAAATTGATCGTGTATATGCAGTGCCTTGAAGACTTGCTTGTTGAATACTTGAATTTTTGAAAAATTCTTTGAAAATCAGTTATGATAGCAGAGAGAGTAAGCGAGTAAGGTGTGAAATTTTTGATGGGGTTTTGGGGGGGTATTTATAGGCTCAAAATCAACAAAAAACCTAAAAAAAACCAAAAAATACAAAAAAAAACCGACTATAATGCCGTTTTTTTTGTCTCTGTTGTACAGTGCCGCACTCCCCCCCCCACAGCTTGGTTGACCCGCGGGTCAACGGTCGACCCGTGACGGGTTGAACGTTCGACTCAAATGGGTTTAACGGTTCTCGACCCGTGGGCCGACCTGCGGGTTGGCATACAGGTCGGATGAACAGTAACGAGTTTGCGGGCCGGGTTGTACGGGTTAGATTCGCTATTTACGCGATCCGGGTCGACCCATTACTGTTCACGGGTTCGACCCGAACCCGCCAAACGCTTTCACGGGCCGGGTTCAACGGGCGGGTCGCAGGCGGGTCGCCGGTTGACCCGGCCCACTTGCCATACCTAATGCACATTGACTGGGTCGGACATTTTAAAGAGTTTTAAACAAAATGTGTCGCATTCTGGCCAGGTTTTCCCCATCGAGTAGGTTTGGAAGGTTTGAGCATTTCGCCATGTTTTCCTTATAGAATATCTTTAATAATAAACATGTTTATTTGTTAAGAATATGGTAACCCTTTTACATTAAGAAATACGCAGACATACATTCTACCTAATTCTACACAAAAATAGACAATCTCTTTCTAAATCAAAATAATATCTCTACTACTATAAAGGGAGAAGGCCTTAGTGTAATTTGCAAATCTACCAACCCGTGCAACGCCCATGTATAATTATTGTAAATGAGGTTTTAGATCAAATCCAAACTACGTCTGAATTTTGACTTTTAAAAAATCTATATTTATTAAGACGTGCATCGCACGTGTAAAGTACTAGTAAAAAAATAAACTCAATTATGGATGTGTTCAGTCAGTCATGGGACAGTTTTGGATTTTTAGATTAGACATGAAAGTTCCGGGGAAGCGGGAACCAAATTGATTGATTAAAGACGGCTTCAAATATTCGGAAGAAAATTTTGTGGCCCTTGTGTTTTGGGTGTGCTGTGACTGGACTCTTTTTGATGTTCTACGATAGCTGACCTTCAGCTGTCCATCTTTTTGAGATGTAGTCCCTTTATTTTTGGGTGGTGTTGTCGCTTACTCCTCTGTTTTAATCTCCTTTTGACTATGTTCTTAATGTTGTGGACCTTTTATTTCGGGTGCAGGTGGTGTACCTCATCCTGTTCTTTATGTTCTACTCACCTTATGGCTTACTGTTTCTTTGAAGTTCTGTTTACTGTTTTTACTTTTCTCTGTTATGTCGATTTTGTTGTGCTACTTTGACCAATTAGGTCTATTTTTGCGTGGCTGTTCTATCTTTGTATTTATAACTTTGTTATGGGCGCGGTGTTTGTCCCGCTGTATTGGCTCAGCCCAGCCGGTTTCATTCTTTTTTTGAGTCGAGCTCATGCGCCCCGTGTTGCTGTTTGGATTTGGGCTCTTTGGTGGTTGTTCTATGTTTGTTGTTGGCTGATTCTGATGGTCTCCTTATTGGGAGTTTTGTTCAGTGATTGGCAGTGTCTTGCTGGCCTCTTTTTGGCTTATATCCCGTTTTACCGCTGCGCTGTTCTTTGCAACTTGGATATTGGTTTTCTCCTCGTCGGGAGCGCAGTGCCCTATTAGTCTTGGGGTTGCTTCAATCTGTGCTAGCTTTTTCTGAGGCTTTTGCTCTTCCGAGGAAGTCGTGATTTGGCCGGATGCTTCTACTTTGGGCTTGCTGCTGCTGCGAGGAGTGTGCTCCTGCTTTGTTTTCTGCATTGGTTCCAGGCGGTCGGGTGTTTTTGTCGGTCGCTTGTTTATTTTGCTTTCGTTCATTGTGTGGCAATGTCTTCCATTGCCAGCTGCTCTGTTTAGCGTTTCATTGTTGTTGTTCAGTTTTGTTGGAATTAATTTTTGCAATTTTTTGGGCCGGATTCCGACAGGCTCCGGCCACCGGCGGCGCCGGAAAATGAGTGGATTGCGATCCTCTCGACGAGCACTATTCCGTGGTGTACTTACTTGCCAAAAACGAATTCCGTATGAATGAGAAATATTGGTCCAAAGTTAGGTACTTGAAATGTACTAACTTAGCAACTTGGAGAAAATGGATAGTCCCATATCGAAAATTGGAAAAGATTTTTTCTAGTATATATACTAGAAAACTGGACTAAAGGGCGTGGCCCGGGGGTTACCACTAACGTGTAGTGGAGAGAGGACTTATCCAAAATGACAAACACACACGCGCACACGCGCGCGCGCCCGGCCCGGCCCGGCCAGGCTCCGGCTCCGGCCCCGGCCCCGGCTTTGGCTCAGGTCTGGCTCTGGCTCTGGCTTAAATTTTTTTTTGCCCAGACAAAAACTTTTCCCCTACTGAACTGATAAGGCTTTTCAGATTCAATAACTGGTAACATTACTCTGTAACAGCCACCGTTACACTACGGGGCGAATTCTGCTTTAAGGAGAAAGATTCTAAATCTCGACTCTGTGCAAAGTCTTTCGTTTACTGTTTTCATTTTCTGTATCTCAGTTCTTCGCAATTGCTGTTGGGTTTTTTCGTATTTATAAAATTGGGTTCTAACATTCTTAAAGTAGAATTTTTTCCTCACTAATTCTAACAGTTTTTGTGAAGTTTCATTTACAGGTGCTGTTATCAATTCGGAAAAAACAACTAACAAGTTCTGTTTCAAACTATTTTAGATAAGAACATGGAGAACACACAACGTGATATTGCCAGTGGGCTTATCAGTACTGAAACACCGGTGACCCAAAATGTGACTACACAATCGGTTGCGGCACATTCGGTCGTTCTGCCCACGCACATAACCGTGGGAGGAAACCCGGAGAAGTTCAATGGAACTGGATTTAAGAAGTGGCAAGGAAAGATGCAGTTCTACCTTACCACATTGAAGCTGGACAGATTCTTCACTGAATCTGCCCCGATGCTGGCGCCAATGGATGCACACTTCATTGCTGCAGTTGATGCGTGGACTCAGGACGACTACCTCTGCAGGAATTACATCCTGAATGGCTTGGTAGACCCCCTGTACAACGTCTACTGTGTCTTCAAGACGTCCAAACTCCTGTGGGGATCCTTGGAAAAGAAGTACAAAACAGAAGATGCCGGATCCAAGAAGTTTGTAGTCGGCAAATTTCTGGAATACACGATGATTGACTCCAAAACTGTTGTGAGTCAAGTCCAAGAACTGTAGGTTATAATGCACGACATTGCTGCAGAGAACATGATGCTGTGCGAACCATTCCAGGTTGCAGCGTTCATCGAAAAACTTCTACCTTGATGGAAAGACTTCAAGAACTATCTCAAACACAAGCAAAAGAAGATGTCTCTTGAAGACCTAATTGTCAGGTTCCGGATCAAAGAGGAGAATCGCAAGACTGACAGGTCCTATGGAAATCAGTCCATAGAAAATGCCAACGTGGTGGAGCACGAACAGAAGGGCAAGAAGAGAAAATTTCTGCCACAGGCCTCAAACAAAAAACCTCTTGCAAAGAGGTTTGCTGGAAATACCACAAGTGTGGTAAGCTGGGGCACAAAATTTCTGAGTGCCGCAGCAAGGACAGTAATTGTTCAGGAACAGGACATGTAAAAGGGAATGAAAAATCCCACACACACATAGCTGAGAACTTGTGCACTGGTCTCTCTAACCTGGACCTCTGTGCTGTAGTATCAGAGGTAAATCTTGTGGGAAGCAATCCTCATGAATGGTGGTACGATACTGGGGCCACCAAACATATCTGCTCGGACAAGAAAATGTTCACTTCATACCAGAAGTGCAATAAAGATGAAAAGCTATTCATGGGAAACTCTTCCACCTCCAAAATTGAAGGAATAGGGAAGATAGTGCTGAAAATGACTTCAGGTAAAGAACTAATACTCACAAATGTGCTGCATGTTCCAGATATTAGAAAGAACTTGATATCAAGTTCTTTGCTAAGCAAGAATAGGTTTAAGGTTGTTCTTGTTTCTGATAATTTTGTATTGTCTAAGAATGGAGTATACTTGGGTAAAGGATATGTAAAGGATGGACTGTTCATGTTTAATGTAATGACAGTCATCCCTAAAACTATTATTCCTGCTGTTCCCAATGTTAATGAAATAACTCCTATTGCCTATGTTGTTGAGTCTTCCTCTGTTTGGCACGAAAGATTATGCCATGTTAATGTCAATTCTATGCGTAGATTAATTAACATGAATTTGCTACCAAAATTTAAGATAAATAACTCTGAAAAATGTGAAGTTTGCATAGAGGCCAAACTCACTAAAACGCCATCACGTTCTGTAGAAAGAAACACAGAAACTCTAGGTCTGATTCACACGGATCCGTGTGATTTAAAATATGTGCAGACCAGAGGTGGCAAAAAGTACTTTGTGACATTCATAGATGATTGCACAAAATTCTGTTATGTATATTTGTTACATAGCAAAAATAAGGTTTTGGATAAATTCAAAGAATATAAACTTGAGGTTGAGAATCAACTTGGCAAAACGATTAAAATCGTTAGAAGTGATAAAGGAGGAGAATATGATGCACCATTTAATATGTTCTGCTCAGAACATGGAATAGTTCATCAGACAACTGATCCTCACTCATCCGAATCAAACGGTACTGCCGAGCGCAAGAACCGAACTCTGAAGGAGATAATGAATGCCTTGTTGTTGAATTCTGGCTTACCCCAAAATATGTAGGGGGAAGCATTGCTGACTGCCAACTACATTCTCAATAAAATACGTCACAAGAAAATCGGCAAGACATCATATGAACTGTGGAAAGGTAACTTACCTTTGTATAAATACCTCAAAGTGTGGGGGTGTCTAGCGAAAGTGGCAGTACCTAACCCGAAAAATGTCACTATCGGACCTAAGACGATTGATTGCATATTCATAGGCTATGCACACAACAGTAGTGCATATCAGTTCTTGGTATACAAATCAGATATACCGGATATCCATGTGAATACAATAATGGAATCAAGGAATGCTTCCTTTTTTGAACACGTGTTTCCATGCAAGGATACTACGTACCCCAAACGTACACGTGAACAAGGGAATGAAAACACTTCCATTGATGAACCAGAACATGATATTGATGAGCCTAGACGAAGTAAACGTGCTAGAACATCAAAATTATTTGGTCCTGACTTTGTGACAGCCATTCTGCTAGAGAATGAGCCCAGAACTTTCAAGGAAGCCATGTCTATGCCTGATGCTCCTATGTAGAAGGAAGCAATCAAAAGTAAAATAGACTCCATTATGCAAAATCATACATGGGAGTTAGTCGACTTGCCTTCTGGATGTAAAGCTCTAGGATGCAAATGGATTTTCAAACAAAAATTGAAACCAGATGGTTCAATAGAGAAGCATAAGGCAAGACTTGTGGTACAAGAATTTAGGCAAAAGGAAGGCCTAGATTTCTTTGATACATATTCTCCAGTTACAAGAATAACATCCATAAGAATGTTGATAGATATTGCAGCTTTACGTAACCTGGAAATACATCAAATGGTTGTTAAAACTGCATTTGTAAATGGCGACTTAGAAGAAGAAATATACATGAAATAACCTGAGGGTTACGTAGTTCCTGGACAGGAAAACAAGGTGTGCAGGCTTGTAAAATCTCTGTACGACCTGAAACAAGCTCCAAAACAGTGGCATGCAAAATTTGACAATATTATGATGTCAAATGGTTTCAAAATAAATGAATGCGATAAGTGTATCCACATCAAAGATACTCCAAATGGATACATTCTGGTCTATCTGTACGTAGACGACATGCTCATTATTGGAAGCAATAACGACATTATCAAACAAACTAAGAGCATACTTAGTGGCAAGTTTGACATGAAAGATTTGGAAGTTGTAGATGTCATACTAGGAATCAAAGTTTCCAGAACATCTGAGGGAATTACTTTGTCTCAAGTTCATTATGCTGAGAAAGTACTTGAAAGATTCAAGAATTACTCCAATGTGATAGCAAAAAGTCCCGTCGATCCAAGTCTTCACTTGTTCAAAAACACAGGCGAAAGCATATCACAACTGGAATATGCACATGTAATCGGTAGTCTGATGTACCTAACAAATTGTACAAGACCAGACCTAGCACATTCGGTAAATGTACCGAGTCGATATACGAGTAATCTAGGACGAGGTCACTGGAAAGGAATAACTAGAGTATTAAACTACTTGCGACATACTCTATGCGCTGCATTACACCAGATATTCAGCAGTACTAGAAGGCTACAGTGATGCCAACTGGATATCGGACTCCAAGAACTTAAAATCCACAAGTGGATATGTCTTCACACTTGGTTGTGCAGCTGTGTCATGGAAATCCTCTAAACAAACGCTATTGGCCAGATCCACCATGGAATCTGAGTTTATTGCTTTGGACAAAGAAGCAGAGGAAGCAGAATGGCTTCGAAACTTTTTAGAGGATATTCCTATGTGGGAAAAACTAGTGCCTGCTTTATGTATACACTGTGACAGCCAATCGGCTATAGCACGGGCACTGAGTTATATGTATAATGGTAAGTCTCGTCCTATCAGAAGGCGATACAAAACTATTAGACAACTGCTCTCAAATGGAGTAATCTCTATTGAATATATAAAATCGGCCGACAACCTAGCGGATCCATTTACTAAAGGTTGTCGCGAAAGCAGGTTGTGCGATCATCAAGAGGAATGGATTTAAAGCCTATGACGAAAGAGGATACTTGATGGAAACCCTACCTAGGAATTGGAGATCCCAAGATCTTGGTTCAAAGGGACAACTAAATCTTGTTGAATTGACGAGAGCACTGAGAGATTAAAATCTCATACCCACTCTTACGATGATAAAACAGTGCTGCATGCAAAGAGTAGGATAAGCTTGGCTTTTAATGATTCCCATAGCTTTGAAATAAAAGTGGGGTATAGCATTATACTCTTTATGGGCAATCACCTTGTGAGTGTGAAATGGAGCAGTTTCTAGGAGAATGAAGAGAGGCTACATTCTCCAAGTTTACTCACAATTAACCAGGGATGTTTAAGGCCAAAATGAACACAACAAGAGAACTTAGTTCTGTGAGGAGATGAAACTGTGTGATAGTTATTGTCTAGGTTCACATCAAAGCCCGGATAGTTCAAGACATCATGATCACTACCTGGTCAAGTGAATCCAATAACTACTTACTAAGGGTGGTTCAAAGTTGAAAAATTACTACCATTCCTGATGCAGTGATTTTCCGATTGTACTCACAGAGTTTTTCTGTCATGTTTTTTTGTTTTTCTGTCGTGTCTGGATTACATAGTCTGGTAATTTTCATTCATGTAGGGGATTGTTGGAATTAAATTTTGCAGTTTTTCGGGCCGGATTCCGGCAGGCTCCAACCACCGGCGGCACCGAAAAATGAGTGGATTGTGATCCTCTCGATGAGTACTATTCCGTGGTGTACTTACTTGCCAAAAACGAATTCCGTATGGATGAGAAATGTTGGTCCAAAGTTGAATACTTGAAATGTACTAACTTGGCAACTTGGAGAAAATGGATAGTCCCATATTGGAAATAGGGAAAGGTTTTTTCTAGTATATATACTAGAAAACTGGACTAATGGGCGTGGCCCGGGGGTTACCACTAACATGTAGTGGAGAGAGGACTTAGTCAAAATGACAAACACACACGCGCGCGCGCGCGCCCGGCCCGGGCCCGGGCCCGGGCTCGACTTGGTCTGGCTCTGGCTCTGGCTTAAATACTGAACTGATAAGGCTTTTAAGATTCAGTAACTGGTACCATCACTCTGTAACAGCAGAGTAATGGCTCACCAGTTATGAATCTGAAGAGTCTCCATTACTCTGCTGTTACAGAGTAATGGGCCTCTGAAGGGTCTCCAGTCTCCATCTTCTTTTATAAAAGACTACTGAATCCAGACAGAGTCTTTTATACAGTCAGAGTTTTATTCTTCTTCTTCCTCTTCTTCTCCTCTGAGTCAACTGAGAGTACATCACGGACAGCAGTTTGCTGAATCTCTGAAGCAAGGGTGCTGCTCTTCAGAGAAGGTACAGTTGTATTCTGGGAAGCAATTCGCCAGCCACCGTCATACTACGGGGCGAATTCTGCTTTAAGGAGAGAGATTCTCAATCTCGACTCTGTGCAAAGTCTTTCGTTTACTGTTTTCATTTCCTGTATCTCAGTTCTTCGCAATTGCTGTTGGGTTTTTTCGTATTTATAAAATTGGGTTCTAACAAGTTTTACATCGTGTAAAATTGTATTCTGTATTTTGAACTTTTTATTTATATAATTGGGCTGGAGCCGTAAGGCTCTATCCGCTTTATCAAAAAAAAATTATATATATTCGAAAGAAATCTTTTTATTTTGGTTGGGCAGTTCGGATTTGGGTCAAATTCCACATAATGCACTGTGATGAGTGCCCTAGCTCCTTGTGCATGGAACTCGTAGAATTTTTACCCAGTTGTGAGGAGTTGTTGAGCCATTGGGTAGTTAAGTGCATAGCTCATGTAGAAAGAACTATTAAATCAAGCTTAGTGTACCGACATGGATTGATAACTCCTCATATATTCCACTCCCTCCAATGATTCTGACTTGGGCATCACAGTGTTTAGCCATTACATGTTGCTTAAATTCCTAGTCTTGTAGCCAAAACAGATACTTAGTCATATGGACGCTGACTAGGCTAGCTGTAGATGTCAACTTCTCAATCTCATCGAAATTAAGCATAAAATGGATCCAACCACTACTTACAAAATTTTTACTGAGTTCTTTTCAATCTTTTCAATGTGGTGTAACTATACATACTGTATATGAAGTAAACACCTAGCTTAGGAAACACATATCAACCTTCATATTGACTCTCTTATCTATTCTTCAACTAATTCAATAAAAATAATGTCTAGATTAGTGCAGTTACTTCAGATTTTTATGAGAATTCTAGTTTGACCATATTCCCACAATCATAAATGAAAGTTAGAGCACCAGTGAATGTAGACAAAAGCAAGTAGGTTACCTTTTCTCTTTTGACAAAATCTCACTATAACATTCTTAATTTCTCCCTTTTCAATCCTTTGCAATGTGAATGCCTCATTTTTTTCAACCAGCACCCATGCAAAACGCAAAACTTCCATGGATTAGGTCATTCTAGCTAACATGAAGGCGAGTGTGGGGGCCACAAAACTATCCTTCTCCGACTATTAAGAGGCCCTAGTAAACTTTATAAACAGTAAATCAACAATTATGTACTTGAAGTTTGAATAATATGATAATAATTAGTTGTAAAGAAAAGTTCATGTTTTCATTAGTATATGGTAAAAAAAAATTATAAATTGGGGTATAAAAATCCATGTTTCTATATATATATATATATATATATATATATATATATATATATATATATATATATATATATAAAGAGAGAGAGAGAGAGAGAGAATAAAATAAATAAATGAATTGTTTTTTTTTTGGGGGTGGTGGGATTTGAATTTGAGTTTTGGGGGAAAAATGTGTTTTGTGAGGTTATGATCTGGGCCTTTGATTTTGGGTGGATTGAAGGAGAGCCACTTGATAGCTTTCTTTGTGTTTTATTATATATACTAGATTTGCCCGTGGGCACGTGCCTAAGGCACGTCTTCTGAACGATACAGCATATAAAAAGCCTTGTAAACTGTAAATCAACAATTATGTAGCTCAAGTTTGAATAATATGACAATAATTAGTTATAAATAAAAGTTACTGTTTCTAATAGTATATGTTGAAAAATAATTATAAATTGGGGGTATAAAAGTCTATATTTCCATTAGTATAAATATATATGAGAGAGGGAGAAATAAATTTTTAAATTTTTTTTTAAAAAATTATTATTAATTTTTAAATTTTTAATAAATTTTTATAAGTTTTTGAATTTTTCAAATTATTTTAAAATTTTTTATTTTTTTAGTTTTCTTTTAGTTTTTAAATTTTTAAATTTTAAATTTTTTTTTAATTTTTTTATTTTCTTAATTTTTTGAATAAGAGAGAGAGAGAGAGAGAGAGAGAGAGAGAGAGAGAGAGAGAGAATTAAATAAATGAAGGAGTTGTTTTGGGTGGGGGAGATTTGAATTTGAGTTTTGGAGGAAAACTTTTAGAGGGAAAATGTGTTTTTTGAGGTTAGATCTGGGCCTTTGATTTTAGGGAGATTGAATGAGAGCCACTTGATAGCTTTCTTTGTGTTTTATTATATATATATATATATATATATATATATATATATATATATATATATATATATATATATATATAAAGCAATGCTCCATTGGAAACCACTGAAGCCATGTTGGGGAACAACGACTTCAGGCTTAATATAACCTAAACCATTATTTTTTTTTTGAGATAAAAGGTGGAATAGTGCCACCCTGTTTCATTAATAAGAAATTAATAAAACAACCCCGGCGGACCGGGAGAAATACAAAAGAACAAAGCAGAAAGAAAAGTACAGGAAATAAAACATGAATCCCCAACAGAACCCTGGGGGATGGGGCAAATCCTCCATACATCAATCAATCAAAATACAGTAGGACCAAAATAAACTGGCTGATATTGCCACCATCGAGCCTCTGATTGGTATGGGTGGTACCGACTCCTCAGTCTAGTATCGGCCCAAACTCAATCTCCTCATCATCAAAGTCCTCCACCTCAAAGACACTGGCAATCCTCCCTCTCGCTCCTGTGGCCGCTGCTGTAGCCCAAAAGAAAATAAGATGCATGATATAAATAAGGTAACTAGAAATATTATTACATGAAGCACGAAAATAAAAGTTATTCCTGTCTAGCCATAACACCCAAGTAGTTGCTGCAATGGCAATGTACCATGCGTCCTTCATTTCCTGGCGATTCGAGGCAAATTTGGGTCCAATCCACAAATCCTCATATTCGTTGGGGTAGACACTTGTTCTTAGGGCTCTTAAAACCTCTACCATCGTCGCCTTACTCCTTGGGCAGTGAATGAATAGGTGATTCGAAGTCTCCGAATGCATGTTGCAGAACCCACAGATAGTGGCAATCTGTGGTTGTCTTTTGGCCAGATTCTCTCTGGTGAGAATGGCATTATTGAGCACCAGCCATAGAAAGACTCTGACTTTCAGTGGGGTTTTCGCCTTCCATAACACCTGTGCCCAACTGGGTCTGCATCCCCGAAAGTGAATACGATGGTACAGGGATCTGACCGTGAAAGCTCCCTTGGGCTCTAGCCCCCATCGCATCCGATCTGGGCCATGGACGCACCTCGTCCCAGTCCGAGCGATATGTGTTTGCAATTCCAGGAGTTGCTGCTGTAATCTTGGGGTAAGGTTTCCTCGGAGTGGCGGCCTCCAGTTTCCCCTCTTCCAGGTCTCTGCCACTGACATATTGGGTCGAATCGTTTTGTCATACAGCTCTTGGAAGGTTTCCTTCAGTGCGTGAGCACCACACCATTTGTCCCACCAAAATCTGGTGGACCATCCGTTACCAATTGTTGACGTAACTGCAGAACTGAATGGACCACTCGCTTTGGTAATTCCTTTCCAGAATCGCGAAACTTTAGCCCCAACTCGAAAGCCTAGACTTCTCGTACCTTTTCTCCGAAGGTATGGTTGAATGAAATCCTGCCATCCTTCTCCACTGTGGTGAAAAATCTTCCACCACCATTTTCCTAAAAGAGCAAGGTTCATGTCTCTGAGGTCGATGATGCCTAGCCCTCCATACTTCTTTTTCATGCAGGCAATACTCCATTTGATCAGGTGGTAGCCTCCCCTGTTCGAGTCTGCCCCTTTCCAAAGAAATCTTTTTCTAATTCGGTCAATCCTTTGGATTACCCACTTTGGAAGCTCAAAAAAAGACATGTAATAAATGGGCAGGTTAGACAAAATCGAGTTAATGAGTATCACTCTACCTCCTAGTGATAGCACTTTCCCTTTCCAGCCCGCCAGTCTGTCCTCCACCCTGTCTATTATAGGTAGCCAGTCCGGTTTAGTGAGTTTCCCCGGTCTGAGTGGGAGCTCTAAGTATTTGATTAGGAACTCATTTGTCAAGCAGTTAAGAATAGTGGCATGCTCCCGAGCTTCTTCCTCAGAGAGCGAAATGGGAATCAGTGCACTCTTGTGGAAATTTATCCTGAGACCTGACCAGGCTTCAAAGCAGTAGAGGGCCCCTTTAAAGCAGACTGTTTCTGATCTAGTCCCATTCCCAAAAAGAAGCGTATCATCCGCTTACTGGAGGATCGTGCATCCTGGCCTGGATGTGCTGCTGGCCACAGGTGTAATCCAACCTTTCCTCCAACAATTTTCAAGCATACCCCTCAGCACATCTGCAACAATAGTGAAGAGGAGTGGGGATAATGGATCCCCTTGCCATAGCCCCTTCTTGCAAGGAAACGATGGGCCTGGCCGTCCATTTACCGATATTGCCATTTTACTGGTCTGCAAATACTGTCTGATCCAACTAACCCACTTCTCCCCAAATCCTCTCCTTCTGAAGGCTTCCAACAGGCAATCCCAGTTGACGGAGTCGTATGCCTTCTCAAAATCCAATTTTAAGAGGTAGTTCTTGGAATTGCTCTTATGACAGTGGTGGATCACTTGCTCAGCGGTGGCCACACAGTCTAGGATACATCTGCCCTTGATGAAGCCAGCCTGAGTTTTGTTGATCAAACTATCCATTATGCTTCCCAAACGGATGGCCAAGACCTTGGTGATGATCTTAGCCGAGCAGTTTATGAGGCTAATAGGTCGAAAATCCCCCACACGCTTAGACACTTCTCACTTTGGTATTAAGACCACCTCTGCAAAGTTAAACATGCCCAATCTGAGATTGTTGCGGAAGAACTCCTCCATCAGTTCCATAAAGTCCTCTTTGATTTCTTCACAGAACACTTGGAAGAACATCATTGGGAATCCGTCTGGCCTAGGTGACTTGTCTGCTCCCATTTGGTCGATGGCCCTTTTCACATCCAATTCTGAGAAGGGTGCTTCCAAGGAGGATAAATTTTGTACTAAACCATTTTGGTGTGCCTGCCAGAACCCACCCGCAAATGGGATCCTAAATTCATTCTTCCTCCCAAAGAGGCCCTTGTAGTAGTTTTGGAATGCTGTGGAGATCACCTTTTCATCTTGTGATACACCCGCATCTATCTGTATTGATAAGATCGGATTGGATCTACGTCTATCACTTGCCACTCAATGAAAATAAGCCGCATTCACGTCTCCCTCTTTGAGCCACGAAATCCTTGACCTTTGCTGCCATTTAATCTCTTCCAGCTTATACAGATTGGCTACGTTTTCCCGAAGCTCTAGTAGCCTGTTTCTCTCTTCTTGTGATAGTACTCTCGTCTCTTCCACCCTTTCTAGCTCATCAATTCCTTCCAGCAAGGAATCTTTTGCTCACCATATAGTCGAGAACCTAGACGATGCCACCTGCGCAGGCGCTTCCTCAATCTGCGGATTTTTTCACACCATCGGGATGCAGCGTCCCTGCTAGTAGTTTGGATCGCCCAATTTTCCATCACCATATGGTAGAATCCCTGAATTTCCAGCCAAGCCTTCTCGAATCTGAACTTTCGTTGCCTCTGATCACCGCGTACCCCCACGTCTAGAAGTATCGGGGTATGATCTGACGTAGGTCTAGGAATCGATCTAGCTGTGGCTAAAGGAAATAAGGCTTCCCACTCCCCCGATACAAGGACCCTGTCCAGTTTGGCCATAACCGGAGTCGCTTGTATATTAGACCATGTGAATAGTCTGTCATTAATTGGGATGTCAATCAGTTCAAGTTCCGAAATCACCCTATTGAACTCTTCTCTATGCCTATCGCTGGAGCCTCTTCCCTTGTGCTCAAATGCAAATCTGGTGATGTTGAAATTCCCCCCAACAATCCATGGTCCCAACCACCGTTGTCGAATATTTGCCAGCTCTTGCCAAAAGGCCTCGCATTCCGTAGCCACGTTCGGCCCATAAACGACAGTCACCATCTGAACCCAGTCATCAGACCTTCGTTTCAGTCGGATAGACAGAGAGAACGATCCACTGTAAGTCTCGCTGCAGGAGAGGATATCCGAATTGAAACCTATAGCGATCCCTCCTGAGGCTCCTGCTGACGGTCGTAACACCCATTCTTTTATTCTGTTACCCCCGATTCTTTTAAGCTTGAGCCCGTGTTGAAGTTTGGTCTCCTGCAACCCAACCACGTTCGCCTTGGAATTGCTAATGACGTCTCTAACCATCTCTCTTTTTCCTCTGTCTCCCAGCCCCCTAACATTCCAGAAAAGTGTATTCATTGGGGAAATGTGTCAGGGGTGATCGTTGGTGGGGGCGTGGCATCGACTTCATCCCTGGGGATGTCAGTCGACCCAGCGCTCTCTCCCAGAGCACACTCAACACAAGCCTTAACTCTCTCAGTTTCCCAACTCCTAATTTTATTAAGTAGTAAGGCATTACGCTCTACGTCACACACCTCTAGCCCACATGTTTCAGCTAGCAGAAAAACATCAGAATCTGACATAAAATTTAAAATATTAGCTAAAAAGCTTTTCGTACCTCTGTAGTCAAACTTTGCAGCTTTGGCTGCCGCCGCAACTTCTAGAAAGTCGTCCAAGGACTCCACATGAGCCTGCTTGGGTGATCTCTGAACTCTGAACCCCATCGTACTACAAGACTTTCCAGTACTAGCTCCAGGAGCAAATTCTGGAATAGTGGACAAGACCATCTCTGGCGAGATCTCCCTTTGCGTGTCAGCGATAAACTCTAGGTCCTCTGACTCGTCATCTGTGAAAGAGAATTCTTCATCTAGATTTAGTCGCCCTTCCCGGTCCTCATCACTATCTGTTTGCTGACCGTCCCACAGTAGAGTAGGTTCTCTCGTTGCAGACTCCTCATTGAGCCCACAGCCTTGCGGCTCACTAATAAAAGCTGAGATTTCTGTTGCGGTCCCCTTCTTGGGCCCGCCTTGTGTCTGAATGTTCGAGCTTACAGAGATAACAGAATGCATAATGGACCCCTCTTTGGGCCCAGTAACAGTTATAAGATTCTCAGTAGTAGGCCCATTCTTGAACAACTCAACAGTATGCGATTGGGAAGTTGCACCGCGGTCTACCAGACAGCAACTCTCAAAAGCTGCGCTCGCAGGCTGGTCAACAGGGGCGGTAAGAATACCCCTGCTGCCAGCTGGAGCCAGACGATTGGGAGTTGGAGCGGCGTGTTCAGAAGGCGCAGAGATCACAGCTTGCTTCGTTATCAACGAGAGTGGGGAGATTCCTTTTTCTTTCCTTATCAACTCCAAGTAGCTTTCAAAACTCTCTTCTCCTCCGTTGTTGGACTCCAACAACGACTTAGGTTTTTTGGAACAACGACTTCAGTAGTTTGCATACCCATTTACACAGACCCATTTGCACGGACCCGTTTGCAATGGAGCATTGCTATATATATATATATACATATATATATATATATATATATATATATATATATATATATATATATATATACATATATATATATGGGAAATGCTCCATTGAAAATGGGTCTAGTTTTCACAGGTTGGAAAATACGAATCTGAGCCATTGGATCGCTCATGATCGCGATCAGTGGCTCAGATCGAGTCCCCCCATCACCCGTTTCAATTGTTGAGCGGAGGGTTATTTTGGGAATTTCGTCCCAAATAACTCTTCGCCTCACTGATTCTAAAAAAATTGATATAACCTATGCCGTTTGTAACACCCCAATTATTATTATTATTATTATTATTATTATTTTATTTTTATTTTATTTTTGACAAACTAAACCTCTAAATTCAATTCTATCAATTTCTATATCACTTTTAAACATAAACTAAGATAGGTATATGTCATATAAAATTTTGGCAGAATCTCCCCTAAAATTTCTCCACCAAAACACAAAAAGCTTACGAAATTCTGCTCTGAATTTCGTAACTCACAACACAGGCAGTATAATCATGGGCTCCCCAAGCCAAAATGAGCATAATCACACAGGCAATATAAATAATATGCTCTGGGGGCCAAATGCACAACATAATATCAATTATAATTTGAAAACCATAAATTTTCTTGAAAAACAGATAGGATTTTTGTAAACATTTAGGAAAGCCATTTTAAAAGCAACCCACAGAACCCAATACTCCACAACGAGGTGGGTACGGGCTTTCTTACCCCATCACAGCACTATCTATATATATTTTTACCACAATACAAAAAAAACATCAACTGTCTACATTTCTTCATATGCTAAATACATAGAATCTATCATTTCAACAAGAATATAATATCTAACTCTACATCTACCTCACCGAGCTGCTAGCAAACCTGCAGGAGAGTTAGGGTTGTCCACCCGCAGGGAGGGACCTCCCTAACCCCCAGAAAACATCAGGGGTTAGTCATTTCTGGGGTGAGTATAATTATTAATCTAGTAAATTATTAAATTGTATAAAGAAAATAAATTAAACTTACAAACATCAAGATAAGAAGATGCAACCTGAAATCTGAACATAAAAACATCACCAATACGATTTTATATCAAAATACTCTTCAAATCTGCATCTAACTATGTAATTACCCATAACTTCACACATTTCACTATATGCTTCACATCAACCTGATATATATCCTTATTTTACATTCGCATAATACGAATTCACGTATAATCCATTACTTTTTAATTTGAATTCCCTAACACAAATATTCATCTTTCCACAATTATCGTCGTATCAGCATTTCATTATTTATATGAATATAACTACATGATGTTACTACATCTTTTCTTCATCTCTATTTAGCCAAGCACTTCATTTACTTGTATTATATTATCAATTCACCCATTCATCCTGGAGGTTGTGCCAAGGCGAGTAGTTCCCCGACACACTTCCAAGGTACACAAACTTATAATACAACATACTTTCTTTAATAACCATTTTCATAACCAATCTCATAATACAGGTATTTATTTCATTGTATTATATCGAGTATCACATCATAAAAATATGCATCTATTCTCATAATACCACATTCATTCATGTCTTATGACACAAATATAGCATCTTATTCCCCATTGCAATTTACTCACATTTCATCACATCATTAACATATCACTTATTGAATACTCATTCTTATCGCATCAAAAGCATGTTTAATAACTCATTCTCATCCCGTTATATCATTTAGTTATTACTCAATCTAATTGATAATTAACTTACTTTCATCTTCACTTATATCTCAAGTTACCATTAATTTCACTTTCATTCTCATCAATTTATACTCCATATCCAAAACATAGTTTGGGCAATAATATATCACACCCCAAAGCCGATAGCTTGGGTAATAATCACCGCACCCCAAACACATAGTCTGGATAATATCACATTACATCTCAAGCCGATAGCTTGGTTATTAATTTACTTCAATTGCTTTTCATCTTCACTTTACTTTATTCTTCATTGCCATTATTAATTACCGATATTATGCCAACTCACCCTACGAATTATGCCAAGGCAGGTAGTTCCCACCATTTCCACGGAAATAGCGGGCGGGTAGTTTCTCAACACAATTCCAAGGTACATCAATTCATACCATATCGTATTTTACTTTAATACTCATTCTCATAATACAATTATTTCATACTATTCATAATAACACGTCTCTTTTACTTTTTCATTTTAACAAATAACCACATATTGCATTTATCATTTCTTTTCATATATAAACTCATAACTCGTATTCCATCATACTCGATTTCATTCATATTCACTTTCTTCCACTTTTACAATTCACTTTTCACTTTTTTTACTTTCTCATTCTTATTTACACTTATTTATTTTATTAGTTTGTCAACCAGTGAGCCACAGTATCTCAATATACTGAAAGCCGATAGCCCAGTAAAACACGCAGACCGGTGCTCACACAGAGTCTTACACGTCCGAGGCTACGTCTTCCTCCCAGCCTGTGCCAGTGAGGGAACTCTGCACCCCAGGTAAACTGGGTACTTCCTCCCAGCCGAAGCTAGGAGGGAAAAACTCCTCACCCCAGGTAAACTGGGTAGTAGCTCCCAGCCAAAGCCAGGAGGGAAAAACTCCTCACCCCAGGTAAATTGGGTACTTCCTCGCGACAGCTGTCATCGAGGGTATAACCGGGCCACAAGCCGATAGCTTGGGCGATAAAACTCCGCACCCCAGATAAATTGGGTACTTCCTCCCAGCCGAAGCCAGGAGGAAAAAACTCCTCACCCCAAGCCAGTCCTTGGGTATTAGGAGGTCTAGCCCAAACCCCCAGGATTGCTGTAGGTACTGGTCAACAAAACCATATGTTATTAGCATTAATCATTTCATCTTTCCAGTTTACTTTATCAACACAAGCATTTCACTTTTGATTTACAACGAGTCATGTCTTTGACTTTAACCACGTGAATTAATAACACATTTTATTAGCACGTACCATCTTATCCTTTATCTTACCATTAATCCATATCCGGTGTCCATGATATTAATCATCATATCATTATACCACACTATACATACACCCTGTCATTCAACATATAAAACCATCATATCATATTATTGCATAATATTAATGCACCAAGATATTTATTTTGCCATGACATCCCACATTAAAAATACTATGTTATTCATTACCTCATTGTATCATATATAGGCATACGCCAGGTTATAACATTAATAAAAGAACTACATTATGTTATTCTATATTGTAAGAGTATCAAAATGTATAATTTATCACATTATAATATCATATTATTGTCCATTAATTCATTTCGAACATAATTAGACTGTAAACATATACCCACTTACTAATTTCATCAATTATCACATCACAATTCATTATCATGATATATATATCAAAACATACACCACATATGCGGGTTTCCAAAAGAAAGAGGCCACAATCACTTATTTCATCTAATTAAACCTCATAAAAACCAATTATAACATGCTATCCCATACACAATACTCTATGTAAGTAAAATCACCTATAAGGACCTATAAGCTCCAAAATATGCACAGAACATGCACCAACATGCACGGGTTTCCAAAACATGCCCGCAATCACTTATTTCATCTAATTATATCTCATAACATCCATTGATAGCATACTAGTCCATACACAAGGCTCCATATATACAAAATCACCTATATCGTATTATTCATCCAAAAACATGCACAAAACATGCATGGGGTAAATATATGCATAAACCGTTTAATATATTTGATTTGTATACTTCAACACGTCACATTAATTCATAATATAGGTTTTATACACTTAAAATAGTCAATTTCACCAAATATCACAAAAACCCATTTTCGGGCCCCTAAAAAAATCCGTATTTTCTTTGAAAATCACTTTTTAGCACAACTTCTACGTAATATATCAAAAAACCACGAAATTTGGCCACAACGTAAAATATAGATAGATAAAACATACTCACCTGACGGATTGAGCAAACGATGTCCCACGTTCGCCTGGTAGCCAGTCGAAGTTCAACTTTTTCCACCTAATTGGAAAATTATAGGACCGATTAGCATAAAACTCAAAACTCGACCTACGAACCTCCAAATTCGAATCCGTCTTCACCCACACATCACAAATGACATATGCAGGTGAGCTACATCGATAGATTTCGAATTCGGGTCTCAATACAAAAACTCACTTATTGATCGAAGGCTTATTAATTAGAAAATTCCCTATCTCCTCATTTCTTTAATCCCTTCTTCCTAATTTCTCAAATTAGGGTTAATAACAAAAATAAGACCCAATTACACCTCCGAATATCACAAATTCGCAACTTAATCTCGCTCGGGCATTTCACCGAACACCCGGCGTGCATAATATACATACACTCTTTCTCATTCAATTTGATTGAGAATTAAGCCTACAAAAATCATCCTAAATTCATATTAATACTTTCATAATTTTCTACGCCTTCATATGCATTTTCTACAATTATTAGAATCGAGTTTCCTACCCGATTTCATAAACCCTAAAATCCAAAATTAGAACTTCACATTTCCCTCATGATAATTCAAATGTTCAACTCCTAGCATGTTCTATGCGCTCTATCCACCTCACTAAATCAATTTCTAATATAAGAAATGAAAAGCATACAATCCAAAAGACAAATAAAAAGTTTTGCATACCTTCTCAAAGCCCTCTCCAAAATCCGATGCGACCACAATGTAGAGAACCCTTCAATTAGCCTATCCTTCAATTTAATTTGAAAATCATGGACAGATGGAGCGGATTTGGGCGTGGGAGGGATCGGCCGAAAGTGGGTTTCGGTTTTGGTCGGGAGGAAGAAACGGGAAAGGAAAAGAAAGAAAGAAGGAAATGGGGGTGGGTTTTAAAAATATAATATATATAATAATAATAATAATAAAGTATATTAACATATAAGCCCTCCAAATCCAAAATATTGCAAATAAACCCCAACTCTTTACTTTAATAATATGAACAATACAAAATACATCAAAATTATCTCATATTAATCCACCAAAATTTATAAAATAAAATAAACAATATTTCTTCACATAAATCTCAACTCTGAGCTTTACTAAATCAATAATACCAATCTATCACAAATATATATACCAATATCAATATTTAAAATAAAATATACACCAAATAAAAATTCTCTCCGCTCCAGGAAAATAAAAACGGGTATTTTTGGTATTTTACAAATTCGTGGTGTTACACCGTTGTTGGGAACAACGGCCTAGGTTATAAAAAATAGAATCATAGGCCGTTGTTTGGAACAACGGCCTTGTTCTCAATTTTTATAACCTAGGCCGTTGTTCCCAACAACGGCCTAGGCTATAAAATTTATATAAAAATTTATAGAAATTTTATAGCCTAGGCCTTTGTTGGGAACAACGGCCTAGGTTATAAATAATGAGAACAACAACGGCCTATGATTCATTTTTTTATAACTTGTTCCCAACAACGGCCTAGGTTATATCATTTTTTTCAGAACGAAACAGGCGAAGAGTTATTTGGGACGAAATTCCCAAAGTAACCCTCCGCCACTTAAGTCATATATGGTGATGGGCGGGCTCGATCTGAGTCGCTGATCGCGATCATGAGCGATCCAATGACTCAGATTTGTGTTTTCCAACCCGTGAAAACAAACCTATTTTCAATGGAGCATTTCCCTTTATATATATATATATATATATATATATATATATATATATATATATATATATATATATATATATATATATATATATATATATATGAGCTTTCTTCCATTGTAAACGGGTCTGTATGCACAGACCTATTGCAAACTGTGATCTGAGCCGTTGGATCGCTCAAAGATCAGATCCAGCAATTCAGATTCGCTCCACCAAAATCCCCCCTTAGCTTGCCGTTGGCAACGACGGGCTAAGTTATTTTTTTTAAAAAATGCCTTAACCCGTCGTTGTCAACGACGAGTTAAGGCAATTTCTTTTAACTATGAGCCATTTGATCGCTCAAGATCAGATCCAACGGCTCAGATTCGCTCCGCTGAAACTCCCCACCCCCCCCCCTCACTTAAGTTTTGAGGGGTATAATGGGTATTTCACCACATTATACCCCTTCAATGCTTAACTCTCTGTCACACTTTCTCCCCCCCCCCCCCCCCCGGTTAATTTTTTTGGGGCCAAATGTTGCCTTAGCCCGTCGTTGGCAACAACAGGATACATTAATTTTTTTATAAAAAATTTAACTTTGCCCGTCGTTGCCAACGACGGGATAAGGCAAACATTATTATTATTATTATTTTAAAACTGACCCTACTCTATCTTCTCTCTCTCTCACTCTCTCTAATTTTTTTTGTGGAACAAATCCTATTGAGATTAAAATTTAAAATCATTTTTATTTAGGATTTTTTTAATCCCCACATTTTTAGGGTCATAATTTTTTTTAGGTTTTAACTTCCAAAAACCTAAAGAACTAATAAAGAATTTAATTATTTTTCAAAATTTAATAAATATTATAGATAAGAAATCTTTAAAAAGAATATATTGTTAGGTTCTAACCCTAACTATAACTCTAACCTTCAGTCTGTAACTCTAACCCTCTAACCCTATCCATGACTATAACCCTAGCGTTAACCATAACCCTAGCCCCAACCCTAAACGTAACCCTTACCATCCCTAACTTTTATACCGAAATAAATTTTATATTGAGGTTAATATTTAAAATCCTTTTTATTTATGGTTTTCTAGAATTTTTTAATCCCCAAATTTTTAGAGTCATAATTTTTTTTTCAATTTTAAATCTTAAAAATGTAAAGCACTAATAAAAACTAAAATTATTTATCAAAATTTAATAAATATTTATAGATAAAAAACTAGAAAATGAATATATAATTAGGTTCTAACACTAAGTATAACTCTAACCCTCTATCCGTAACTCTAATCCTCTAACCCTACCCCTAACTATAACCCTAGCTATAATTCTAGCCTTAACCATAACCCTATCTAAAACCCTAACCCTCTAACTCTCTAACTTTTAAACCGAAATAAATTTTATATGGAGAATGTTGACAAATTACACGTAACTATTACACTATTCAAGAAATTTTATATGGAGAATTCAATATTTATGAAGATTTTATAGCTTTTTTATTTTTTTTATGTGCAGGGTAATGTTGGATCAAAAAACCACAATTTTTTTAAAAATAACTAAAAAAATTAAACAACAAAACCACAAAAGCCACAAAAAATGTCAAAATTTTTACAAATATTTATAGAGATTTAATTTTTTTTATAAAAAATTCGTGTCTCTTAAAATAATTCACTCTAACCTGCTATTAGCGATGACGGGGTAAGAGAACTTAACCCGTCATCACCTATAACTGGTTAAGTATGTTTATTTTAACATAACATCTTCTGTTGACTATCTAATACTCTGTCAAAATCATTCACCCTAGCCTGTTTTTGGCCATGACGGGGTAAGAGAACTTAACACATTATCGTCAATTACGGGGTAAGTTGAATGATTTTGATAGATTATTTGATAGTCAACAGAAGATGTTCTGTTAAAATTAATATACTTAACCCGTTATTGGTGATGACGGATTAAATTCTCTTAACCCACTATTGGCGATGACGGGGTAGAGTGAATTATTTTAAAAGACTTGATTTTTTTAAAATTTTAAATCTCCATAAATTTTTTTAAAATTGTCTACTTTTTTTGTGGTTTTTTTGGTTTTGCCTCTCGATATGAATTGAGTCAGCACTCATGACAATTGGCCGATCTTGGTTGTTCTTCCGAAGAAACTTACAAGTACATGATCGACCACATGCTTAAGGGCATTGAAGACGTTTCTCACATGCAACCCAGAATTAGCATACATCACGAAGGTAGTCCACAACCTGAGAGTGATGGACATGCACATGCACCGGTGGGGGATCCTAGACAATGCATTACAAAGGGAATGCCTAGAGGGAAGAGATTGAAGATGATAAGAGAGCAAAAATCGAAAAAAAACCTAGATGGTGTAGGACATGCCTTCGTGTCATACTACACGATTCAAGAAATTGTAGAAACAATTTGGCGATGTAATCTGCTTTTAGTTTATATTAATTTGATTCACTAAAACTTGACTTGTTCTTGTTGACTAACTCATTCTTCTCATTAATTTAGAGGGTCGACAGCATATGAAAAAGATCGAAGCGGTGAAGAGAGTGTTGACGAAAAATGAGATTCGTTCCGCGGTAAATTTTTTGTTATGTATGTGAAATTTAACTTCGAGACTTGTATTAATAAAGCAATTTGATGATAAGAAATTTATGAATTTCTACAAGTTTTGATTGGAACATGGTTGTAGGTTTTGATTGGAACATGATCGTGCTGAAGGAAGGCATTTCTCTTCAAAAAGGTTTAAAATTTCTGAGTGTATATATGCTCATGTAAATGCATTTCTAGAATGGTTAATGTTTGATGATTGTATTTGAAGTTATAAGTATATTTTTGTGTATGTAATTGCAAATTTGTGTATCAAATTTTTGAGAATGTGAGGGATGGATGAGAATGGGGTGTGTTTGTTTTTGTGTATGTGTGTAGCTAACAGATGTTGTGTGTGTGTGTGTTTTCTTTTCTTTTTGTCAACTTAACTCGTAATCGCCAATAACGGGTTAGGTTGAATGAAAATTTGTACAAAATTCAACTTCTGAAGATTAAGTTTTGCCAAATTCTTCCGACTTAACATGTTGTTAGAGATGACAGGTTAAGCTCACTTAACCCGTTATCGCCAATCACGGGTTAGGTTGAATAATTTTTCCAGTGTATTTGCTCAATGTGGATGAAAATTTTGTACAAAATTCAACTTCTGAAGATTAAGTTCTGCCCAAAACTTCCAACTTAAACTGTTGTTGGAGATGACGGGTTAAGCTCACTTAACCCATTATCTCCAATAACTGGTTAGGTTGAATGACTTTTCCAGTGTATTTGCTCTTTGTAGATGAAAATGTGTACAAAATTCAACTTCTGAAGATGAAAATGTGTATTAACGGGTTAAGTAAAAAAGATTTGTACAAAAAACTTGATTTCTCTTAATAAAATATCTTCGTAATAATAATAATAATAATAATATATATACATACACACACACACAATAAAATATCCATACAAATTGAGATCTTCATATAAAATCTTCATATAAAAATTATGAAATTATTATCATTCCCCGTATACATAGATTTCGGTTTAAGAGTTAGAGAGTTAGAGGGTTATGGTTAGATGGTTAGGGCTAGGGTTAGGTCTAGGGTTAGAATAGGGTTCGAGAAAGTGTTTATTAAAAAAATTTCTGAAGATTTTGATGTTGAGAACGAATTTCAGAAGATTAAATAGAATAGATTTGTACCAGAAACTTGATTTTTTTTAATATACATTGATTTCAGTTTAAAATATATAATAAATTTTTTACCATAATATATAATAAAATTGTTTATACAACTTGAGATCGATATAAAATTTAGAAATTTATCATCATTATCCATATACATTGATTTTGGTTTAACAGTTATAGGGTAATGGTTAGAGGGTTAGGCTAGGATTAGAGGGTTAGGACAATGGCTACTGGGTTCCATATAAAATATCTTCATAAATAAATAAATAAATAAATAAATAAATAAATAAATAAATATATATATATATAAAGTATTCATACAAATCGAGATCTCCATATAAAATCTTATAAAAATTATGAATTTATTATCATTCTCCATATACATTGATTTCGGTTTAAGAGTTAGAGGGTTAGAGGGTTATGGTTAGATGGTAAGGGCTAGGGTTAGAGTAGGGTTAGAGAAAAGGGCTAGAGTTGGAGCCTTAAATTTTCCTAAGCTTTAATATATATTTTTTAATTGTGTATTTTTCCCAAAAAAATTATTTTTGTTAGTTTTCCTTTTTTTGATTTTCTTTTTTTTGTTATTTTGTTATTTTTATTATTTTTCCTAAATTCTAATATTTGTTTTAATTGTTTTTAGAAATGGTTTTATAATTTATATTGCTATATATATTTTTGGTACCCACTTTTTATTAATATTTTATTTTAAAAGTTTTTTTAAAACTTTTTATTCTAATAACATTTTGTTTAAATGCTTTTTTTTAAAAAAATCTTGTTTTATGTTTTTTATCTAAATATCTATAACAATCTCTTCACTCTATCATGATATCAAACCAAAAAATATTAAAAAAATTTAACATTGTTAAAAAAATGTGACGTTGAGAATTATACTTCTGAAGATTAAGTTCTGCCAAATTCTTCCAACTTAACGTATTGTTGGAGATACCGGGTTAAGCTCACTTAACTCGTTATCTCCAATAATGTGTTAGGTTTAATGATTTTTCTAGTGTATTTGTTATTTGTGGATGAAAATATGTACAAAATTCACGAATACGAAAACAATTACATATGTAGCCCACTTCCTCGCACAAGCTCTTCAATTCATCAAAATAATTAATAAAGGTAGAAAAGAAGATATACTAGTCATTTAAGGAATGAAATCATAAACCGAATACAAAACTAATAATAAAGAAGATGTATAAGCTACTACCTCTTCCGACCACATGGTTTGCGTTCACTTAGTGTGTACTGATCCGGCTTGTTCATCTTTCATTGGAGGTTTCGGTGTCTAACTTGTGTCTCGAGGGATGGGGGGTCATCTGAAACTTGCTCCACTTCACCTACATCCACTGGTTCTTGTTGTTGCGGTTGTTGTAGTTCGGTGATGTGAATTCCACCCGTTTCCACGCTCTTTCTTTGAGAACTCCTCACGATAGCTCATAAATATGAATCAAGTTTGCTCCCTTCACCTACATGTTCAAGAGTGCGGCGACATGGTTTAAGGATCTCCCGCATTATCTCCTTCACACTCTCGGTTACCATATTTTTCAATGTACGAGCAGCTATCCGGACTGTGTCCCATGTGTTTTCAATCTACATTAGGTTGAAACTTATAAATTAAACAACATTATCTATATAAATATCAAGTGTTCACATAACAATACATGCATACGAAATATTGAAAATATGTAAAGTGATGGGAATTATTTGCATGCGTACAAAATCGCAACAAGTAGTATAGTTTAAGTGAAAAGAGTGTCGAACCTACAATGACTAATTATTTTATTGAGCACTGAAATTTACTAGATTAACTACAATTTGGAAAATCAAAAATATGATAAAAATAACAACTAAACTAAATTAACCTAAAGGAAAGAACTAAACTACTTAAAAGAACGATATATGAATTTTTGTTGTTTGTTAATAGCAAAACTAATTTTAGGGCTTTTAATTTCACCTAGTTAATCCCACACAATTCATCATTCCATGTCACAAGAAATTCTACTTTACCAAGTTGTAGACCAAAATCCCCTGATTATTCAATGTTTTCTCTAGAACAACACCAAAAATATCTCAAACTAACAGTTTGTCATATCTCTATGCAAATTTAAGTAATTGAAGACTCATTAAGTTCCATGGATTTCTTCATATTCACATTAATCGCGGTAAATCATCTCTAATTTTGCTCAATCATTGATGTTTGATTCTATAATTCTAAATCACAAATTACCTTTCGGTCTCTCCATGATCAAATAAATCATACAAAAGTTGGACAAACAATTGTAAGCATTAGGAACAAAAATTAAACACACAACCATAGAAAAATAGTTTAATAAAATAATATGGAACTAGAATTGTGTTATCAAAACTATGCCACATCGAAGCCCTAGACAGATAAAATTAGTTCATGTTCTTTGATTGCATAAAAAAATTAGAAGAGAAGAAGAAAAACTCGATTTTGCCGAAGATCCACGCCTCAAATCCCGAGCTCCTTCTTTCTCTCTCCTCTGGCCTCAGTTTTTGCGCCTCTACCTACCCCCCAAATCCTCTTGCTTTTCTTTTCTTCTCTGGTTCCAACCACAATCCCCTTGATTTTTGTTTCTCTTCGCTTTGGTTTCTGCGCCTCCCTCCAAAGCAACCTCAAAGCCCACATATGCTGTTATATAGGATTAGGGTGAATAGTAGGATTATGGCTAGGTTAATAAATATTTGGCAATTAATTAATTAATTTTAAAATCTATAGATTAAAATTAATCTATTAAAATTTTAAACTAATCAATTAACTAACTGTAATTTAAATCCACTCAACTTTGAATTTTTTTTTATTACAAAATTTCATTCTCCTCCTAATTGACCATAATATTTTCTGCTGATTCTTCAAGGGACCAATTTGTAACAATATGTATTTGAGTGCTTGAATTGTGAAATCTTTATCCTTATTTTCTCTCTTGATTTCATGCAAAACGCCCACCTTTTGCACTTATCCATCTCATTCGTACAAAAACAAACAAATAAATAATATTGCGTAGGAAATAAGATAATTTTAAAGAAATAAATGAGAACTTGCAATTTTAATGCATTAAAGAGTAATAAAAATTATATACAAATTTCACTCACCAATACCCCCAAACTTGAGATTTTGCTTGTCCTCGAGCAAAAAGTAAAACCATAAATCAAATAATAGTCATAATATTATGCTAAACTCATCTCACCAAGAGATCTTATCATGCAAGCATCAAAATTTCAACTTAAAACATTAACATAAACAATAGCAAATAAAGTAAAAACTAAGCATACTCACTTTCTCCATTGCAATTATTCATACATAATTCCCAACCCAATCAAATTTGTCATGCAATTAATGCTATTATATCATGTAACAACTCCATCTGTAATCACCCCTTCTCACTACTATAAACCGAGTAGTAAACTAAAGTTTTTTTTTTCCCTTTTTTTTCACTCTCTCTAAGTTGTCACTTGTCTTTTGACACGAATGCAAACGTTTGTGATGGATTCACCCGGTTACTCAACAAGTCACACACCTAAAGTGCTTTTGCATACTCATATTTCAAGTTGTCGTTTGATGTAAATGTAAACATTGGTGATGAATACCCCTAGTTACTAAGATACTCAAAACATTGGAGTATATAGAACTTCATTAATTCAATTATTTAATCATTACCACTCTATTTACTTAAACTCTGTTTAGGACTTGATTAAATGGGATAATCACAAGAAAAAGCATCACATTTTTCTTTTATGTATAATCACATCTCACAATTTTGTAAGGAATTTTGAACTTCAATAATCGTAAAGTAAATAAGTATGCTTAATCTTGCTTTATAAGATATTATCTATCCTAAATTTTTTTTGCAATGCTTTGCACCATAAAAAACTCAAAAGTGTAATGGTAAGCCTAATTGCAATGCCTTTTGTATTATTTTTCTTTTCAAAATATATTTTAAAAAAATTGTATCCCTTCCCCCAAACTTAAATATCACATTGTACTCAATGGGTAAAGAAAAAGAAAAATAATTAGAAAAGTTCAGAATTGCTCCCCTGATTCATGTTAAAATTCTGGTTGAGTGACGTTCATTGTTTCAATCATATCTAGAGTTGTAGATGTCCAAATCTCCTGATTCTTTTTGTACTGAAAAGCTAGGACAATTTTCTTCGATCGCTTTTTGAAACACTTTTCTAGATTTAGACTCCATCCTGCCAAAACACAGCCATCAAAGTAGGTATAGAAAAAACAACTTTGCTGGAAACCCCTAAACTTATGTAGTCCTATAAAATAAAATTAAAATGAAAGTAAACTAAAAAAAACAATTATAATGCACTACAAAGAAAACGTGGGTTGCCTCCCAAGAAGCGCTAAGTTTTAAGTCTTCAGCCAGACGTGCTAGTTGAGATGGTTATGTAACGCCAAGATCGAACAACATATGAGCCACTTTTTCAATAATTCTCTTCATGTGGATTAGATTTTTTTTGTGCATCCCTTAAGCTTGATGGTAGCAGCTAGAATTTTAGTCGGTTCTTTCTTAACGATGGTGTCTTTGATATCCCCACCTTTTTTGAATTTCAATTGAGAAAATGGATGAATAGATGGTGCGGCATCCAAATACATAACATATTTCAAAACCTTTTCTCAGATTCAAGAGTTGCTGAATTTGTTAGACATATTTCGATCGGTAACTTTTCAACTTCAGCCTTATGTTTCTTGCCCACAATTAAATTAGTGTAACTTACCTGAAAACATGAGTGTACTTTTGCAGGAAACTCCATGGATTTAAAAATATCAAACGTTACTTGCTCATCCTCAATCCTCAAAATAATTTTTTCTTGTTGGACATCAATCAAAGCTTTCCCCGTAGCTAGAAAAGGTTGCCCCAAAATCAACGAAATTTGTTCATCTTCCTCCATATCAAGCACTACGACATCAGCTGGAAATATGAACTTGCCTACCTTTACCAAAATATCTTCAATTATTCCTCTTGGTTTCTTGATAGATCTATCCGCCAATTGCAAAGAAATTGTAGTGGGCTTTGCTTCTTCAATACCTAGTTTCCTGAAAACTGATAAAGGCATAAGGTTAATACTTTCCCTTAAATCACACAAGGCTTTATGAAAAGAAGAGTTTCCAATGGTGCAAGTAAACATAACACTCCCTAGATCTTTAAGCTTAGGAGGCAGTTTCGTTTGTAAAATTGCACTACTCTCCTCGGTTAGCATAACCATCGCATGCTCCTCCAACTTCCGCATGTTTGATTAAATGTCCTTAATTTTTTTTAGCATATTTAGGCATTTATTTCAAAACTTCAATAAGAGGAATATTAATATGCAATTGCTTAAAAATATTTAAAAGTCTAGAGAATTGATTATCAAGCTTATTTTTTAAAGTCTTTGTAGAAAAGGAATAGGTCAATCATAAGGTGAATTAGGATAATTTTAAGAATCAAACACCCTGGAAACTGTGGAATTTGAAGCTCCTTTTCTTTTCTTAGAAATCTCAATATGATGGTTGGTCATCTGCTACGTTTGTTTCTCCACAATTGGTTCATACTCATCTTCCTTTTCAACCACATTTTGTTCTGCAATTTCTTCTGGTGGCTGCTCAATTGTTCTCCCACTTCCCAGTGTTATTGCTTTGACATGATCTTTAGGATTTGTCACTGTGTTACTAGGTAAGGTTCCTACTGTTCTCTCTGTAAGCAAGTTTGAAAGCTGACCAATCTGAGCCTCAAGGTTGCGAATTGAAGCTGAAGTTGAAGTTGCAATATTTTGGATCGCTAAATCTGTCGTTTGCATATTGCATGAACATTTCTTCAAGTGTCGGCTTCTTTTTTTGTTGTGAAAAATTTTGAGGTGGTTTGCTCCTTGATTGTGGTTCCAAGAAAAATTGGGGTGGTTTCTCCATCCTGAATTATACGTGTTTGGATAAGGATTGTTTTGATGTTGGAAATTGGACACGTAATTTGCTTGATAGGAATGTGGTTGAGCAAAACGATTTCCCACTTGGCAATCAATACTTGAGTGATTTCCTGCACAATGATCACAAATAATGTTAGTCTGAATAACATTAACATTCATATTACCTAGTTGGTTAGATAAAGCAGCAATTTGTGCAGTCAATGTGGTAATATGATCAAGCTCAAAAACTCCAGCTGCTTTTCTAGATAATACTCTTTCTGAAAACCGTTGGTAATTGTTAGTTGACATCTCCTATAAAAGTTCATAGGCTAATTCATGAGTTTTGCTCATTAGTGCTCCTCCAGCTGTTGCATCTACCATAGACCGATTTGTAACTCCCAGACCATTTAGAATATTTGCACTTGTAGAAATTTCGGGAGTTCATGATGAGGACACTTTCTCAATAACTCTTTATATATCTCCCATGCATCATACAAAGACTCAGTCTCAAATTGAGTGAATGTGGTAATGTCATTCCTTAGCTTAGCTATCTTCACCGATGGAAAATACTTAGCCAAAAATTTTGTGCAAGTCCCTCCCAAGTAGTAATACCACCCGGTGGTAGAAAATTTAACCAAGCCTTTGCCTTATCTCTTAGTGAAAAATAAAAAAGTCTCAATCGAATTGGATCATCTACTACTCCATTGTGCTTGAAAGTATCACAAATTTCTAAAAAGTTTGCAATGTAAACATTAGGATCCTCATACGATAGTCCCCCAAATTAAACAGTTTGTTGAATCATTTGAATGATCGCTGGTTTAATCTCAAATTATTAGCATGTATAGCGGCTTCTTTATGCTTGATGTTGCTCCATTAACCGAGGGCATAACATATTCTCTCAAAGCCTTGTTTTCCTCATTGTTTGCCGTTGTGATACACTTCTATGTCCTGAAAGATAGCTACCAATTAACAGAAAAACTAAAAAAACTAAAAATAAAATAAAATAAATTAATAAGGAAATATAAAAAAATAAGAAGAAAAGTTCAAATTAGTAACAGTCTAGGAATCATCAATATCAATAAAAAAATAATTAGCCCCGGCAACAGCGCCAAAAACTTGATGGGAATTATTTACAAGTATACAAAATCGCAAGTAATATAGTTTAAGTGAAAAGAGTGTCGAACCCACAAGGACTAAATATTTTATTGAGTACCGAAATTTACTAGATTAACTACTATTTGGAAAATTGAAAATATGATAAAAATAACAACTAAACTAAATTAACCTAAAGGAAAGAACTAAACAAATTGAAAACAACGAAATATGAAAATTTATTATTTGTTAATAGCAAAACTAGTTCTAGGGCTTTTAATTTCACCTGGTTAATCCCACACAATTCATCATTCCATTTCACAAGAAATTCTACTTTTCCAAGTTGTGGACCAAAATCCCCTGATTATTCAATGTTTTCTCTCGAACAACACCAAAAATATCTCAAACTAACAGTTTTTTATACCTCTATGCAAATTTAATTAATTGAAGACTCGTTAAGTTCTATGAACTTCTTCATAGTCACATTAATCGCGGTAAATCATATCTAATTTTGCTCAATTAATGGTGTTTAATTCTTTAATTCTAAATCAGAAATTACCTCTTGCTCTCTCCATGATCCAATAAATCATACAAAAGTTGGCCAAACAATTGAAAGCAGTTAGAACAAAAATTAAACATACAACCATAGAAAAATAGTTTAATAAAATAATATGGAACTAAAAGTGTGTTATCAAAACTATGCTACATCCAAGCCCTATAAAAATAAAATTAGTTCATAATAAATTTGTAACTTAAAAATGTGTTCTTTGATTGCATAAAAAATTAGAAGCGAAGAAGAAAAACTCGATTTTGCTGAAGATCAACGCCTCGAATCCCGTGCTCCTTCTTTCTTTCTCCTCTGGCCCCGGTTTCCGCGCCTCTACCTGCCACCAAAATCCTCCTTTTTCTTCTTTTCTTCTCTGTTTCCAGCCGCAATCCCCTTGATTTTTTTTTCCCTCCCATCGCCCTGGTTTCCGTGCCTCCCTCCAAAGCCACCAACTTCAAAGCCCACATATGCTGTTGTATAGGATTAGAGTGAATAGTAGGATCAGGGTTATGTTAATAATTATTAGGTAATTAATTAATTAATTTAAAATCTATAGATTAAAATTAATCTATTAAAATTTTTAACTAATCAATTAACTAACCATAATTTAAATCCACTCAATTTTGATTTTTTTATTACAAAATTTCATTTTCCTCCTAATTGACCACAATATTTTCTGTTGATTCTTCAAGGGAACAATTTGTAACAATATGTATTTGAGTGCTTGAATTGTGAAATCTTTATCCTTATTTTCTTCTTTGATTTTACGCAAAACATCTACCTTCGCACTTATCCATCTCAATCCGACAAAAACAAACAAATAAATAATATTGAGTAGAAATAAGATAAATTTTAAAGAAATAAACGAGAACTTGCAATTTTAATGCATTAAAGAGTGATAAAAATTATATAAAAATTTCACTCATCATAAAGTTAGACTAACCATGTTTCGATACGTCAATGCCTTCAATTGATACATTGAAAGCGAAGATGAATATGTCGGTGGTGGTTCCTCCTTGGTTTGGGAAATCGGTATCTGGACTCCGACTGGTACAGCGGTATGCAGAGTTACATACAATCTGGTAATGCACTTGTACCACGTCATATACACTTCTTGGAACGAACCATTGTAAGGTATAGCAACATATAACATATTGGGTCTCAACTGATATCGTTAGGTATTCCAATTTGCCACATGTACCGATGAAAATTTGTCCAGTCAGAATTGGGCACGCGACCCGTTCCTTTCACCTCGTGCAATTTTTTTATCATACGAGCGGGCTTCAGGAATCTTCTGCTGATATTTGAATTGCCGCAAAACTCTATCCGGGTATTGGAACTCTACAACAGAAAAGTTGACCAGTGGGGCAGTCGTCAACCAAAGCTCGCTATCCAAACACACTGGTGGAACTCGTTCCAACCTGTCGAAGGTATACAAAACTCAATTGACGAACTTGTCGCCCAAAGCATCCAACTCATCTCCATAGTATTGAGAGATGTGCATGGGTTATCGAACCACGTGTGCCGCGCTGCCGAATACACTCCTAAAGGATGCAACGTCTCTACATTCAGTGCTTCGGCCAACCAATCCGGTGTTGCCTCAATAATACTGGGACGACCGATGTGGATGCGCTCCCAACTCCAAATTTGTAACAAAACCAGTGGCCCACCCATCTGTACGGAACCCAATGCACAGGCGCATAAGTTCCTATACAATGACGCTAAGGCCATACTCGCTCAACTGTAACAGCCGACATACTGAACTATTCTAATAACCGTAAATACATGAGTGACACGCTCGCACCGCAGGAGTTTAGGAAGGTCACACCACCAATCAAACTGAATATGTACGCACATGCATAGTACTGTACGACTTCCTCATCCGAATCATCCTTCAAATAATCTTCGAATTGGTATTTCAACCAAGAAATTCAGAGTGATCTACCCTTGAATACTTCAATCCAAAGAGCTTCTTCGGCTTCACTTTTAGCTTGCTCTATGGCTTGCTCTACGGCATCTTCATCATGATCTAACTGGATATCTTTTAAGATTTCATCTTCAACGTCCTCTTTCCTTGCATCCAACGTCACCTCTAAGTTGATACCGAGCAAATCACATACAACTTCCACTCGGTCGAAGTCCATGTTCCCCGTCACGGTCACTCCATCTATAGGAAGCCCGGTAATCATTGCTACATATTGAAAAGTGACGGTCATCTCTCCTACCGATATGTGGAATGTGTGGATCTTCGGCCTCCATCGCACCACAAGATCTGTAAGTAAAGGACGATCAAGCTTCACACCCCATAAATCGAACTCCTTAAAAACCTACTTCGACCAAGTACGGAGCAATATGGGGGTCCATGGGAAGAACCGCGTGCTTCCAGAAGTTACACTTCTTTACGAACCCATCCCACACAGTTTCGGATCTATGTATGGATTGCAACTCAAGTACGCTTGAGCCCACCGGTCCTGGAGGTGTAAGTCCAACCGAAGACGACGGACTGGCCTCAGCAGATGAAGAATGACGGTCACCAACCTACATGAACAAATACAAATCTTGGTATTAAAAATACAATATTACATATTTGTATTTAAACTAATAATGATAATAATCAATCTTATATCTGTAAATGGTTCGCCACTAGCGCTACCAGAAGAGCTTATCGCTCGCCTCGTTCTAGCCATTTTCTCTATCAACAATAAACATAAGGTTAATTGATAAGTCATTTCTCTATCAACAATGAACAAAGCAAAAATGTGGAAAAGCACACAAACGGCAACGAAAAATTTCAAAACTTTTCGAGTGGGTCGGGCTCACAGTTTGCGAGATATGGTCGAGTATCTCCTTAAGTCAAGAAAATCCAAAATAAAGCGATACACAGCCGTATCTTGCAAACCGTGGGTCGAAACTCAATTCTACAAGTTGCGTGGGGTGAGTCCGACCAACTCGCAAAGTTACAGAATTTTTGGTTGCTGTTTGTGAGGTTTTCTATGTTTACATACTTAAAATATCAAAAAATAGTTGTTTAAGTTGTTGTGGTTACGATGAATGATATAAAACCGCACAAATGACATCCAAAATTCTGAAACTTTGCTTGTAGGTCAGACTCACCCCACACAAGCCAACGCAACTTGTAGAGGTAATTTTTCATACACGGTTTGCAAGATACGGCCGTGTATCGCTTTTGATCAAGAAAAACCAAAATAAAGCGGTCCACGGCCTTATCTTGTAAACTGTGAGTCAAAAATCACTTCTACAAGTTGCGTTGACTTACGTTACGTGAGTCCAGCCTACTCGCAATGTTTCGTAATTTTTTGATGTTGTTTGTATCTTTTTCTAGTGTAACCGTATTAAAAAGTTTCATAGTTTAGTTGTTGTTGTTCGAGATACGTGAGAAAACCGCACAAACGACATCAAAAAATTCTAAAATTTTGCAAGTTCGTCGGATTCACGTAACGAAAACCAATGCAGCTTGTAGAAGTGAGTTTTGACTCACGGTTGCGAGATACGACCGTCTACCGCTTTATTTTAGTTTTTCTTGATCAAAAGCGATACACGGCCGTATCTCTCAAACCGCGAGTTGAAAATCACTTACAAGTTGCGTTGGCTTGTATAAGGTGAGTTTGACCTACCCGCACAGTTTCGGAATTTTTTTTGGATTGTTTACGTGGATTTACTAATATCGAATAATTAAAAATACGAATAAATATACAATTTGAGCAAACAACTACAACTACGACTAAAATTCCAATTCTAAAATCATTAAAATACTACATACAAACTATTATATCTACAAAATTATTGGGCAAATTTAATCAACTCAAGTAATAGAAAGAAACAAAAAAAACTTGAAAAACATAACAAATACAACTACGAAGTCAATGATTTAGTCATTACCTTACACTACTGCAAATTTCTCCAATGTAGGTGTTGTGTAGGTGTTGTCTCCGAACTAAGGTTTCGACTTACTTTCGAAGATTGGAGTGGTTTCTAAGATTGAAGGATGAGTGGTTTCGAAAATTGGAGGAGAGATTGGGAGTGAGGGATAATGTGGGAATAGAGGGGGTGCAGCAGCAATGGACGGAGGAGGAGGAGTTTGGGTGTGGGTTAGGTTTAGGATTTTTTGGGTTGGCGGAGGTGCTTCGGAAGAGAGAGAGAGTGCCAACGATACTGAGTGAGAGAGTGAAGTGAGAGAGGAGGAGTCTCCGGAATGTGGAGTCACCAGAATAAGAGAGGATCAGTTTCGGTTGGGATTGAGTTTGGGTTCGGGGAAGAAGATAAATTGAGCAAGGAGAGAGTGAGAGAGAGAAGATAAAGTTTTAAAAAAATTCCACTTTTTCTTAGCCCGTCGTTGGCAACGATGGGGTAAGGAAAAAAAATTTCCAAAAAAAATCATATGCGATCTGAGCCATTAGACCTTGATCTAATGGCTCAGATCTCCATTTGCAACGGGTCTGTGTAAACAGACCCATTTGCAATGGAAGAAAGCTCTCTCAAAAGCCACAGATCAGTTTCAAGTATCTTCGAACACTCCGAGTGCTAAGATTATACGCCAGATTCAAAAAATAAGGCGTACTACTCCCAGAAAGCCAAGAAAATTACCTTCCGAGAGTGGGGGGCTTATGATGATGGTAAAAATCGCATCAGATCAGAGCCGTACGATTCCTGCACAAATCTCAAAGCATCTACTGGCAGATTGGTCATCACTTGCCTCTTTTATAGGTCCGGGCCCACTCCAAGACATGGGCTTCTTGTAAGCCCATAAAAAGTGACAGACTAGGCCCACTAAGAGAGACACCCAGTCCATGCAGGCTAAGAGTCAAATCTCTTATCCCCTAACAAGGATATCTTATCCCTTGAGGGGTAGAGACATGAAAGAGATAAGGTAGTTAATTCGATCCAACAGACACAAATCAATCTCTTGAAATGTCTCTCTGGCCTATAAATACCCCTCCCCCTCTACAGTCAGAAGGTAATCAACAATTTACCAGTTTTCACTCTTTTACTCTCTCTTTCTCTCTTTCTGGTTCTGACTCGAGCGTCAGAGGGTCTGTCGCCGGGGTCACTCCCCAGTAATTCAGACTTTTTGCAGGTCGATCGGCAGCATCAGCAACCGTCAGATTCAAATCAAGGTGGTCAATCAACGATCCACATTCATTCACAGGAGCTCTAACCATGTTTAACGGCCAGGGTCACAGATTTGACTTTTAGTAGTTTCCTTCAGTTATTAATTCACTATCTGTTTGCTCCCACACCGAAATAAGCAGCAACATGCATAATCATCATTTTTATATAACCACTAAATCTTTACTAGAAAACAAAATTACAAATTTGAGTACATAAATCCTTCAATTCTAAATGTGCTAGAACAAATAGAATAGCTTGATCTATACAACAACCCCCTCTAATTTCCATGGATGAGCTTTCAAAATTCAGCTCTTCACTTGTATCTTCTATTCTATCACGGTTAGACACGGTTAGAAGAACAAAAAAATACAATCATCCTTTAAACTGTCTTACAAACTGTGAAAACTCAATATATGACAAATACCGACTGAACTCCTTGAACTTTTCACGGTAATTGATTTATATGAGATACCAGAAAACATTGCGTTCACATTGATGAACCAGAGTATAGAGGATTGTTCATCAATATGTAGATCTATCTTGCATAATCATAACTGTTATATAACCACTGATTTTTTACTGGAAAATAAAACAAAAGTAAATCCGTCATTTCTAAATGTGCTGGAAACGCCAAATAATAATACAATCATGAGCAAATCGTAGTCTTGGAATTAAGCATACTGTTCATCACAGTTTAATCCAGTAAAATGTTTGATAGCCTACAAAATTAAAACTTACAAGAGTCACATCTATGCCCATTTAAAATCCAGGAATAGTTCATGATCTTCTTCAATCAAAATGTTGACCCTATCGAAAGCATATTTCAAAATCCCCAAGCCACCAGAATATGTGCTTCCTCCCTTTTAATAAAAAAAACTCCCTTAAGGCCATACTTACTTAGGCAACCCAATCTTACTCGGTGAAAGGTGTCTCAGTTTTGAGAAAAGGGGACGCTCCTACCGTAATGTATTTTTTAGCAACCTATCATGCAAAGAAAATGTTAATAAATGTTGGGACGAGCCCAGACACAAAATTTAACACAATTTCATATTAAGAATGAACAATTTATACTACATAGTGTCTACAAAAAATGAGCCTCATACGCATTAAAAAGAAAATAGAGCTAATGAGAAGTTCACTAAAAAGGCTAAAAAGGAGCCAGTGATCTAATGTATTTTGATTCTATTGCATGTGAGTTTTCTCAAAGAAATTACGGGCAAATAATTATCTTCCTTCTGTAAATTAACATGTTCGAATTGTGAATTGTACACAATCTACTTGTAGAACACACATTATGGACTTATAGCTCAAACTCTTTGATAAGTTATCAAATTCAGGTTGGACAAGTGCCCAACCTGAGAAGTACATGTGCCCCGCCCATGGGAGCATGGAAATGCATAAACAGAAACATGAGATGAATAATGTCAATTATAGCATTCAATTATGTCTATAACATCATAAATATAATGTAAAAGAAAAGTTTACGACGATTGCAATCTGCTAGGCCACTTCTGCATTTCAGATGATAGTTGGTATTCTTTACACTCTTGTTTGATAAATTTATGATGTGATGTCATGCCGTAGAACAATTATTTTAGTCTTCATGTCCACTTGTTTCACAAATGGAATAGGATTTCTCCTCTAATTCTTCTAATCATACCTCTAATCATGCAATAATTAGCAGAGACGACGGAGCATTCCTCTATTCACAAATTCAAATCAATCTAAGATAGGTGACTGCAAGGTATCAAATCTAAGCTAGTACCTAGATGCATTGGCCGAGTTGGGCTGAAGGTTGGAAAGAAAAAAGAAGAAAAAAAACACACTAAGCAACGAGAATACCTTCCACAAAAATTCCGACATGTCAAGTGCAGGTTGTGCAATTGCTAGTTCGGGCCCGTGCACGTTTTGTCTCATCGAGTTGTCTCTCGAGGTTAACATACTTGCTCCAAGCATAACTATTTGCTGGAGCCCACTCAAGATACTTCTCATACAGGGTCTTGCAGCGTTTGATCTGACCAAGCTGGAGTTCTATGTCTATATACTTCTTAAATATCTGTTGTGAAGAGAAACCACATTAGCAATTTTGAGCTACACATCATATTACTATAACATCACCCATTCAAAAGAAATGGAGCATGACAATAAAAAGGGAACACAAATAGGATACCTTATCTTTTGAAGCCTGTCCAATTGTATTGTCTAGGATTTTTATGCTGGATTAGATTTTTGTATGAACGGCAAAAGGATATAATGTGTGTTGGGTCAATAGTTCAATTCGGGATTGGTGGACATTATTTTAGTTTTTCGAGCAAAAAATTATCTGATTTTTTTTTAATGAGAAAGAGACTTAAAATTATTGATAAAATTCATGGTAACTATTCAAGGGGAAATGGGAAACATATGGTTTTTGATACATCTATCTTCTAATTTAGTTCAAGAATTCTTGAAAATTTTCATTTGCTAAAACAAATGAAAGTCCTCGGATACTACTAAGCAATCTTGTACAACAAGTTCAACTATGAAGCAGGGACATTTCTATTTGGAAGCCATTTTATATCAAACACAAGGAGCTATCTGAATGTAGTATTTCACATCTCTGGTTCACATAAAACCTAATTTGCAATTTAACGAGCATCTACACTCATGTACACTCACACTGCAGTTCTAATGTGAGCAACCCCGGTTGCAAAAGAAAATAAAAAACCTACAAAGCAAAATTTTATTGTACAACAAATTGTTCTAGTGTTAGTTCTCAAGACTGTGTACATGGGAGCTGCATTCAAACCTTCAAACTAAAAGGTGATCAAACCTTTCCTTGTATGACGCTCCTAGCTTCAACAAGTTGAGTTCCAAGCTCTTAACTCCCTCTCAGTAGCTTCAGAGGTGACTTCTACACCTTTTTGTGCATCTTGAAGTTGAACCATACACGACTTTTAAAAAGAAAATAAAACAATAAGTGAGGTAAGACAACAAATAACAAGATAGTAAAAAACAAATGAAAACTCATACAACATATAAATAAAATTGATATGGTAAATCATCAGATTTACCTTTATTGAAGACATCTTAGTTGTTAAACTTTCTTCTATTTGATTAGGTCAAAGACATCCTATAAGCAGTCAAACATGAAAATTAGTAAGTTTTTTTTTAATCACAAGATACCTTAATAGTATGAAACATTAATCACATAGAAATGACACAATTGTATTTCCTTACCGTCCTACCACCCAAAGGAGACTGAGGAGATTCTGCATCTTGCTTTCCGTTAGTAGACAAAGTTTGTTGTGGTAGCCCATTTTGCACATTCAATAAGTCGAACATGTCGTTCTAATAAAAATATTAGCAAAAGTTATTTCAGTGTTATATCTAAATGATACTTTACAAGATAGACAAACAAACAATACCTAAATATTTTAAACTACAGTAAAAAAAATTAGTGCAGCAAAAACTTGAAAATTTAGTTCAACAACAGAGTTTCTCTCTAAGAAACATGTTAAAATAAGTCTCAAGTATACCCATGTAAACCTCCATACAGCAACAAATTTTCAAGTCAAGCCAATGTACACTAACTAAATTTCTAGTTGCACAATCTAAAGTAGAAAATCCTCAATTTTTCCTATCTGGCTAGACCCCAAAGTGAAGTTTTCATCAACACCTGTTGCGCACATAAACCTCTCAATCAATGTTTAGATTTTCGAATATGACTTTAATCGTCTGCTTATCAATATGCAGAAGGAAAATAACCAACAATCAAAATAACAAATTAAACTCAGATAATCAACTCTTTTATTATAAAACACAATTACAATTAGGGTTTTGGATTGGGGTCTTAGCTTTCAAATAAGGATGGATAAAAAAAATTCAAAATTAGTTGCTGAGATGCCCCCAATTCAATCCAAATTAGGGTTTTTAAATGCAAATCAAGAACCAATTTTTAACAAAAACAACAAATTAAATAAGCAAATTGTAGTGGGTACCAAGGCAGTCAACGATGATGCGACCGTTGGAGAAGCTGCCAGTGGGGAGATAGGAGTCGAAGTCATGGCCGTACAGGCTCGCTGTTGGAGTAGGCTAGGATTTAGGACTGAGATATCGAGAAATTGGGGAGAGATAGGGAGAGAAGATACTGGAGCGGTTAGGGTTCGGGTTTTGAGAGGGAACGAGATTTTGGGGGGAGATATTGGGAGAGAAGAGGCCAGATGATGAGTATTATTATGAATTTAATTAAAGATATATATAATTTATATGAGGATTTTTTTTTTAATGTAAACGGATAGAGTCGGGCGACTCCAGCCAGAACAAAAATTATATAATAATGAGCGAGAGTACAAAAATCAGGTTTTACAAGCCGTAAAACTGATGCTGGCAAGCGTGAAACTCAACACACGCTGAAAAAAAATTTATAGTGCAATATATAGACGAATGATGCGATAAGCAAATACCAGAGAATAGCACTCTACAGGCGGAAGAGAAAAAGGAGCAAGCGAACAACTAAGAGCAGGGGCGTCGATTGGAAGCTCCCGACCAATGAACACTCTCGGCTCGGAAACGGCAGAAGACACCCCGCAGCAGAGCAATCCCAATACGCCATCCGAACACGCCTCAAACACGGATGGTGGAGCAGGAGAGAGGTCGACCACCTTATGCTTGTCCAAATCTGCCTCACAAGAAAAAACAGCCAAACAGGGGCCGCAACAAGCAAGAGGTGACACACGCAACCCCGAGACCGGAGGGACTCGCAACCCGACGCCCCAACGGAGAAACAAACACAACGGCTGGGACAGAGGGGCACCCCAAGACGAGCCGGGGGAGGGCTTCAAGCGCGGAACCATCAAAACATCCATAACCCAAAAGCTAGGACTAGCAACAAAGCCAGCCAAGCAATGGAACAAACAAACCAGCCGGAGGGACACAACAAGCCAAACAAACAGCCCTCTCTAAAATAACAACAAACACACCGACCATAGAGGAGGTCGCGAACCCCGGTCGCAACAATAAGGCAGACATAAACAACGGAAATAAACAAACAACCAAATAGCAATGGATCAACAAACCTACAAACAACCCAAAACACTGAAGAAACATTTAGAAAAGGCGTGCACAGGCGCTGCTATGGAGGTGGAGCATACAACCAAAAATAACGGTAACATACAACCAGAAAACAACATGATCACAACCGCTAGCAAGGAAACAGGAAACTAAGTCCATACAACCCAACACAACAAAGTTAGAAGACCGTAAACAAAGATCATTAACAGCCTGATCCGACTCAAAACTGACCTAACAACTAGACCCCAACAAAGCCCACCTCCGACTAGCAGTGCAAGAAAAGAAACAGAGCTAGCCCAAAAGAGTTCAGTACAGTCAAGCATAAACCCGCTACAAAAACAGAGTGAAGGTGAACCAAAAGCGGGATAAAGGACAAAGCTAGAGTTACTGAGAGGGCCTCAGCAAAGCACAACAAAGCCAAAACATCCTGAAACAATAGAGACCAAAAGACGCCACTGTAGAGGGCAGCCTACCCCCCAATTAAACCTGCGACAAGCCGAGGATAAAAAAGTATTAAGAGTGTTAAGGCAAAGTAAAGAATCATCTAAACGACGAGAATTAACAGATTCTCTATCTCCAGGTTTAATATTCGAAGACCATAATATAAAAAGAAATAAAAACTCTTCTATAATATAAGCGATAGTGGAAGCGCTATGTGAGAAAAGCCTACGATTCCTTTCCAACCACACAATCCAGATTATGATATGAACCGAGAGGTTCCACCCCTTGCGAAATCTAGGATGTGACGGAGGGGAAGACCAACATGAGGCAAGGTTGGAAGGCAAGACTGGGTTTTCCCAAGCCAGGGAGACAATCTTCCAAAGAGGAGAGATGAAGGAACACCACACAAAAAGGTGATTAGCATCGTCCGAGACATCCGAACACAGGGGACAGAGTTGTCCCCATGCCAGATTCCTTTTGTTAAGAACCTCGACCGTGAGCAACTTGTTATGAAAAGCAAGCCAGGAGTTGATCTTCACCTTAAGGGGAGCGCATGATTCCCAGATGAAGCTAGCTGAAGGGGATTTAATCCTGCGAAAATTAAGAAAGCTATAAAAAGATTTAACTAAGAAGTTCCCGGCCGATCCCCATCGCCAAGCAACATCTTCAATAGGCTGCCATTCGAAGAGATTTAAAGAAGAAATAAGGTCATGAAGCGTAGCAAGTAAGGGGGGAGGTAGGTCCACCGAGAAAGGGATGAACCAGTGCCTGAAGGAGTTAACCAAGGTGAATGATTCAGCCATTGAGGCATTTGGTAAGGAAGCCAGATAGAAAAGCTGCGGATAAGCCGTTGAAAGTTTAGTGTTGCCTATCCAAAAATCGGTCCAGAATTTGATTCTGGAGCCGTCAGCGCAGATACGGGTAATACCGCATTGGAAGGCTGCAGCGGCTTTCCAAACTCCTTTCCAGAATGGGGTGGCCAAACGATGGGGGGAGGTGGGAAGAGTCCACCAGGGGTTAGAACCAAAATAATACCCTTTGATACACTGAACCCATGGAAGGTGATCAAGTTTAAGGAATCTCCAAAGCCATTTACCTAATAGGGCGATATTATGGTCCCGAAGGTTTAAGACCCCCAAACCCCCGCTAGCCATGGAGGAACAGATAAGGTTCCAATTGCAAAGGTGAGAACCTTACTTAAAACAGGAGGAACCAAACCAAAAGAAATTGCTTCTGATTTGGTTTATCCTCTTAATAACCCAGGACGGGACATAATAGAAAGACATCATGTAGAGAGGGATAGCAGAGAGAACAGAGTTGAGAAGGACTAATCTGCCACCGCGAGAGAGCAATTTACCGGACCACACATTGAGTCTGGCTTCAATTTTATCGATGAGAGGAGCCCAGTCAGATTTGAGCAGCTTGCCCCATCGTAGAGGTATACCCAAATAAGTGATTGGGAAAGAAGCGATTGGGCAGTTAAAAAGTGGGAGACCTCTGTCTGTCGGCTGCGATCACCACCCAGCCAAAGAACCGAAGACTTTTGAAAATTGATGGATAGGCCCGAAGCCATCTCAAAATAATAAAGCAGAAGCTTGAGGTTACGTAAGGAGGTACGATTCGGTTTAGTGAAAACAATAGTGTCATCAGCGTATTGCAAGTTAAGAACCCCATCGAAACGGTTTGAGCGCCCGAAGCCCTCAATGACTTGAGCTTCGCGAGCATTGCGAAGCAGCTTACTGAAAATGTCCGCAACCAGGGAAAACAGGAGGGAGGAGAGGGGGTCCCCTTGGTAAAGACCGCACTTGATCTTAAATTTGTGGCCCTCTAAACCGTTGATAAAAATAGAGGAGGTCCCAGCAAAAAGGCTGGATTTGATCCAAGCAATCCATTTAGGACCGAAGCCCCGATGAATGAGAATATCAAATAGAAAATCCCAACACACATTGTCGTAAGCTTTTTGAAAATCAAGTTTGGGAAGGATGCCTTCCGATTTGGAGTGGTGGTAGAGGGAGATAATCTCTTGAGGTGACGCAACGCTACCAAGAATAAAACGATTTTTGATGAAACCCGATTGAGCAGGATCAATGAGGGGAGAGATAACAGCACTTAATCTAGCGGCGAGAACTTTCATGATGATTTTAAAGGTAGTGTTGATCAAGCTGATGGGTCTAAAGTTCGATAACACATGCGCTCCCGCCATTTTGGGAACGAGGACGATGTGCGCATAGTTAATAAGATCAAAGGAGAAAGAGCCCTGATGCAGGTCCTTAAACAGATTAAAAAGATCATCCTTAAGCCAGGGCCAGAACTTTTGAAAGAAAAAAGCCGACAAACCGTCCGGCCCAGGCGCTGAGTCGCTTTTTAAGGCGAAGATAGCCGATTTGATTTCTTCCAGGAGAAAGGGGACTCGAGAGAGGACAGATCAATGGAATGGGAGCCGTAGAGTTGATGCCAATCAAGGGAAATAAGACGCGGTTTATGAGAACCGATAAGATTTTTATAGAAGGAGAGGAAAGCACGGTGAATATCTGATTTAGATTGGAGGTCCACCCCATTATCATGGATCAGCGAGATACGATTACAACGCTGCCTGTGGGATGCAAAGTTGTGGAAAAAAGCGGTGTTGTCGTCACCTTCCTTCAGCCATTTGACCCTGGCTCTTTGAGCCCATTTAGTATGGTCCTAAAGGAGGATGTCAGCATACTCAAGCCTGCAAGCTTGGCGCTCATCGCACAAGGAAAGCGACAGAGGTCCTTTCTCCTCTAATTTATCAAAAGATTCAATGGAAGAAAGGAGAAAACTTTTAAGAAAGTTGGTGTTGTATAGCCTCTCACTACGCCAGATCTTGCAATCATGTTTAATGGCATGGAGCATAAGAAGCAGGTTGCCAAGACCGGACGAGCCAGTAATAGAAGCAAGACATTCCTCAACCCGGTTAACGAAAAGCTGGTCCTGGAGCCAAAATTTTTCGAAACGGAAATGGTGATGATGAGGGAAATGAAAGTTAGAGTATAGAGCGATGGGCACGTGATCGGAAGCCGGGTTGGGTAAGGCCTTGACGAAAGAGTTGTGGAACTGGGATATCCATGAAAGAGAAACGAGGAAGCGGTCGAGTTTGGCCAAAGTCGGGGGTTGACGCTGGTTCGACCAGGTGAAGGATCTCCCATTAATCGGTAGGTCGATTAACTGGAGATCCCTAATGCCACCGAGTTCGACCTTTCGGAAGCGAACCTGGTAACATTGAAGTCCCCACAAAGAAAACAGAGCCCCTTAACGAAATTGTGCAAAGATTGGAATTCGTTCCAAAAAAGAGGCCGTTGCTGGGACGAGGAGGGCCCGTAAACCGAAATCACGGTTAAGGCACAATTGAGAGCCAACCAATGAAGTTGGACGATCAAGAAAAAGTTAAGACGGTGAATCACAATCAAGGAGAAAACCGATTCCTTGAAACCTAGGAGGATGCCACCCTTTGAACCAATGGCATTCAGAGAAATCCATCTAGCTATGGATGAACCTCCTAACGAGTGAAAAAGGAGGGGGGAGGGAGACTCAATTTTCGATTCCTGAATGGAAATGAGGTCGCAATGGGAGGAAACTATCAAATCAAAGAATGCTCTCTTTTTAACGGGGCAATTGAGACCCCGGATATTCCAAGAGATACTAATCATTAAAGACGAAGTGCTCCCGGACTCTCGAACATTCATGCTGTCTAAGGATATTAATAGGACGGGAAGCGTCAGGTGCTAACCTGAAACCCAAGTCCTGAGCAATGGACACCAACTCGGAGTCCGATAAATCGTCGAATTGGGGGAGGAATATGGATCCTAAAAGAACGGTAGGAGGAGAAGAGCAGGAAAGAGGAGAAGTTGACCCGACGAGAGGGACAGAGGAGGATGGCTTAGATTTTTTTGCCATGATACGAGCACTAGATCTAATCAACCGATTAGAGCGCTGGCCAGGCGAGGAGGATAAACAAGGAGAGTACGGAACAACCTCATTAAAAGCGAAGCTGGGGGACAGCAAATAGTCCTTAACCGAGCCAACCGAGGACAACGATATACGAGAAATAGCAGTGGAAGAGGAAAACTCCGGGGTACTCTGATTCGGGTAGTCAGGGAGAGCATCGGAAGTATGGACCTTCCGACTGCCTCGAACCTTATCTACCAGATCAGAAGAAAGCCACCCGAGAAAAAAAGAAGAGGACAACAGGGTAAAGTAGGCCATCCGAGGCACACGAGGAGAGACTATAAACACCGGAACCGAGATATCAACACGAAAAACATGCCATAAAAAATCCACAGAAACAGAAATAGAGAAAAGGGAGGAAACGGGACTAAAATAAACAGATACCTGTTTGGAAGAGAGCACTTTGTCCAGATCAGCTACTTCTTCCTGAAGCAAACCATCTTGATCAACCCATCCCAGGGCTTTAGAAGGGGAGGATAGTTTATCCAAATTAGAGAACGGAGTAGTCGAGGTGGAGCTCGGGGTCGGAAAATGCGCTTGGAGTTGAAATTTCTCCCAATCCGACACGGAGGAGGGATTAACATCCCAAGCAGGCCACTGATCGGCTATCGAGGAAGAGGATGGCAAAGCCTGAGAGCTCTTGCCAGGCGACGAAGCCTTAGGGGGAATCAGAGGAGGAGTTGGCAGTGTAGCAAGAGAGGGAGAAACAGATGATCCCCTCGATGGCAGCTGAGAAGAGTGCTCAGGGTTGATCCAGACCAAATTCGGTGCCTTGGATGGAGAGATCTTCGAGAAGTTAGTCGAAGAGAAGGGTTTGCGCTGCGGAGGAAGCGTCCTCCTAGCAGGGGGTTTAGAAGAGCCTTTCTTAACCAACTGCTCCGACTTGGACACCGAAGAAGAGCCAGGATGAAACAGGGGGGAAGGATCTGGGGAATATGCTAGCTTAGAGGTCCCCGATGAAGGAGGAACCGCCTCATGATATTGAACGGAGACGGAGAAGGAGGAGATCCCATCTTTCAGACAAAAGGCCTCAATACACTCCTTCTTATCAGGACAACGGAACAAGGCTTCAACCTGAAGGCTGCCGGAGGCAAGCCTAGCCAAGGAAGTAATGCTAATAATCTCTCCAATACATCTGGCCATGGGTCCAACCAGGCGCAGAGAATCACAAAAGGGGGGAGACCCACCAAAAAGACCTTGATAGGCACTAGCCCCAAAGCCAAAGAAGAAGAGTTAATGATAACCCATTTACGAATGGAAAGGGAAATGGAGCCAATCGCGAGAGAAGAATTAGCACAAAGTTCTTCAAGAATCTTGGGAGAGGGGCAACGAATGACAGAGTCACCATTAGAGCATGAATAGAGCACCCAGTCCCAATCAACAACGTTACAAGAGTTGCAAAGAAACGCATTTAAAGTGTAGAAAGGAACCGAACCACGGAGGAAGGAGATGGCCCCATAAGTGCTAAAAAACTTCAATCTATCAGTAAGCTCCGTACTCGGAATAAAGACTTGAGTCACAACTGGCTTAACCGGAGGAAGAGACGGTGCGGAAGGAGCGATAGGCTCAGGAGGAGCATTAACAGGCAGGCGAGAGGCCGAAGGGGGTGTCGGCAGAAGGGGCGACCTGGTCGAAACTTTCCTCCTCTTCGGCTTAGCCAAGGGGAGGTCCGCTAGCTTTCATTGAAGCGCTGGAAAGTCAAGAGCGGTAAGCACCTGGTCAGCGATCGGAGCCCCCACGGGCAGACCCAAAAGTTTCTGGAGGGCGAAGCAGCGGTGACGCGCATGGCCCTCCTTAAGGCAGAACAGGCATTTCATCTTGGAAACGCAATACTGCTTCAAATGACCCGGTTGAAGGCACCGGTAACAGGAGAGTGGAATGCGGTGAGAATAAGATGGGGGAGAAGAGGAAGACGAAGAGATAGAGTGGGGGAGAGGGCGGGAATATTGATGATAAGACGCTTCTGGCGAAAAGAGGCGATAGGGCCTAATGGGCCTAGGAGCACTAGGCCCAAGCCGGGAGTTAGACCGATCAGCCAATTGACCAAAAATAACTTTTTTTTCTTTTTTTTACAACTTCAACCCACGACAGCTCCATGGGCCCGAAGAGAGAAGGCCCACAACGGCCAAAGAGGGCACCGGATGAGTATGGAGAAATGCTGAGGCTGAGATAGCACAGCCACCTGAATACCTCCCGCACCAATGGCGAGAGGGGGTGAGCAACACCGGAGAAAAGGGAGAACGAGAATTAGAGGAAAGGGGAAGAGGAAAGAAAACCAAAAGTCCAAGGAGACAGGGAGAAGAAGAGATTTGGACCCAGATCACAGACAAGCAAAATAAACCGCCGCAAAAGAAGCCAACACCCGTCCGAGAACAATTACCGACTTGCAATCAAATAACACAGATGCCGAAAAAAAAAGACAAAGGCAAACGAAGAACTTACAGTGAGTGGGAGCGACCGAACTAGAGAACCACGCGCAGCGGCAAGGCAAGGCAGAACCTGCGCCCGATGACGGGAAGGGCCGAAGCGGAGCGCAGGGCAGGGGGAAGGAGGCAGCAGCCCGCTAGCAAGGGAGGAGAATAGTAGAAGCAGAGGGAGCCGCTATGGAGGAGGGAAGCCAAATACCCGGGACCACCTGGAGAGGCGCTCCCCAGAGAGTAGCAGGAGCCCACCATGACGGAGAGGCCAAAAAGGGCAGGAAGTGAAAACTGGAGGAGAGATGGCGAAACGAAAAGGGTCGGAGGAGAAAGGGACAACGAGGAACTTTAACGAAGAGAAAAGGGGGAGTGGGAGGGCCGAGCCTCCGGATCTGAGCACAGAGGAGACGAGGAGAGGAGAGAGAATTTTTTGTTGTTGTTGAAGCTCTTGCTACCAATTTATATGAGGATTTTGATGGCTGAAATTTAATCTACAAATATAAGTTCTATGGTGCATATTTACTCTGGACAAATTTATTGTGGCTTTTATAATAGAAATAGATATTGACACAATCTATAAGAAAATTTTAGTTGACTTCTTTCGCGAAATGTCCTGACATTTTACGGGAGACATACAATTTATAGGCTTTCCTATAATATTTGAGCATTTCCCTAGATCATACAGAGGGTTTTCATCTTAGAATGTAGCAACAACAACAATTACAACAACACCACATTTTCCCCAACTAATTGGGGTTGGCTACATAAATTTTGGTTTTACATTCTGTTCGGTTTAGGGTTTAGCGCAATATCTAATGTAAGGTCACAAGCTACATCTTAGAATGCCTTTATTTTAAATAAATAAAAAGTAATGAAATCTTAGAATGCTTTTCACTTTGAGGTTACTGGCGTATAGCAATTAGTTTGCTCGATCTTTCCCTAGTGTTCCTTGTCTACTAAACTGCATGTTCTTCAATAATTCTGTTGAATTTTTTTCCAAATTTTATCTTTATGTTACATGGTTTTAGTTATTGACTTGGTACATAATTTATGCTGGGCAAGTATGTGTCGCAATTCTAATAATTCCTGAAAATGAAAGAAGAGAAGATATTATTATATTCATTATTCACACTACAAACCGCAAGGGCTATAACAGTGTTTCTATTCCGACATTTGAGTCCAAACGCCAGGATAGAGAGCATTGTTTTTTTTAATGTTGCATATCTATCTTGACAATTGGACTAAATGACGATATAGATTATACATATCCCAGCGTTCCTTCGAGAAACGCCGGGATAAGCCTTTTCTATTCCGGTGTTTATGTCTAAAATGCCGGAATAGCTCATGAAATTTAAACGAATATCTATTTCCCAATCTAATCCCCACCTCATTTTTCATTTCCCCCCAACCTCTCTCTCCCCCCCCCCCCCCCCCCCTCTCTCTCTCTCTCTCTCTCTCTCTCTCTTACTGCCACCCTCACCCCTCGATGTCGTAGACTCTCTTTTCCCTCACCGTGCTCCTCCTTCACCGCCTGCCCTCCCCTGTCTCTAGAAGAGCCCTGACTGCCGACTCCCTCTCTCCTCTCTCTCTTTCCTACCTGCCACTCCTCCCTCGCCGTCCCTGATGCGAACACCCTCGATTGCTGTCCCAGTGCCAGCCTCTCCTAGCCCTGTCATTGCCGTCCCTTCCTCTTATTTCCCGAACCCTAACCCTAACCCTAGGTGAGTTTTTTATCCCAAAATCTAGGGTTTCGTCAATCAATTTACTGAAAAGTTGAGATCTTTCTTTTCCAAACTCTAACCCTAACATCATTCTGTGATTATCTACTCTTTTTCCTATTTTGTTTATTTGATTAATTTACTTAGCTTTTAGATGAGGTGAATTTTGATTGTATGAGGTGAAATATTATTTCCAAACAACAAAAGGAAAGATGTCAAATCTAGTTTGTTGTTGGTTTGGTGACATAATGAGGTTTATTTGTCTGTTCATCTACAATGTACATTAGAGAAATTAGATAGAAAGAATTTTTCATATTTAGAACTATTGGATTCATGTGTGCATATGCAGGTTGAGTACCAATTCAATGAAACGAATTTGGTAGCTAGTGATTTTCTAATGAAGCTCATGAACAAAGATCCCGAAGGTTATGAATACCGAATGTCTGCAGTATGTGCAGTTTTCCTTACTGGTAAGCAAGTTCCCAGATTTGTTCAATGTGAAACGTAGGTGAGTGTAACTGATATCTTCTTTTAATTGCAGACTAGAAAAAGAAAGTAGATACTATTGCATGTACAGTGCAAAATCTGTATTAAACATAATTATTACCACATACCAATGCGAGGTAACTATAGATTCTGTTGTATTTTAACTTTTGTATCAATATCAAAAAATTAAAACACAGTTTTGAATCAACAACACGATAATTTTTTCCCCAATACTACTAAATCTGCAAAAACTAACATAGATAATCTCCAAACAAGTATCATCGATATACAAACATATTAAACATTCTCATTTCTTTTCTTCTGTTTTTCCAAGGGAAGAAGTGCTCCAATGCATGAAAAGGAGTGATCTCATTAAGACCATGGCCAAGAGACTGCCTACTGGATCAATTCGTTTCGGGTGTCAAATAGTAGCAGTTGAAACTGATCCTATAAACTCATTTCCCATTGTATATCTTCAAGATGGGAGCATCATAAAAACTAAGGTACACATAAGCAAAAAAACGCGGTTTTGCATATGCACAGCTAGATATCGTATGTGCAATGCTTAGAAGTTACTTATTTTGAGAGTTTAATGATTTTTGGACATGTTTGTATAAATACATTGATACTATGCAATGGTGGTAACATATTAAGTTCTTTTTTTTCTTCCGCAAAATGCCTTTTGCTTTCCATGCAATGGAAAGGTGTAGCAAGGATACATTGGCAGGGCCAGATCGAGTCTTGGTTGATTGTAAGGACATGCACTAGCGAGGGTGTTCGCCTGTCAGGGGGACACGTCTCGACTGCAAGTTCTGCTCTAGTGTCAGGACGAGTGTAGCAGAGTTGGGAAAACCTTATATCCGTTATGTCCTTTGTTGATCGATGCGGGAAGGAGGTTTAGAGGAAGTCCCCACAGAGCAAGACTCTACAGGAAAGATTCTAAGTCCTCCGGCGGGGAGCCCTGGTGCTCGTATATCAGATTTTGGTGAGGTCCCGGGAGATGTAGATACAACAACATGCCATGATTAGGGTCACGCAGGGTAAGCCTGCGACTGACCATGATTTCAGTCATGCAGGGTAAGCCTGCGACTGGGATCCCGGGCATAGTGGATAAAACATGAGCATTGGACACCACTAATGATGGCAGCGACGGGTAAGCCGGACGATTGCAGCCTCACCATCACTGGAATCAGAAATAGGAGGGAGCACAAGAGTAGGATGCATAGCGGGGGATCGAGCCCCATTAAACTGAAGAATGTCGTTTGGTTGGGGGTGTGTGTAGTATGGGATGCATATCTTTCAACCAAGTGTGCATTAGCTTTAGGAGCATGTGTGCATAGTGTGCATTAGATTAGGTCATGGCATACACCGACACTTGCTTGACACTACCTTTTTCTTTGCATCAAGGTTGGAATCATTATATTATGGCGTAGAGAGGATAGCCGAATATAGCATTTCGTCAGTTGTAATCAACTGACGTGCCCATAGTTATCAGTGCTGGACTGCCGACTTGGGATCGCGGGAAAGCTCTAGCAAGGGAAAGCATCCAAGTGAAAGTTACTGTCTAAATTTTATTATACATTCTTGTTGTAACAATTAATTGTAATTGTTGTAATCATAGGACATTGTAATAACAATTTGATGTAATAAAAGTTTTTAATTTCTTGTGATTTTTGTTGTGTTGTGACTCATTTGAAGAAAGATCCTAGAGTGTGTCACGAGTTCCTATGTTAGGAATTCGGAGCGCTACAAAATGGATACTGGCGGAGCATAGTGAGGGACCGGGGGTGCCCCCCCCCCCCCCCCCCCCCCGGGAATTTTCAAAAACCCCCTTTACATTATTGAAAATCTTATCATCCTTAAAAAATTATAATTTGCCCCCCCTAAAATTTATGAAAAAATCTCTATATTTTTACATGCAGTGATAGAATTTTTTCCTGGCCCTCCCGGTAAAATTATTCTGGCTTCGCCCTGGCAATGGTGATTGTATATTTTTAGGTTGATTGAGTTAATGCTATTGTTTTTTATATGTTTTTGCATAACTATGAGCTTATCTAATAAAACTGAACTTCAATTGTTGCCAAGTATGGCTTCAAATGGAATAGTCAGAAATCCAGCCTTTTTGCATTGTCAAATGAGTGTATCTAGTTCACATTTGTTGACACAATCAGGAGTGGTCAAGGATTTTCTGCCTTAATTAAGGTGCTATGAAGCAACAGCTGCTGTTGCTATGAATGCGGTTTTCGGTCCACATTCACTACTATCATATTGCTATGTTTTTAATCGTTAAAACATGATTTTGGATGTCTTGTAATCAAGTACTACTGGTAATTTACACGTGCGATGCATGTCCTTATAAATATATAATTTTTTTAAAAATTTGAGGTTGTCTGGTATCGAACCTAAAACCTCTTTTATATTAGTTCTGCATGTGCATTGCACGTGTTTGTTTGGTTACAAACTCTCCCATTAAAGTAGTAGAGATTATATATTATATGTATTATAGATAGATAGACAGATAGATAGATAGATAATAATTTACACGTGTGAACTTGAGACCTCCTTCATATTAGTTATGCACATGTAATACACGCGTTGGTAGATTTACAAATGACACTAAGGCCTTCTCCCATTATATTATTATTATTATTACTAGTAATATGCACGTGTGATGCATGTTTTAATTTATTTAAAAAAATTAAAATAAGAACTCTGATTTACACGTGTGATGCATATCTTAATAAATAAGATCATATATTTTTAAAAGAAAATGTGAAGACTATAATGGAAGAGTTAGGGTTGTACGTGTGTTGCACATAAGTAGTAGATTTATAACTCCAACTCTTCCATTATAATAGTTATTATATATTATATTACAGATAGATAGATAAATAGATAGATAGATAAATAGATAGAAATTTACACGTGCAATGCACATTTAATATATTCAAAAAAAAAGTAAAAAATCTGACATAGTGAGGACTCGAACCTGAGACCTCCTTCATATATAATAATAATAATAATAATAATAATAATAATAATAATTATTATTATTATTATTATTATTATTATTATTATTATTATAGAGATTAGATATAGGTTTGCTCTATTTAATTTAAGTTGTTTTGATAAATGCCTTGAGATCAGTTAGTTGGTTATTTTTCTTTTTTTTACTTGTGGATGTGAGAAACTGCAATATCAAATTTTTTTATTTAGAATCTAGTTTCCGAAAAAGCACTTGGCCTACTTAATTTTTAGCTCTAATTTTAGTTCCAAACAGTTGCCGTAAAACCTTGCTTAATTATGGACATAAGAATTTTTTTGTTTAATTATCATTTTGTCTTCCTTATTTAATTTTTTTAAAGTTTTTAAAAAAAAATTTTTTTGCCTATCTCGGTGTTTTTGGCAAAAAAAATCTGGGATAGGTAACTTTTTCATTTTTTTATTAACATGTCCATCCCGACGCTTTTTATTGGACACACCGGTATAAATACCCTATATTGCGGCATTTTTCAAAAACGGGATAGACCTATTATCTATTCCGATGGCGGATATGTCGGTATTTCTGGCAACATTTTCATAAGCGCCGCTACACTCTATCTTGGCGTTAAAAAACGCCGGAGTAGGTAAAAAAATGTCGGAATAGACATCATGTTTTGTAGTGTGGATTCAATTATGATTAACCAATTAGTTAGCTCGAAAGATGCACGTGAGAGACTAAGTACATTTTTTTTTTTTTGGGAAGAAAAGGTGGAGTCTGGCCACCCTGTTTTATTAATAAGGGATTAATAAAACAAACTCAGAGTACTGAGCCTACTACAAAGTCCTACAATCAAGACAAAAGTACATAAACTCTACCCCGAACATGGAGGGTGGGACACAAAAAACATAGAGTAGCCGCAATGAAATACATCATATCCTCCCAACAAACCCTGGGGTGGTGGATATCAATGATCATAGTAGGTCGTGTTGGCTATCAATCGATCGTCGGCCCGATCTCGATCTCCTCATCATCAAACTCCTCTACCTGGAATACACTCGCAATCCTTCTCTTGGGACCTGCTTCTGTCACATTAGCCCAAAATGAAATGAAATCCATAATGTGAGTCAAATTGCTAGAAATACTATTGCAAGTTCTACGAAAGTAAAGATTATTTCTGTCTAGCCAGAGAACCCAGGTCATTGCGGCGATAGCGATATACCACGATTTTCTCATAGAACCCCTCTCCGACACGAACTTTGGGCCTACCCACAGGTCCTCGTATGTACTAATGTATTGAGTTGTCACTAGGGCACTGAGTACCTCAAAGAATACCGCTTTGCTACTATGACACTATAGAAAAAGATGATCTCTAGTCTCCAGGGTAGCATGGCAGAACTCGAATTGAGAGTCCACACTCGGTTGGTACTTAGCGAGATTTTCTCTAGTCAGGATCACATCATTTAGTACCAACCATAAGAAAGCTTTGATTTTTAGCGGGGCTTTTGTTCTCTAGATGATGGCTGCCCACTTTGGGATACATCCCCTAAAATGGATGCGATTGTACATGGAGAGAACCGTGAACTTGCCGTTCTTCTCCAATCCCCAGGATTTCTTATCGGGACCCTGAGAGCAACCAATTCCAGCATTGGTGATGTAGGCCTGAAGTTCCGTTAGTCTAAGCTGAGAACCTAGGTCAAGCGGTTGTTTGAAAGATGGCTTCTAGGAACCTCTTTTCCAGGCTGCGGCCACCGTGCAGTGTGGTTGTGTCGCCTGCTCATATAAATCAGAGAAAAGGGTTCTGAGTGTGTGATCAGCACACCACTTATTCTATCAAAATCTGGTGAGTCTGTCGTTACCGATAGCTGACTTCACACAGCTATTGAAGGGTTCAAGGCCTTAGTAATGCCTTTCCAGAACCAGGAAACCCGAAGGCCTATTCTAAAGCCCATTTCTCGTTCCATTCCCATGCATATATCCCTGAACAAATTGTTGCCACCCAATTCTCCATTAGGGTGGAACACTTTCCACCACCATTTACCCAGTAGCGCCAGATTCATATCTCGAAGATCAATTATACCTAGGCCTCCATGTATCTTTTTCATGCACGCCTTATCCCATCTAATGATGTGATTCCTCCTCGGTCCAGATCTGCCCCTTTCTATAAGAAATGTTTCCGAGTCCGGTCAATTCTCTGGATTACCCATCGCGGCATTTCAAAGAAGGAGAGATAATAGGTAGGAAGGTTTGAGAGGACTGCATTAATAAGCGTGACTCTCCCTCCCAAAGATAGGTCTTTGCCTTTCCAGCCTTCTAGCCGTTTCTCAACTCGGCCAGCACTGGGTAGCCAATTCGCCTTTTTGAGTTTCCCGGGTCTTAGAGGCAATCCAAGCTACTGAATGGAGAAACTCTCGGTGGAGCAATTAAGGATTGTGGCATGTTCAAGAGCCTCTTCTGGAGTCAGGGCAATGGGAATGAGAGCACTTTTGTGAAAATTAACCCTGAGGCCAGACCAAGCTTCAAAGCAATACAAAATTCCTTTGAAGACGGTAGTTTCTCCTAGGTTGCCATTGCCAAATAGAAGAGTATCATCTGCATATTGGAGTATAGAGCATCCTTGGAGATTGACTCCCTTGGCCACTGGTATGAACCAACCTGCTCTACTGCACTTAGCCATCATGGATCTTAGAACGTCTGCCACAATGGTAAAGAGAATGGGTAAGAGCGGATCTCCTTGTCTGAGCCCCCGTTTGTAGGAGAATGGATGGCCTGATACCCCATTTACCAAAATAGCCGTTCTGCTGGTGGTAAGACAAGTGTAGATCCATCTGTCCCCGAAACCTCTTCCAGCAAGCGCTTCCAACAAACAGTCTCATTCAACAGAGTCATAGGCTTTCTCGAAATCCAGCTTCAGGAGGTAGCTCTTAGAATTCAAA